>VWZX01000330.1:90151-123499 GCA_013399015.1 Galbula dea | reverse complement strand
TTCTTCTCCTAGAATCCTTTTTCCCTTGGAAGATAAGCCTTTCCCACCTCCTAGCATTTGGCCTGCTATCTTGTAATATCAGTCATTATCAAAGAACCCAAAGCCCTGCCTGTAGAACCAGTCTCGGAGACGGGTATTTATGGACTGAATTCTTCTACTCCATTCCATATCACGGTCAGGTACTGGAAGTAGGGAAAAGAAAAAAACTTGCGCCCCTGATCCTTTTACCAACCATCCCAAGGCCTTGAAATCTCTCTTAATTCCCATCAGACTACAGGATGCAGCTTCCTCTCCACCTGCCTGGAAGATCAGTAGTGGATAAAAGTCTGATGACTGCACCATATTGGGAAGTTCCCTAGTAATATCCCTAATTTGGGGTCCAGGAAGCTTGCAGACCTCCCTGGGATGAGGGTCAACCCTACATATTGGGCCATCTGTTCGCTTTAGGAGAAAGTCTCTAACAGCCACAATTCTTCTCTTCTTCTTTGTGGAAGAGGTTGTTATATACCCAGAAAGCCGAACAGACTGCAGTAAGATCTCTGGTACAGGTTGCCTGTCATCCACACCCCCATTAGACTGCCTGTCTTCCAGCAGGGCCTCTTATCTACTTCTCAGAGGCACTTGGGGAGATGAGGCAGGCAAGGAAGGCAGTCACCTTCTGCCGCGGCCATGAACTTTCCTCCAGCCACCTGTTTCATTTAGGTCTCTGTCTTCCACCTTTGCTCAGCCTTCTGTTACAAGAGGCCCATTATCTATTGTGTATGGTGAACTGAGAAGACAGGGGAGGTCAGGAGGAGTCTCTCTTGCCTCTCCTTTCCGTTACTCTTGGCTTTCATATAGAAGTTGTCATCCTTTTTTATTCTGAAGGCTATGGTGAAAGGGAGTGCAGTAATCTGAGCCTGGAAATTTTGTTTTCAGTGATCTGTCTTCCCCTTCCACTATGAGGTCATTAGGCAATCACAATTTATATTTCAGAGAAGCAAGCATAAAATGGAACCAGCATTACCAGACTTTACCCTTCTCAGTGTTCAACAAAAGGAGAACAAACAGTCCAACAACACTGAATCTACAGCAGACAAAGGCAGACACTGGTGAAGTAAAAAAACATAGAAAATAAAGTAAAGCAAACCTGTATCTTCCTGGTGAAACCTGTGAACTTTAAGGCACAGGGCTTCCCAGGTCTTTCTCTCAGGAAGTAAAGCTTTGAAAAACTTCTCAAGTAACCTGAATGTCATTTTCACAGATTTGGTCCTTGGTGTTCCCCTGAGCTTTTAGCAGGGCGATTAGCAGCATATTCCCTTTGTCTAACTGGCAGAATTACATTGTGGTTAAGTAAACATGGGGCATGTACACTTTGTTCTCTCTCTTCCTCCCACAGCTATCCCTTCACACACTTTAAGCTCCGATATCCAAACAGATTTCAATCTGTATCACTCCTACCAGAAGTAAAAGGCAAAGTAATAAGAGAAATCTTCATTAAAAAAATACTATTCTCTTGTGCAAGAAGATAACTTAAATTATTCTCTCAGAAGATGTTTCACACTGTAACTGCAGCTGTTCTGTATCTATGTCTTTCTGCAGCTGGATGTAGAGTATGAGTTTTAATAGAACACATAATAGAATGTGTTTTACTTATTGGAAGTACTGTCACAGTAGCTTTTCATAACTCTGTAAAGAAAATGGAGACTAAAGACATTTTTCAACAGCGCTTTGAAAAGTCTACAATAATTAAAGGTAGCAATGACCAGGAAGTAACAAGAGCATAATAAGAATGGGAGAAGACAGACTGGAAGCAAGAACACAATCACTGAAAGATGAAAAGCAAGAGTTACACACATCACTGCCCTCCACATCATTTGCATTTGTTAAATGACCACTTCCCCAGAGGAGCTTCTGACATGCTACCAGCTTTGGGAAACAACAATTACTAATCTGTGTCTTCACTGAGTTATCATGCCTGCCATGAGCAGTGATTTATCATGCTTGCAAGGAATTCACCCTCCATGTACAACCATAGGCCTAATGCAAAGAATCATGTTGAAAAATTTTGAAGCCAGCTCAGCAGCATCTGGAAAATATTTATTAATATTCAAAGACCAGGTACATTTCAGACAAAAAGAGATATACTGAATGGATGTGAGAATTAATTGAGAGGTATAGCTTTCTCCTATGAAGAATCGCATATGACTGAATTTAATTGAAATGTATTAAATAAATAAGTCTAAACCTCTAGTATCTAACATATTTTTTTCCTACGCTTTCAACATTTCTCCCATCTTCACACCAAAACTAGTGCATTTAAATAAGAATCACTGCAATCAATCAAGAAGCCAGAAACAACACTTCAATCATGTGAATCCCAGCAATTTCAGAGATACTCATGGCTCAGAGCAGAAAATTCCCTGTTCTCTTATGAACACACACGTTGTATTAAAAAATAAATGGTTTTTAACAGGGAAATAAGACTTGTAACCATATTTCAGACCAAGGAAGAAAGCAGCTGAGAAAGTATATACAAGATTTAAAAGATGCCTACACAGCAAGTCAAAATAGAAAGCTAGCAAGAATCTAAGTATAAATTAAATAGACAAAACCCATAACTTGCACCTCTATTGGCAAAGAAGAGTCAGACACTAGCATTAACCATCCCACTACTCAAGAGGAAGGGTACACAGTATATAGGAAGTGATCTTCCAGCAGGCCTCAAGATCCCAAAATGAACAGCATTTCACCTACATTGCAAAAAATTTTTAACATTTCCGCTTATTTGAAAGCCAGCTCATTTTCCAGCTATATTCTTAAGCAAATATGTATACAGGCAGTCCCCTCTTACTGCCAAAGCATCAAAACATTAGTAAGACTGTGTTAGAAGATACATCTCACTAATTAACTGACACCAATACTGGGTCAGTAGTTTTTTTCAGACGAACATTTATTTGGGAATACTGATTGACAGATCTGTTACAGTTTAGTTGGCTGGAACCAGAAAGCCAACTGCAGATTTATTAACCGATGTGCAAACAACAGTATGTAACAAATATAAGTTCAATCTAGATCAAATATGCTACTGCTAAACTCTTACTTGCTGAAATATGCCATTGAAAACATCTCAGTAGGACAGAATAAGTATGTTAAAGTATATGTTATGCAATTAAGAACTATATTTAGCTGCCAAAGTAAATTTCCTGTTGATAATGTCACCACCAGTGACGACAATTGCCTGTCATTCTATACTGGTATTTGAATAAAGCATTAATTACACATTTGCATGCTTTTCATGACAAATATTTGCTACTGTCAAGACAGCCAAAGCTACAGTGACTGACTGATGGTACATTTCTCAAACACACCAGCCCTCTTCTACTTTCAGTTGCCCATATAGAGGCCCAAAGAAAATGTCCAATTTTAAGGAGAAAGTTTACAGAACTCTAGACATGTGCTTCCAGAAAAAGAACCAAAAAATGCTCAAGTATACAAACTGCATGTTTGTGTTGTGAAACAATACCTGCATAAATACAAAAATACACGCATACTATGCTGAAGTTACATCTATTTTAATCAACCACATGCCATCACACACATCAACATCATCTGAATGTAGTTTGCAAGCAAGCAGTGGCAGGTTTGCACACGGTTAGTTTTGACCTGGTACTTAACTCCCAACTTCAAAATACTTCACCACAAGAGTTTAGGGGTATTTCTGGGCACAGAAATGTAGGAATGTAGGAAAATACATTCAAAAACACATGACTAGATCAGCGAATTCAGGTGCAACATTGACCAAAGAGGCAAACATTTTTCATTATTTCAGAAGTATCTCAGTAACTGTTTAGTTAACTAACCTAATCTCTCCTGAAGGTCAGTCTCTAGAAATGTCACCTGCACAAATGTACAGACTTGTTATAGTGCAAGTAGGATAATCAGCTGCAATTGCCAGTTTATGCTACTTAAAATATCCCGTCAGAAGAAACATACTGCAGTGTTTTCATTCATTCATTCACTCAATGAAATCTTGAAATCTGAATTATGTGCATCCACAACAGAAACACATACAAAAAAGACAAACAAACAAAACCCATGAATTAAAATAACCAAACAAAACAAGAAAAAGCCAAACAAACAAAAACCATCTAAGATATTCAATTAACAAAGCATTTGCTAATGTCCTAACTCTCTGAATACTGATTGTACCTGACCATACAATAAAATTCATTAAAGAAATTGAATAGAACAATTTCCTCCACAGAACACTAATTGCTCAAGAAAGTAATTCCTATTTCTGATCATCTTGTCATAAAGCCTTTTCTTTTTTTTATTTTTTTTTTCCGTGAAAAGACAGCAGTAGAAGCAAAAGCGAACCATATCCAGTATCACCCTATTAATGTGTCAAATGGTTAGACTAAATAGGGACAGATTTCTACAAAAGTAGCCCTGTGACACCCAAACAATACTCCTACCTCTTAAGCCTCTCCAGAACCACTGGCCACAAACCAACTGAAGAGCAGAATTTCACGAACATCAATATAAAATGGCAATATTTAATACAGCCCCATTAATATGATGGTTAAATGCAGACAACAAACTTCTCTAGCTGTTCACCCAGTCTCCAAAATTTTCCCCCTTTGTGAATAATCTAGATTTTTATTTTAAGACGATGAAGAGAAAGTGTTTATTCATTTTGCAAGATCAACTACCAAAGACAAATTAGGAGATCCAAGTCCCATCTAGAGCCACTACAACTGAAGATGCTTCTTTGCTGAAATGCAGAAGTAGTTCCATTTTACCATCAAACAAGTTTCACTGGTAAAGTCACAGCAGTCAGTAATGACTATTTTGCCATAATTCTGTTTATCCCAGAAGTTTACCATGGCAGATAAAAGACATACTTGGGTGTTGTAGTTCACATTAATACAGTTTAAAATACTACAGCAAGCATTTCATGGCAGTATATTTATTCTGCTACCTTACAGTCAATACCACCTTTATTTTTTTGTCTGTTTGTTAAAAAAAGAATAATCTCCCCAGCTACTCACTCACTATAGGCACATCATATCCATCACTATGTATTGTATTTCATCATTGTCATTCTGATTTGTTTTGCAGTCGTGACCAGAGTCTGTAGCAGCAGTTGTGTCTGTCACTGGGCAAGCATAAAATAAATAAACTCTTCACCGTGAATACAGAGAGGAGACACAAATAGAGAGAGTGAGAACAGGAAGACATATAGCTAAAATGGGACACAATAGTTCAAGCAGGTCCAGCAACAACTACCATTGCAGAGACCAAAATAAAATTCTGCCACACTGAAGCACATATTGAGTTTTGACAACATGAATCGAGCTGTGTTTTTACGCCTGTATCTCTGCATTCCCTGCCCAGTGCCCTATCTGCCACACCCAACACACACTGAGCTGCTATCATATCTGTTGAAAAGACGATCACACTCTTACAACTAGCAGTAAAGGACATGCTCCACTAATTCAAGTGTAAGGTAACACACAATGCCTTGCAAACACCTCTGGCCTGAAATGAAATTTACCCAGGAAGAGATACCTGTTACAGCAACATAGACAAAGGAACACGTGCAGGCTATTTATAAGCCAGCTAGAAACAGGTCAGACACATTTTAAGAAAGTTTACTGTCCAAGCTGAGCCAAAGTTCAAACATGTAAGCACAGTCCTTTAAAAAACGCCATAGTAATTCCCGTAGCTTCCTTGAACTCTGAAACAGAACTATTTAACACATTAAAATAGGAAAGCAAAAAGCATTATTGGAGTTGAAAATTCCCACTTTTATTTGCAGAGGAATTTTAGAATCGTGAAATCACAGGACATCTCAAGTTGGAAGGGACCCATTATGATCACTGAATCCAACTCCCTTCTCCTTGCAGGACTGTTACAGGTATTTACAACTGTGTAAGAACTCTGAAAATAAATTTTTGCACTTCATGCACTGAACAAGTGTCAGAAGGACTGTTTCTCTTCTCACCATTTTCCATGAGTGAGGAGGTAGGAGAGAGCAACTAAAACAAAGGAGGCAGTTGGTATGCATCCTGTTCCCTAACATCAATCAGGTCTGCAGCAGTGGGGATCAAATAAAGGAACACATTACTATAGAGAAGATCATGTTAAAGCACTTCTAGGAAGGGCAATATACTTCAAAAAACCCACAATGGTAATATGCAAAAAAGCCAACTCCATATGCAAAAATCTGTATTTGCATACATCTATGCTTAATTGTGTACAAGGCTGCTTTTTAGACCCCTGCTTCTCCACATAAAGGCACAAACAATGTGTTCTCTCTCTGCAGATGCAAATGCAGCCCCGAAATTTTGTCTTTGACATCAATAAATTGCACTTCAGGTGGGGATCTCATAGCACTGTTTATACGTAAGAATAACTTATCCAAAATTTACCAATGAACTGAATACAGGCACAGGAAATTTAAGTGACTCACCCATACTCACACGAAAATACTCAAGTCTTACTGTGCTCAGCAGGAGAGGTGGCCTAAATGCAGTTTTCAAGAATTTTCAGGTACAAATCTTCCAAAACCTTCATACTTCAACTGCATTTTTATTCCAAATTTCCCCTATATAAAGGTGGCTGAAACATGCATCTCTCTGTATGAAAACAGATTTTATTAGTGCCACCTCCTGGTGATAAAACAAAATCGAAATACCATCCACTACTGAAGTTTCTCAAAGTAAAGTGAACATGTAATAGTCTGTCTGGCCTGTTTTATTTGCTTGTTTATGACGCCTTGACACGAGGCACCAAACTTTCCTTTCTGCTAACTTGGATACAAAAGGATACAAAATTCATTAGCCATTTTTAGAATTACGTAAGTGCGGATGCATAAACATCCTTTAATCAGTGACAATAGAGAAAAAAACAAAGTTACAATCCAGGAGAAGTCACCCTCTTAAGAAGATACATTTGCCTTGATCTTAGCTGCTGCTGGGGAAGATTTTCAGAGCCATAGTGAGATCTCCACTGGAGGTTGCCCATGGGGTTGTGAGCTTGAGGTAGCCTCCCCCATCCAGTTTGCCTATACTTTCTTTGCAGACTTCCAGCAGAAGATGTTCTTAGGATGCTACTGACAAACGCAAGCTATCATCATGCTGAAAAGAGGTGTCATAAAGATATTGATAAATATACCCCACCACCCTCATCTGGTTTTCCCCAGTCAGAAAGAAAAATAATTAATCTAAGAAAACCATAAAACATGTACTTTACTTAAATCGACCCCTTTGCTATACTGTATTTTTGGATAGCTGCAATTCATTTTAAAGCTCACTGTCCAGGCCCACAAAACAGAGGATAAAGGTATAAGTCTGGGTATGAGAGAAGTTAAATTACACTCTTAAAAATGTGCCTAATACTCTTGAGGGATTTTACACTTCCTGTGTAAAATAGATCCTTTTTGGCATTGAGCCTAGTACTCTTCAGGGAATTTTTCTAAGTTGCCTAGGGCCTTTATAACACATAGTACAACATATGTTTTGGTACCACCAGCTATTTTTATTTTCTTGAACATTTTGCTCTTAAACAATTAATTAATTCTGAATCCTTAAGACAAAAACTCTGAAAGTACAGAGTCAAAGTCAATGTAAATCACTGCCTTCCACCATTTGTTGTCAGAAGCTGAACCATGCCTGATACATGATACATAGGGGAAAAAAAAGTTTAACCTGAAATAAACACTCCAAAGGAACGCCCTGTAACAGGAATCTGTGCAATACCTTCTACATAAAGAATAAGTAAACCTCTTGTACAGTCTGTGAGAGGCACACCAAGAACCACAGTGAACCTTCTCAAAACTGACCAAGATTGCTGGTCATCCAACCCCTAAAACTAATTACAGAATTAAACTCAGCAAGTCTCAACATTCTCAGTTGCGCCCTCTTGGAAGGTCCTAGACCAGACAAAAGAATCCACTGAGACCCATCACTACTGTCTTCAGAATGGATTCTCCAACAACTGCCAGAGCTACAAGAAATTACTTCCCTGCCTTGATGGATCCTGTGGTGTTTTCCAAGCATATCAAGGCCACTGAAGTATTTGCAAGGCTGGAAAATGTGTCATGATGGACAAAACAGATTATTATCACTTAATCACTTTGCTGTACCTAAATATTGTCAATAACAAGGTTTTAAAACTGCTGATGATTATAGAAAACAACTGAAAAAAGAAAATAAGTCTTGAGTCAAGCTTTCTGTGTAAGGAACTCAACAGAATACTGATGAACATCTTTTTTCAGACTGTGCCAACTGACACACAGAAACAACAGTATTAGAGAGCAGGAGAAGTATGTTAAAGAGATTTCAAGTGTGGCTCAAGCTGCTTACTGATTAACACTTCTGCATATAACACCCCTCACAGATCTGTGTGGTTATTGTTCAGAAGTGAAACATGGCCCTCTTTGCAATTGGAGACAAATGATCACCCCTCACCAAGTTTACAGTTGTCACACAACTTGGCATCATTGGAGCTGCTTTTTCTTACAGAGCCTCTGGGAAAAAAGAAAAATATCCTAATTCCAAGTTTTTTTATGCCTTTTTTTTACTATTTCAAGGATAAGGTAGAGCCTCAATGATCTCCCAGAGGAAACATGCTCATCTTAGACATGAAAGTTAGATAACTGACTCATTTTACTAGAGAAAACTTACAGTCACATTTGCAAGAAAATACTAAATAAAATACACAATTAATTTTATGTCAAGAAACAAACTTAACACTGCAGGAACCACAGAAATGGAGTATGACAGCTGTCTTTTCAGTGGACCTTGGAAGGAAAGCAAAAGGGGTCTACATCTACCTACACAAGTTTCTGTATTTCTTACTAACAAATGTCCAGATTTGCTTCCCCAAGTCCCATCTCAAGTATTTTCAAGTCAACTCATCAAAACTACAACACAGTCTTAGTCACATACCCATATATTGACTACATTGGATTTACAGAGTAGTCAGGGTGGAAAAAGACCAGACTGGTTTCCAAGACTTGAAATCCCCACGTATGCATTGTCACCTGCTGCCATAGGGAATAGGTGGCACAAGGAGATGGCTATGGCTTTTATGGCTGAGAGCTGCATACAATTTCTAGAAAGTCTTGCCAGACATAGTAGTGCAAATCACAATCACAATAAGTAATACCAAAAAACAGTCTGCCAGGCTGCCTCTCCCCTCCCCAGTTCTGTACTGGACCTCTCCACCAGGTTATCAGCATAGTGCCACAGCTGCATCACCTCCACCAACAGCACCTCGGCATAGAATTTTGGTCACAGTGAGAATTCTCCATCAGACAACTGTTTTATCCAGATTTCTCCATCCAAGCTGCTTTAAGACTACAATACATTGTCTTACAGGACAGGAAAATCCACTCCTAAACTTTCAACAAGCTGCCATAAGCATGTTAAGTGCGATCACAGCGATTCAGACCAAGGGTCCAACTCCTTCAGCAAGATCCTGCCCCAGTGACGCTTACGAATAACGCTGAGGTAAAAAAGTAAGGTTTCTCCCAAACTATTCCCACAGCCACCTTCCACAACTACCTACATCAGCAGGGTTACACTTACCCTTAATATCCATTAATGGACTTCAAAAGCATGTTTTTGTTCACTAAGAGAAACCAGCGTTAAGTGTTGAACATATTGGTCCTTTCAGAAAATGTGCTGTTTTCAGAAAGATTTGGGATTTTTATTGCTTCATGAGACAGAGGAACACTCAGGATATGCCTAAACATAGTTCAGCTCACATTCACAAGTCCATTGCACAGAGGGCTGAATAAAACAAGCAATAAGAACAATTACTAGGTTTTCTAGAAAACAAAGTATTATTCAGATATATATAAAGTGCAGATATGCAGGTAATAAATCCTTGAGTATATATCTTTTGGATATCACTAGTATCTAGATCACAGGACTAATCTGAATTATTTGAAATTTACACAATTTAAAAAAAATAACTTCTTAATAAAGTATACAGTAGAAAGCTTGATTTTTTTAAATTGTATTACTTTTCATTACAAGACTTCTGTCAGAAGATTTGCATTGATGAGAGACATTGAAGATCAGTGCTGGCCAGGTTATGGTCTTGTGTCTTCCTCTACTGTTCTCATTGTTTTTCTCTTTCTGTTCCTTCCTGTGTCTCTAGCTCACTTTCACCTCAGCAGATACTGTCAGTAAATAACTCTAAAGGGTATTCACAAAAAGTGGTCAAACACACAGACCAAACAAAATAGGACTGTAGATTTCTAACGCCAAATATGTGTACCTAAATTTTATACCTAATTTTTATGTGAAAATATCTAAGTGTACACTCCTAGGGAAAAAAAGAAAAAGAAAAGAAAAAAATCACTGTATTGTCACATTTTTCAGTGCTGAAAAAAATCCACCATTTTACTATTTTCTTTTCCGTATGCATAATATAGTACTAGAAAGCATATTATACCATCAGTAATACACAGGAGGTAAAGTCAGAGATGTAGACCAGTGCATATTCAGACTTCAGGGTTTTTTCTCCATAGACTAACACAGTACAATGTGCTTTGGTTCTCCTCATGCACAAAAAATGTAACAGTTTCTCTTAACGTGACTTATGTGGCATCCTTTCTAAAAATCATTTCTTCCCAAAGCTTTTTAATATTATAAAGAGAGTCTTCACGCAAAGTAAAGACTTTCTGCTTGTTGAGATTACTGTAGACTATCACTGTTCCCTTTTTGTATAATCAGCACCACCTCCTGTCAAAAAAAACCAAAACAACTCTGTAAAAAATAAGGCACGCAATTGGATTGCCCCAAAACGTTCTGTTCTTTTCTCCATCCCAAACTGAAGCTCCTGTTTTGTTTTGGTTTTAAGCTGTTTTGTCCATTTGAAAGAAAGATGGGAACTATTCCAAACCCAACAACAGGCCATTTTGTTGCATATCTCACTGCATTTATTATCCCTTTTTAAAAGTAAAAACAAACAAACAAACAAACAAAAACCAAAACCAACTTTGAATAGTGCAAACCTCTATAACTAACACTGAGACAATTGTAAAAGGAAAACTGTTGTCTGCTCGAGAAGGTTTAACTAAACCAAGTACCTACCAAAGGACATTTCCCTCCACATACCCACCACGATAAAAGGAAAAAATATTAAAGAACTGCCCAAGCATAAACTACATTAATAGCTTCGTAAGGATTACAGTCTCATTTACACAAATACTATGCTTTATACAGCATAGCAAGGTTCAATGCCTTAAAAAATTGTCTGGACATGACCAAGTGAATGAGATTTAGCTTCTCCACAGTGGTAATATTCCCAGTAGACATAATCTTCAACTCTAAGTGGTCCTGCTAATAACAGGAATTTGAAAGTGTGAGAAATTACTAATCCTAATCTATAGCAACACAGAATCTGAAACCCATCAGAACTGAAATCCACAGTATCCTGCCTAACCAGCACTGATTATACATACGCTTCCCTGATGCCAGCCATTCAGCTGAATTCTCTCATCACCATCCCACAAAACAGCAGACTACTTTACATACATGAAAGCTTATCAGGCCAAGAAGGAAAGATGGAAATCTTTTAGGTAGGAATGCAGTGGTCAGTCACAGCAGATCGAAATCTCAAAACTGAGGACATTAAATTGATAGTCTTCACCCTATGATGCTGCTCTGCAAGGTGTACCACAGGCAGATTAGTTGTACCACAGGCAAACTAGCTGTTATGCAAGGCACTTTTAGAGATCCCAGCACGGATTCTCTGATTTTAGACATAGAATTTTGAAGACAGCAGGAATCAGGCTCTACTCAGAGATAAATGTTCTTCCAAAGCTCATCACAGGAGGGGTCCACCTCTCTTTGCTGTAGCAGAAGCTTAAAGCTATGTGCTATGAATTACGCCCACAACCACCAAAGCAAGCACCAAGACGGGTGATCTCAGAGGACACCCAGTGAATATGTATACACAATACTGCTGGTGTGACTCAGCAGAGCACTCAAGCATGCAGTTAACTTTAATCTTATTCTGAAATAATACTGGTCTCTAGCCTACAATCTTGGCTGAAAAAGGGTGAACTTTCTAAGCTCTAAAAGGGAAGCAGTGAAGAAAAACAAAACAGAGAGAAGCAACACACTTGAAAGAAAGTGGGAAATCTCTGTCTCCTTTTCTGCATTTTCACTCAGATACCAACCCAAGCTTTTCCTGGTATTTTACACCATTTCAGTAATTTTTACATATTAAATTCTCATGTGTATGTAAATTCAGGTTTGAAAGTATGATACCAAAACTCTGCCAAAAGAATAATCTAATCCCCAGCATGATCAGAGTCAAGAAGTACTGAAAACTTACAAGTTCCATTTTGACTTCAAAGAGCCAAGAGCAGACAGACAAGTAGTTTCCCACAGATAGGTATATAGCTGATGTGTAAGCATGTACTCAGAGAGGACCAGCCTCCAAACTTTGTGAGGGCTATGCATCATTATTTTCTACAGCAAAAACAGCGGTTCCAAAAACCAGATTGCAAATCTATGATCAAGACATGCTCTGAAGAGCTTTACAGCTTGTCCAGCACTAGGACACTGCTGCTTTTATCAGCAAGCAGCTGTTAGTCACCAGTGGAAAGCGCGGGTTTGTATCTAAGGAGTATTTCTGATAGCACTCATAAAATTCTGGTGCCACAAAACATAAAATTACTATCTGAATTTGCTGAGTCAACAGGTTAGGTTAGCAAAGCAAAGCCAAACACTGTTTATAAGGAATCTTAGGATAACTCAGGGATTCTGAGCAACTGCTGTGTAAAATAAAGCCCCTGTGAATAACCTAACAATTAATTATTTTCATGTAAAATAGCAGAATATTTCGTTTCAGTATCTCAGCAGTGAAAGAGTGGTAAATACAATGGATTCTAGCTACTAAACCAAATATCATTTGGGGATGTGGTCCTGAAGAAGAAATGCTGTTACTAATAGTAATAGAAAAAGGAATCTTACCTTCACTTGTGCATGGGGAGAAAGTATTTCCAAATTCTTGCACTTTTGGCTCTAAAGACTGAGGGGCTGGAAGTCCTGGGGGCTGTGAAACTTGTAATATAGGCTTCTCATCTGTAACCACTTGTTTCCTGGGACTTGGTGCAGCAAGGTCAATAGTACTGTCAACGATGTTATTGTGAGGAGCTACCCCTACTTCAAGGGGCATCTTTAAGTGCAGGCTGGCAGCCAAACTTTCAATAGCTGGGGTTGGGGTGCTGCTATTTGAAGATGGGCAGTGTGTTCCTGCATGAACCTTGATAGGTGGGATCTGCTGTACACGGATCATCCTAGGCCCATGAGGAATACCTGTTGTCGACTGGCCCACACTGCATGATCTGCCATTCATTTTTAAGAAGTTAATGTAACCTAAGTGTTTTTACAGATCCACAGCTATGACTGGTATCAATCCAAAGTCAGTAAGTAATCCATTGTGTATTATGCCTGTTTAAAAAAAAATATATAAAAATAATTGATATTGTAGTAAAAAATACATGAAAGAAGACTGCACATGACTGTTAACTTTGCCACTTTATGTGTTGCGAGAACAAAGCACAACCACTACATGGTCTGTCAGGGAAAAACAAGAAAGTCAACCAATGTCTTTCATAGTATCACAGTATATACTGTGCTGGAATGGACCCACTAGGATCATCAAGTCCAGCTCCTTAACCTATGCAGGACACGCCACAAATCACAACATGTGCCTGAGAGCATTGTCCAAGCACTTCTTGAACTCTGCCAGGCTTCGTGCTGAGACCACTTCCCTGGGGAGTCTGTTCCAGAGCCTAACCACCCTCTGGGTGAAAAACCTGTTTCTAATCTCCAGCCTGAACCTCTCCTGACTCAACTTCTTCCTATTTCCCCTAGTCCTATCACTGTCCACTAGATGAGAACATCAGTCCCCGCCCCTCTGCTACCCCTTATGAGGATTCTGAAGACAGCAATGATGTCTCCCCTCAGTGTCCTCTTCTCAAGGCTAACAAAAGCAAGTGACCTCAGCTGCTCCTCATAGGGTTTGCCCTCCCGACCCTTCACCATCTTTGTAGCCCTCCTCCGGACACTCTCCAACAGCTTTATGTCTTTCCTATATTGTGGAGCCCAAAACTGCATGCAGTATGCAAGGTGCGGCAGCAATAGTGCTGAGTAGAGCAGGACAAAGTTAAGCTCTAACTCCGAGAAAACTTGCCTCTTTAAAAGACAGAGTTTGCAATAAGCTCTGCTGCTTTCACATTAGCTAAACCAGATATGAAATTAAATGAATGTGGACCAAGTACAAGAAGTGAAAAGATTCTCCATCAGGGAGTGTCATGAGGATAAAGATGGCTATCGCCTGTTTTTCTGCCATTTCCCCAGTCTATTAATTAAAGGGGTGCTAAAAAGCACACACAGGCCAGTACTATGCAGATATAGATAAAACAGGAAAGAGATACTAGTTCACATCTAAAGGATGTACATACAACAAAAGGAAGAGGGAACAGCAAAACCATAGAAATGCCTCTATGGTCCTTCAAAGTCTGTGGCACTTCACAATAGGAAAGTATTTCAGGAACGCACAGCACAGAATTATTCATAAACATAACAGTGATCACTTCAAAAGTGGATGTTTATTGTAAGCCTGTAGATATGCCATAATTTAAATGTAATCATACAAGAGCGAATTTTCAAGGACATATTTCAAATTATACCAATAATTTTTGACCTCTGACTTTTTGTCACTTATATTTTCATGTTATTTAAAACTGAGAAGACAAGACTGGTAAGGGGTTTGAGAGATCATCTCAGCTAAGACAAAGCTGACTAGATGTAAACATTCCCTTACATCAAGAAGATTTGTAGGCAAAAGGTGCACTTGTCTGTGTAACTGAGCTAAGATATAGCACAGATTGGGTAATTTCAGCCCTAACTCAGCTAAATGGCACATACACAACTTTCATCACTAAGTTCATATGTTTAACATTAAGCACACGTTTAAGTAGTTTGTTCAATCACAGACTCAGTGCTTAATTAACTTGTTCAGACAAACAAATGAAATTGACAGAAATAAAACTGAAGTATGGCTTCAATTATGGTTTTAATTCATGTATACATAAGGAGTTGAACTATTATGATCTTGCTGCAGCAAAAGACTGAACTGTAACTTTTTCCTTCAGCACACAGATTTTGAACACTGAAGCCAATAAGTTTAGAACAAGCATATTCATAACTGAATTTCACATAAAACCTTCATGCTTAACTCCTTCATTAGTATAATTCCTCAGTGTCTTAATTTTCTCTGTGAACTGTCAAAAAAAAACCCCAACAAATTGTTTTGCAAAACTGCATCCACAACACACTTCCAGATTAGAGTAAAAAACATCTAAATGTCTGTATAAACATACATGCATAGATACTCACTCACACTCTCCAGTTAAAACTCACTAATAATTAAAGGCTCAAACATTTTCTTGAAAGGCATGGGCAAAATAGCTACTGACATTAACAACAGAGACATGCCATAACCACACTTAAATTAAATAAAAGATTTATTTGACATACTATTTTTCATTGTTACATTTTTACCCTATGGGAGTAGAATGGTAAAACATACCAATTAAATGCAATATTACTTATTTTCATGCCTGGCTGAAGCAATTCAACCAAGGACAGGGAGAGCTGAATGTTCTTAAATTCTCAGAGTTTGTTTTAAAAGCAGCATGTACCTTTCCCTAACACAGGTGACTAGATCCTTAGAAAAGGACAAAAAACAAAGCAGTTGTTTTGCTGGCAAGTCTATACACCATGTCACTATAAACTACCTACAAATAAAAGTCATTCTTGCCTGTAATTATTGTCTAAAATTTTAACTACATTAGAAAAGTAATAATATTATCAAGAAAAGATTATACATGACAAATAGAGTAGCTTCACTCAACAAAAGCACCATTAATTTCATCAACAGAAGAACTTTTACATAGCTTAGACAGACCTACCAGCCAAAAAAAATCCAGGTAAACATACAATTCATTTTGTTAATAGGTTGGTGTCTGTTTCTACTCTTCTCCAGTAATATTATATCTTACAGTGAGTAACAGCGTTCTATGCTACCATCACAGCCATTTTATCATTGGCCACTCCTGGTTCTTCACATGTGAAGCAAGACCTCTGGGCCCATAATTTATTTCCTTATGCTAATAAGTAGTATTTTGAACCAAGTAATCTGAAAGTACAAAAATCTCAACCTTTTTCTCTACATTTTATTGCTCTAGTCTCCTTCCTGACTCTATCATGAAAATGTGTAACATTAACATGCAAATCAGTGCTTCCTTTCTTTAAAATATTAAAGCACCTTGGAGAGCGCAACTTTAACCAAGTTTTTGAATTATTTTGTGGTATTTTCAATATTACTTACTTGCTCATGGGTGGCTTTTCATTAATTAGATTTGTTTAGCATCAACTTATATCACAACATCAAGACTTTCTCACACAAGAGAGGCCAAACTGATTCAAACAAAAATAACAGATTATATAGTGGTGCATCAAAGCATATATCACTAATTAAATGTCAATTGGACACGAATTATATTCCAAAAGTCTGACTGACTTTTGCAACAGATCCATAAATAGCTCCTGAGTACAGCTACCTGTAAACAGTAAAAAGACATGATAAATTCCTAACTAAAGTGGTCTTAGAAATTGTTGGAATACAGCAGTAAACATAACAGCTTAATTAGAAATAATCTTAGAAATCCTGAAGAGGCTTGAAGATTAATGTACTAAGTCAAAACACACACAAAATGCAGAAAAGAATACTATCATGAGACTGAATGTCTGTGCTGGCAAATTCTTTTGTTCTACTAAAGGAACATAAGTATTTGCCACCTTTTAATGAAATATTTCTGTCCATCAGTGAGGTACTGTTGTGACCTTTCATGCTTTCATGGATGTTAAAGGAAATAAAATTATGTCCACTACTTCTAAAGCCTGTCTTTTTTTTAAGGTGACATTACTCAAAGCTCTATGACTCTGCGTCTATCAATAACAGCATGACAACATAATTACTCAAAATCCATAACAATGATTCATAAATTCACTTTCAGAAAGCCATGTAGTAAAATTTAATTTCAAGATGAAGCCCTGGAAAATGTGAACGCTAACCCTTCAGAAAGCAAAACAAAAGAAGAATTCACGAATCTGTGCCTGCAACACAGTGTGCCATATAGTCTACTTTTACAGTGCAGTTTTGAAAAGTAATCAGAGTTGGTTTACTGCTTCACCCACTGAAATAAGAAGTAAGATACATTTCAACTTCAATAAAAGCTGAATTACTCCACTGCAGAAGTCAGTTTAAGTAATTGTAATAAATCCAACTGAGGAGACACGGTCACCTATTTGCAAAGTTCTACACCTGGGTCGGGGCAATCCCATGCACCAATATAGGCTGGGCAAAGATTAGCTTGAGAGCAGCCCTGCGGAAAGAGACTTGGGGGTGCTGGTGGACGAGAAGCTCAACATGAGGTGCCAGCGTGTGCTTGCAGCCCAGAAGGCCAACCATATCCTGGGCTGCATCAAGAGGAGCGTGGCCAGCAGGTTGAGGGAGGTGGTTCTCCCCCTCTACTCTGCTCTCGTGACACCTCACCTGCAATATTGCGTCCAGCTCTGGAGCCCCTATTACAAAAAAGATATGGACATGCTGGAGCAAGTGCAGAGAAGGGCCACAAGAGTGATCAGAGGACTGGAGCACCTCACCTATGAGGACAGGCTGAGAGAGTTGGGGTTGCTCAGTCTGGAGAAGAGGAGGCTCAGAGGAGACCTCACTGTGGCCTTCCAGTATTTGAAGGGGGCCTACAAGAAAGCTGGTAAGGAACTTTTTAGGATGTCACGTAGTGATACGACTAGGGGAATGGATGCAAACTAGAGGAGGGTAGATTTAGATTAGATAGTAGGAGGAAGTTTTTCATTGTTAGGGTGGTGAGACACTGGAACAGGGTGCCAGAGAGGTTGTGGAAGCCCCTTCCCTGGAAGCTTTTAAGCCCAGGCTTGATGGGGCCCTGGGCAACCTGATCTAGTGGAAGGTGTCCCTGCCAGGCAGGGGGGCTGGAACTAGATGATCTTTAAGGCCCCTTCCAACTCTGGCTATTCTATGATTAAGTAGTTTTCAAACACTGGCAATTCACGCATACAGTAGCAAGCAGTATCCCAAAATAAAGAAGACGACTGAAAGACAATGCACTGAACACTTCCCTCCTTTCTGTTCTTCCACTGGAGACATCTCAATTGTACAACAGCTGCCATACACCACAGAAAGCAAACATCAGCTGTAACCCCCTCCCTTGGGACTGTGTGCTCCCAGACTGTGAGCATCTTCCCTCATCTCCACAACCAGAGACAGACAAACCTCTTTCCCCATTCCCCTCCATGTCCAGGAAAACATTTACTTCCTACAGGGGCTGAGCTACCACAAGGCCATCAAAATGGGCTAGCTCCCCTTTAAGCTCTGCTCTCACCTGCCAGCCATTCCCTTCTTCCATGGTCATTGTATTTGGACTATCACCTGTCACTTGCACCATGGTGAAATACTCAGAAGTCACTGACTGTGTCCTCTGACATCACATTCCTGATGAGTCAGTCCGGGTGGACTTAAGATCAGGGACGGAGAGGGTAAAGGACAGCCACCAAAAGCTATAGTGATGCCTCACCTCAGCCTCACTGACTACCCAGTGCCTACAGAAACAGGCCTTTGAAGACTCCTAAGTTTTTTGTGTCTCGCATCTGCTTGTGACAAGGACACACCCTAACACAGGTATAAGACACCATTTTAACAACTCATCTTCTAAAAGGCACATACACATATTGGAAATGCTGGTATTACAGCTTTTGTACAGTTACCTGCCTATGGCTCACAGACCAAAGCATGATAATAAAATCTTGGAAAGGAAAACCATACAGACATTTAACTAGGAAAAAAAATAACAGCTAAGAACTTAAAATTGGGCTCAGAACAATACGTACATTAAGAATCACAACTGCAGTAAAGGAAGACAATGTGGCTTCACAACAAACACCTCCAAACAAGCTTTCCATTCAATTTATAGAGAATCTCTTCCCCATCCTTCATGTCAGCCAGGATCTCAGAAGTCATACACTACTGAGAATAATAAATATGTCGAATTAGCATCCACTGTTTCAGTCATTGTGCTCATTAAGAAATGAACTCTCAGACTACCACAGGGGCTTTCCTCACAACTGCAGCACTCCAATAATAACACATTTTTCTTAGGTCCAGCTGGTCAGACAAGGAAAACTCTAAAAGGGTGACATAACCTGAGAGTTTCTAGTTCTCAAATACTGGCAGAATGCCTTCTTGATACAGCATCAGCAAGCAAGGCAAATGAAAGCTAAAGCAGGTCCCCTACAGCACTGTGAGACAACCAGCCCCCAAACATGATTGAGTTTCCCAGAGCTAGCATAATGAAATATACTTACTTATTACTTGCATCACTATAATTCCTAGGAAGATTAGTCACAGAAAGGAATGCCTTTGTGTGAGGGACTGTACAAACACAGCGCAGGACACAATCACCAATGTTGCTGCAACTGCCATCAAAAAAACAGCCGCTATCAGTGGACAGTATGATGTATAGCCCAGTGCAGTTGGCACTAAGCATTTCTATCTTTCTGACAGAAAAACCTTCTCAGGTTTTTATTACAGTAATTAAGATCTCCTAAGCTTTTTCTCTATTAGGATCTTAAGTGTCAGTGTGCTGCTCCAAGCAGTTGCCTAACAGAACACCCTGAGCTTTCCAAGAGCAACATTACTCTCTTTAGGACTAGCAACAAACTTCAGACAAGCTGCTTGAAAAGCCCAATAGAAACCTGGAAGTTCTGACTACTAGAGCCAGAGGCACACTTTCTGACATGCTGGCAATATCCACAGCAACCTTAGCCAGTAATCAAAGGCTCCAGCGAATCCTGACTTGTGCACCTTTTACACACACTATTGCTTTGTCTGTAATGGCTTGGGAATTCCCAAGAGCTCAGCAACAACTGCAGCATCAGAAACGGTGAGCGCTTCAGTGCAAGCAGAACATAGGGAACACACTGACGGTGTCCCCATGCAAGCTGCTGGCAATGCAAAAGCAGAGACACAGGGCAGCAGCCACCTGCCCTGCCCTAGTGCCCTCGCTGTGACCGCCACTTGGGGCAGATGGCCCGGCAGACACCAACCACCACCCTTATCATACCCGTGGCTCATCTCACACACCTCTCAGCTAGGGCATTCGCAGCTTCAAACAGTGCCAAAAGCTAACCAGCGTCTCGGAGAGGAGGACATTGCTGAAAGCCATGAATTTCAAGTCTATTGCATTTAATAGGCTGGCGTTACTAGCAATACACAGGTCCGCAGACCTGGAAGAGCGGTCACCTCACTAGGCACGTCTGGTTTTGGTTGGATTTGCTGTTGTTGTTGTTTTGGGATTTTTAACATATTTTTTTTTGCGGGGACACTGCCTGGATGATGGCAAGCCCCGGGCAAGGCACTACTCGGCATGGGGGCCATACACCCCCGCGAAGCAGCCCCGCGGGCCGCGCACCGCTCTATAGCCTGCACTCGGGGACATGCACTACCCACACCGCCCGTGCTGCCCTCCGCGCTGCCCGCACTGCTCACACCACCCGTGCTGCCCTCCGTGCTACTCTCCGCGCTCCTCACACCGCCCATGATGCCCTCCGTGCTGCCCGCACTGCTCACACCGCCCGTGCTGCCCTCCGCGCTGCTCTCCGCGCTGCCCTGCCGTGCTCCCGTGGCCGGAGGGGCGTCCAACAGCAGGCTCTGTCCGCTCCTCCGCCTCCTCCTGCGGGTACCTATCTCCGCTTATTCATCAGCAGGATGACAAATNCTCATTGGTGAGGTGAGTAACTGCGAAGTAACTTCACCACAAGAGGGTTTGTTTTGCTTTTTCTTCTCCTCCCCCCCCTTCCCCGCTCTGACACGGAGGCCGGCAGCCGCCGACTCACCCTCCTCCCGCCCGGTCCGCCGTCGGGGGAGGGGGAAGGGCACGGAGCAGCTCACGGGAGCGAAGCAGCGGAGGGGTCAGGCCACCCACTCTGTCCCTACGGGCAGCCGGGACCGGGAGAAGAGCCGCCGCATATGCTCACCTCCAGCGTCCCCCGCCGCCGGCAGCATGCAGCTCCGCGCCAGGCCGGCCCGTGCCCCGCGGCTGTCATGTGCCCGCTGGCCCCGCCGTTAACCCTTGCCGCGGCCGGCCGAGGTCCTGTAGCGCTGAGCTCCGGCTGCGGCGGGGCCGCTCCTCCCGTCGAGACGGCGCTTACTCCGCCAGGCGGGCACATCGGAGAGGCCCCGACGCCAGCCACCAACCTCACCGGGCTGCCTTGCTCAGTGGGTCTGGGGGCCCGCGTGGGGTGGCGCTGTAGAGGCTGAAGGGACTGGAGCTGGTGCGAGCGTTGGAGGGCAGCCTTTTCGGGTGTCTCTGTAGGGGCCAGAGGGTGTCTGTGAGGAGGCTGGTGCGGGTCTGCAGTAGGTGCTGGAGGGTGCGATACTGTAGGGGATGGGGGCACTGGGAGCTGCCCGGAGGCTGGAGACAGTTGCATGGGGGACCCTGTAGGGTGGGGGGAGAGAGCCGCGTGGCTGCTGGCCTGGACTGTTTTGGAGCTCTCTGGGAGATGCAGGCTAGCTGGAGGGGAGTCGGGGAGCTTTACAGGGGTCTGCATGGGGACTGTACAGGCGCTGTAAGGAGGTCTGCATGGGAGTTGTCTGTGGGGTGTGTGGGAAACTGTAAGGCAGGGCAAAGGAGCAGATAAACAAGGGGGACAGTAACCTAGGGATGGGGGAGAAGATGAAGGGGCTTGACGCCTGGTGGCACTTTCCTGTGCACATGTTAGAAATGTGGTGTGAAAGCAGGAGCTCTTTGTTACTAGGTGGGGATCCTGCTTTCAGGCACCAGAGGACGAAAGGAGAATTGGAAGGAAAAGAATAAGCATTCAAGCAGATCTGGAGCCTCCATCCCAACACCCACAAGGACCCAGAAATATTTAGCTCCCAAGCTGATGATCAGCCTCTTCAGGAAACAGTTGCAGCCCATAGGTATGTGCCACAAAGAATACCCATTTCTCTGGAGGAGCCTCCTGTACATGGAGGGCATGGTCCAGTAGTTGAAACAATGTTGGTTGGTTCAGTTTAGGTCAGTTGGGGAACTGAGAGTGTAAATGAGATGAAGATAAGCAGCTGAAAAGCGAGGCTCAGAGAGCAGCAAATGAATTGCCTTATTGCTCTCATGGGCATGAATGTGCAGACCCCGTGGCAAGGCACCATGAAGGCAGAGAAGTCTCCAAGGAGGGGAGTCCACTTTGCATGTGTGGACACTGGAAGAGTGAAGCAGACTGAGGTTCTTCATGCAAAGCAAGATCAGCCCAACACTCAGAAACTATGTTAATCCAAGTTCTGCAAGAATGAGGTAGCACAGTGACTGTCCTGATTGCTTTTTCCGAGGAGAAGGGGAGACTGTATCCCAACAGTGCTGCAAGAGCCATCAGTGAAGAGATGAGGAGGGAGGGCATATCATGGTTTGCCCAGACCACTGAACTCCTCGAGGGCAGCCTTAATCTCCGTAGCTGAATAAGCTGTTCTTCATGTCACTCATGTTACAGCATACTGATGTTACTGTGAAGTGCCTAAGAAGAGAATTGTGTGGTCTTTACACAGCTGTAAAACACAGTGGAGCTGTTGAGGCTTCAAGGCTTCCTTTGCAAGGTTACATTGCTTTTCAATCTTTTTTTTGTTTCTAAATGTATGGATGCTTAGGCCATGAGTCACTTCTAAATAAAATTACTATATAAAGCATATTTGAAACCA
Source organism: Galbula dea (assembly GCA_013399015.1). Classification (NCBI taxonomy): domain Eukaryota; kingdom Metazoa; phylum Chordata; class Aves; order Piciformes; family Galbulidae; genus Galbula; species Galbula dea. The sequence goes on along the minus strand of VWZX01000330.1, from coordinate 100,630 downwards.
AAGTATTTGTAAGCTGTGCCTCACTTTAAAAAGTGTATTAAAAGAACTGGCAACTGAAGAAGGGATCTTTACCACATATAAGTACAGAATTTACTTATGAGCCCAATGAGTTAAAAATCTGTTTATTTAGTGTCACTTTATTGGTACCATATGCCAGAACTTTCTATGCAATTGTATTTTAATTGGAACTGATTACTAAAAACTTTGAGGATTATCACTGGGCTGGTATGGTTGCCACTGAAATGGTATGGTACACTCACAAATTAGTAATACAGGTTTAGCCAACCGAAAAGGCTCATTAAAAGAGGAAATTGTCAAAATACTCATTAAAATCTACCAAAGCAACTAAATAAAAAAGTAATTTGCTGTAATGAAATTGGTTTAAATAAATACTAGCAATGTTGTCAAAAGCCAAATCTGACAGCCATTAAACAATCTGTTTTATTTACTGAGTCATTCTTATCTATGGGAAAGAAATTGCCTCAGTTCTTCAACTGAAAAAACTGATGGATCCCAACACTGTACCACCTTGAGAAAAGCATGGTCTAAATAAAACATGAGGTAATGGCAGCCTTTATACACTGTTTCTGTTGTCATGGTTGAAGCCAACTGAGAATTGTCTTGAGCAGGGTGCAAAGAGGACAATGAGGAAAGATCTCATATTACTAAAGTTAAGATTAGACACTGCAACTAACATCTAAAGATCATCCTTAATTTCACACATAATCACAGAATCATTATGGTTGGAAAGGACCCTCAAGATCATCTAGTCCAACAGATAGCCCTACACTACCCTTATCCCTAAATCATTCCCTGAAGAACCACATCCATCCTCTTCCTAAAAACCTCCAGGGATGGTGACTCCACCACCTCCCTGGGCAGCCTATTCCAATATCTCACCACTCTTTCAGTAAAGAAATTCTTCCTAATGTCTAATCTAAACCTACCCTGGCACAACTTAAGCCCATTCCCTCTAGTCCTGTCACTAGTCACAAAGGAGAAGAGGCCAACACCCACCTCCCTAGAATGACCTTTCAAGTAGCTGAAGAGAGCGATAAGGTTTCCCCTCAGCCTCCTCTTCTGCAGGCTAAACAACTCCAGCTCCCTAAGCCTCTCCTCATAAGGCCTGAATTTTTTGAGTGTTGAAGAAGTAAGTGAAGTTTATGCAAAATAACCTAGAGAAGACTAATAAGTATATTAAAAGTGAGTACATCCGAAGTTTTCTTAATGGGCAACACTATTGATTGTTGTATCTGTCATGCATCATTGCATATTCATACTCATCAATATGAGACCATGCTCATTCTACACATAAAGCATCTGTCTTGATGATGAAAAGGTTACACCTTAGTCCCTCAGAAAACTCCTACTCTTTATTAAATGAAACTTATTTTTCTCTATTGGAAATACAGAAATATTTTTATCTGTTGGAAATATTCTTCTTTCTAGCTAAAAGCATCTATCTAATGGAAGTAGTGGATTCAAAAAAGGGTACACTAAAGTTCACTATGTTTAAATCCACAGCAACAGCTGTGGATTTCTGTCACCTAGCCAAGACCTGAGGATAAAAAATATTTTTTGTCACTTCAGTCCCAGTTAAATTTTCTTAGTTCAGTAAAATCATTCAGTTACCTCTTGAGGAAATATGTAGTTACATGCTATATGAGGGTACACTGAGACTTTAAATTTGAAAGTTTAAGTCTGAAAGCCTTTAACAAACTGTCAAACACAGAAGCATTATTCTAAAACTCTGGTTTTGTTTGGTTTTAGGAAAAAAATGTACTCTCTTTATTCTTTTTTAGTGTTCTCCCACCCCTCACAGGCTGTTGGAATAACACAGTCTCCAGCAGTTCCACTCAAGTCTCCTTGCAGCCTGATTTCAGTTCCATTATGCCACTGGGTTTGTTGTCCAAAAGACTTACTACTAGCCATGCTGGAAAAGATGCCTGCTTATATAAATCCTTGTCTCCTTTGTCCTAGTGAAACACCAGCTTTCTGGGTGAGCCCTGAAAGGAGTTGGTGAGTAACTAAAGATGTCTGAAAAGAGCTCGTTCAATGGGCAGAGAGAAACCGTATGAAGAGGAGATTATTTATCTAGTTTACCAGTATTTTTGGAGGTCTTTTAAAATAGGGGAATGAGTTTCTGGGCAGTGAGGCATAATTTATGGAAAGTCAAATCATTTCCTTCAAGGGCCAGAGGAAAGCCATTGTAGCAGAGGCAATAGAGAACCAGGAATGTCACAGCTGGTTTTAGTTTTCCTCAGCAGTTTCTTCTATATGCCAGGAGCAGCAGTACTTAGGTGAGAACACTAGGTAGAAAGATGATAAGACAAATTAATTTTGTTGCTTTTCTGTAACATGACTGAAAAAATGTTTTGGACCCAAATACCTTAGAAACAGTGGCAGTCAGTTTAACTGGATGACAAGCTTGCCTTTGAAAATAAAGAGAATCCAAGAGAGTAGCTAGAATACAGTGCTACTTGGTTACAGAAAACTAAAAGAACTAGATAGGTTTGCTTCTTGATGCCTCAGATATACTGACTAGAATGAACCTAAGTTTGAGTATTCACTTCTCAGATGCAAACAGATATGCAGGAGCTTTTTCAAGATGCTTTTGTGGCAACTGCTAAATAATTTAGCCAACTAACCATTTTGGTTTAATTCTTTAATTTTTGCTCAGATCTTCCATTTCATATCTATTCTACTTTCATAGTAACTGTGTAGCTGAGAACAATATTTTTGGTAGGTAAGGTGACATGCCAAAAAAGTAATTACTGGATTGCATCTTGAATAATATAACAGGCATCTTGTACTGATACTAGAATATCATAGAATTGGGTTTTTCTGATTTAGCTGCAAAAGCAAGTCGTGCACCTCACCCATCTCAGCTTATACTGACTCACTACTGAGGAGATCTGCCAAGGTGTTCTGTTTCCCATCATCCATGATCCAGAATCTTGGGACGGATAACCCTTTTTGTGTAGTATGAAGGTGCAGCAAAGCAGGTGGGATCTGGAGATCAGTGTTCTGGAAGTAAAAAATCAGGTATTGTGGGCGTGAGTTCTGAGGCCAGGTCCTTTTTCTTCATCTTTTCATTCACATGTCACAGGTTGTATTTACTTGCTCATTATGTGAGAGCAAGGAGGGCTGTCTGACACCATCATGACACAGCAAGGCCACAGAGCTTTGTTTTCTATGTAATTCTATTTCCTATTTCTATATCTGGATTTCTTAAATAATACTTTTGTCATGGGTTTTACTTGCTACAGAGGAGATAAAGCAACATATTTTTCCTCCTCTTTGCAATACACTAATGCTGTGAAAGGCATATTGCTAAGATTTCCAAAGGCCCTAACTGCCAACTAGGGATTCTAACAACATAGTTCCTCTCCTTGCAGCTCCAGCACAGGGTGTGAAGAGATGTATAAAACCCATTCCATTCACATTCTTAAATGTACGCTGGCAGGTGGAGATAAAGCCACCCATGGAATAAAAATTAGAAAAATATATACATTCTACTTACCTCCTCAAAGAAACAGAATTTGATTCTCTGGTGTTCTTATACATATGATACTGGTACTCATAAATACGATTCAGTTAGTTAAAATGAAGACTAATGGTACGAGCATATGTGCAGAACTGTTTCAGATGAATGCAGTCTCTTTGTATAACAGGATGTGGTGATACCATGTATCATTGTGCAGTCAGAAAGTAAATTATTAGGTGAACATTAATTGCAGGAGAGTTCTGTGTTCCTACAATGCACTTGAAGAAGCTGGAACTGAAGCCAATGAGTGAAATACATTTTCAAACTCTTTATACAAATTTAATCAGGGAGAAGATTTAATAGCAGCAATGCATTTGAGCTACTACAAATATCAATAGTTAACGGACACTTTTCACTAGGAATTTTGTACACTGGAGTTCAGATCAAAAGGTGTGAACATCAACAAAATAGGTAAAGAGAACAAAGGGACCCCATATGCCTGGAAACCTCAGTCTTCATGCCTGAACACAATTTGAAGTCAAATTGAATTTGGTGGATCAAATTTTAGTAAACCAAACATGCCTAATTTCCATTCAGAGTGTAAGAGATTTCAGTATGAAGAGCTGGCATGACATCCTTTCCATTCCCTAGAATCTACTGATGACTGACACCACTAGAAATAGCATTATAGGTAGGATGCTAATTGAGGGTGAAGTAAGAAGCAAAGAAGGAAATTTCCCACAGTCCACTGAGAAACCTTAGAAAAAAATGTGATATAGTTTGTCCTACAGTTTGTCCTAATATAGTGATATAGTTTGTCCTATAGTTTGTCCTAATATCTTCTGATATTAGTAGTGATTTCTTTTGTAGGCCCCAACAAATTATGGTTAAACAGCTGGTAAGTGCAATGTTGAAACTCACTGTTCTTGTTTCGGAGAGTAAGCATTTTATTAATCACTTGTGTGGTATGCACATACCACTGCAATTTTTATTCTACTCTCGCTTCTGTACTTACTCAATTCAACACTGAACTAATGTAGTTTGGAAAATACTGGTGGAAAGCACATTAAAATTAGGTCCTTAATCAATCAAATGTTGAACGATTCACCCCAAACTGGCAACACTGACATGCATGGCTACTCATGGAGAGATCTGTTGCCTTTTTCCAAGTAGTGGGTTTCCCATGGGAATGCTATATATGCAACAGCAATAACTTCATTGATGCGCCTCTCTCAAACCCCTTTCTGAATTCCATGTCATCTTGGGAAAAGGCAGGCTGATTGCTGGAGGTAACCTCAAAACAGAAAGCTTGTACTCCTTTTACACTGTCTATGTCCGGTTTAACTGTGCCTATGTAACATGAGTTTTGTCCCAAGCCTTAAAAAGGAGAACAAGAGTGGGCTTCAGTGAACTGATCTGAGATGAGTGGTCACCTTTCCTGTGTTTAATAAGAGAGAATGATGTGTGCACCATGTAGGTCACTACAATTAGTAAGGCTGTGTCATCTAATCTTGTAGATTAAAAACTTAAAAGTTGCAAAATTAAACGTTTTGGTGGTTTGTGGGCAGGGAGATGTTATCCTCATTACAAATAAATGTTCTTTCACCGGCTTGTCAAATCAATGTTAAAACCCAAGTAAAAGGTGTCTTGGCTTTCTACTTTCTACCATGTCTTTAAGAAGATCACCCAGAATCCTTTATTTTGTTGTTCAGTATGTGTCTACCACAGGAAGATGTGAAATTTAAAAATAACATGGATAATTTGATGCTATTGTGGTTTTGTTCAGTTTTACATGCAATTAATTCTGATAGATTAGAAGTCTAACTTTTTCCTACAATCATGTATTTTACTGTCATAATTTCTCTCATGTCTTCTGCTTTGGCACAGCTGAGCATACTTCCTAAAACAATAGTTCCCTACTTGAAGTCAGATAACAACTCCTATAGTCTTTACTGAAGTTAACTCCAAGTCCAGGTATAGGGCTGGTCACACAGTATTCTCAGAATTTTGTGTTTAGACATATGTTAGAAATAAGAAAGGTGTCTGCACGCTAGCCAAGTGTCAAAATATTGACTTTCCTGACTTCATTCTCACAATAGTACACACTCACATTCCCAGCCCTGTTTGTATAACTGTATACATGTATATTCAAGTTTAATTAGCTCTGCTAGTACAAGAATCTTTAAATACAGGGATATAGTTGATTAGAAACTCAGATCTTGAGTCTTGCATTCATTTTGTGTAAAGCATCACTAAATACTCTCTTTTTATTCATTTATAAAATGGATATAAAAACAGCCATGGTAGCCTAATACTGCAATCTTTATTACATTTGAGTTTTGTATTCTAAGCTGCAATAGTGTACATTACAACAATAACATGTAGCTGTTGCTAATTCCCTATTATACTATTTTGTTCTTGTTAAAATGACCCTAAATAGAAAAAAGTAAAACCAGGTCAGATGCCCTACTCTTGCTAGGGATATGATGTGTCTCAGAAGTGATCAAAATCCATGAAGGCACTTAAGTTTATTAGTAAGCTACAGCTTACTCAGTATGATATCACCAAATTTGGTGTATTTTTGATTTAACACTGCAGTATTCTGCACTACAGAATTGAAGAAACAATTTCTGTAAAAACATTGAAATTAGTCAAGTGTCTACTTTCATACTAACTTTGAAAGAACAAGAAACTTTTAAAAACATGTTTTTTTCAAAATTCTTTATTTTTCCCAGTCCCAAAGGCTTATGGCTTGTGATTGTGGTCAAACATATTTGCATTACAGGAAATGTTCCAGATTAGATCGCACTATTGAGTTCCTATTTTCAAAGTCCTACACTTATGTTCAGGCTATAACCCTGAGAGGCTATGGTGGAAACTACTTCCCAAGACTTCTAGGCAACAGCATGAAACCAAATGCTCAGGCAATGAACTTGAAAATTTTTCTTAGTCACTTCAGTGTTTGCATTTTTACTTATTATTTCTTATACTACACAAAATTCTACTCTATGATATGCCTATGCACTCCAATAACTTCTGTGAGTGACACTACAAGTTCATAAGCAGAAGTGATTTAGGTACATTTCTATCCATTTTCTCCACGTTGCGAAAAACATTCTTACCATCCTGATATGCTGCTTTTTAAAATGTACTTAATTTATCCTCTAAGACACTTAAGCTGCCTTTTAAAATCTCTTTTTTGAAAGCATAAGTCACTAATTTTCTGGGTTCTCTGTGAAGCAGTTTGCATTTCTGCAAAAACCACTGGCATTCATAGATGTAAGATGGAGCTGACTGGGAAAAATGATACTGTCAGAAGAATTCTGCAACATGAGGATTAAAAAAGCAAATCTGTCAAACTTCATCTGTAGGAGAAAAATATTTCAAGATTTCCAGACAAGTGCTGTGATAGTTAATTAAATCTCTTACCTTTCCTTTTCTAGGTTCCTAGTTACATGTGTAATGAAGACAGACTCCTGACTTTCAGAAACATGTAACTGATTTCTTGTGCAGCTGAATGCGGATTGCTTGTTGTTGCTGGGTTAGACGCAAAGTGCAATATCTGCTGAAATGTTTCTTTTTTTTTTCCTGACAACACATAATGTTTCATAGCCTGGGGATGCCTAAGTTGTTGTGGAAAATTTAAAAAAACCTTTAAAAAATATTGTGTCACCTTTTTCTTTCCTATGAACATCCAAGAGCTTTGGCACAAGCTTGTTTTTTTCAAGAAGAGGTACCGTACCTCTAGAGATACTATATGTACACATATACACAAATAGACACTCAAAAATACAATAAAAAATAATCATATCAATGTCTAATGCAAGCCTATACCCATTAAAACAGAGCAATATTGCATGCTAGTAACAACAAGCAATACTGATGTACATATTTGTTGCATTGCATTGCTCATATACCTTTTTTTTACCCCCTGGAATTTTCACAGCACTGCTTGTTGCTGTTACAGGGAAACATTTCCATGACCTGAAGAAATAATTGAATTGGTTTGGTTTTCAATAGAAAGATTGAAAAATGTTTAAAATTAAGCAAATTTAAAATGTTTAGCTGGATTGCAGTCATGATTTTCTTTGCCTCACAAGTTAAAGATGCTAGAAAAGAAGGAAAATACAAGAAGAAACGCAGTCAAGCTGCAAAGAATGGGTGAACTGAAGGGCCTTCCACAAGCTAATGATTTCTCGGACCATACACATTTGTGTACTGGCACAAAACAAAACCTGACCTCTGAAGTAGATGCTCATTAACTTTCACTGCTGTGCCATGAATACATGCATAGGCGCTTCTCCACTTGGTGTTACAGTGGCTGGGAGAGGGAAAACTGCTGTATGTCTCTTCAGCCAGCCCGTCTCCTTTGCCAGGTATACTTGTGCTGTTTTAGGTTCCTTACTCCATGGAATATATTTGCCCAGTCAGGACTGTCCTTGTATTATTGGTAAAGAAAGTAAGTAAAAAAAGGGTATCCAAACATAAGAATAAGACACAGGGTCTTCTTTACTGAGACCTTGGCATCACATTTTTTTCACTCAGGTCTTACTGGAGTTCCTGAAAACCTGTACCTTCAAAGACTACAACACCTCAGAGCTTAACAGAATGATTTTTTACTCCCCTTTCTTTCTTTTCACTTTGGATAAGATATTTTGGAAGTTGTTAGTATAGTTCAATGGTTAATCTTTTTGTAAATTACAGATTAAACTAATACATTAGTAATATAACCACATGGGAAAAACAAAACCAAAACCAAAAGCAAGCAAACAACACCCCCAAAAAGACAATCAAACAAAAAACCAACAAAAAAACCCAAAAACAAAACAAAAAAACCCCAAACAGCCACCTCTGTCTTCAATTGTCATACTGCAGTCATAGCTCCTAAGATGATTTCTATTATGTAGCATAATGAGATTATTAGGTTATTATTTTATTTCCTTGGTTCCTATAATTAGACAGTTCAAGACAGAGCAGCTGTTATAACCAGATTAATCTGGTTCTTACTATACACTCTTTACTCTATAGGCAACAGAAAATGCTGATACCTTAAATAACAGGTGTAGAATCAGTGGATTTATTTTTGGCTGATATTCAAGTATGACAGACTCTGGAGTCACCTTTGCTATTATGAAGTGGCTGTATTCAAGTATGTTCTTTTTACAGGATCTGCATTTCACTATACATTCATGTTTTTTCTATTCTCTAAAGCCTCAACAGCAAATCAACAAGCAGGGTGGGTTTATTAGAATCATAGAATCATAGGATGGTTTAAATTGGAAGGGACCTTTAAAGGTCAAGTAGTCCAACCCACCTGGCAGGAAAGAACATCTTGAAATAGATCAGATTGCAAAATCTAACTTTAGAGTATTCCAGTGAAAGGACTGGAACAACTTCTCTAGGCAATCTGTTGCAATGTTTCACTACCCTCATTGTAAAAATTTCTTCATTGTTGCAAATCTAAATCTACCCTTTTTCAGTTTAAAAACACTGTTCCTTGTCCTATGCCTACAGGCCTCAGTAAAATGTCTTAATTTTTTTCGTAAGGCTCCTTCATATATTGAAATGTCACAATAAGGTCTCCTGTAGCCTTCTCTTCTCTAGATGGAACAACCCCAACTCAGCTTTTTCTCATAGCAGAGGTGTTTCAGCCTTCTGACCATTTTTGTGGCTTTCCTCTTTCATCCATGTTTTTCTCGTGCTGAGGACTCCAGAGTTTGACATAGTACTCCTCCAGGTTGGGTCTCACAAGAGCAGAGTAGAGGGGCAGAATCACCTCCCTCAACCTGCCAGTCATGCTTTTTTTGATGCAGCCCAGGACACAATTGGTTCTTGGGGCTGCAAGCATATACTGCCAGCTCATGAGCAGCTTTTCACCCACCTCTGTCCCCAGGTCCTTCTCTGCAAAGCTGCTTTCCATCCATTCATCCTCCAGTCTGTGCTGATATTGGGATTGCCTTGACCTTGGTACAGGGCCTTGCACTTGGCCTTGTTGAACTTCATGAGGTTCACATGGGCCCACTTCTCAAGTCTGTCAAGGATCCTGTGGTTGGCACCCATTCTCTCAAGCAAATCAACTAAGGCTAAGAGGTCGAGCTCAAAGGATTATAGGAAATGGAGCTACATTGGGCTGGTGACAGGTCACGAGTGGGGTCCCACAGGGATCCATCTTAAGGATGGTTCTGTTTAACATCTTCATAAATTATGTGGATCTAGGACTTGAAGTCTTAATAATTAAGTTTGCGAATGATACTAAGCTGGGAGGTGCTGTTGACTCCAGTGAAAGCAGGGAGACACTGCAGAGAGATCTAGATAGATTAGAGGACTGGGCAGTCACAAATCATATGAAGTTTAACAAGGGAAAGTGCCAGGTTCTGCACTTGGGTAGGGGCAATCCGAAAACAACCTACCAATTGGGGAATGCAAGGCTGGAGGGCAGCACTGCAGAGAGGGATCTGAGACTTTTGATTGATGATAAGTTGAATAAGAGTCAACAGTGTGCGCTAGCAGCCAAAAGGGCCAACAGGGTTCTGGGTTGCATCAAGCACTCCATTGCTAGCCTGTCGAGAGATGTGTTAGTCCCACTTTACTCAGCTCTGGTGTGGCCTCACCTGGAGTACAGTGTGCAGTTTTTGGCACCACAATACAAGAGAGAGATGAAGTTGTTGGAGAGTGTCCAGAGGAGGGCCACAAAGATGGTGAGGGGCATGGGGGGGAAGGCTTATGAGGAAAGGCTGAAATCACAGATGACTGAGGGGAGACCTCATTGCAGTTTATAACTTTCTCACCACAGCAGGAGGGGTGGGTGCTGACCTCTACTCTTTGGGGACCAGCGACAGGACCTGGAGGAATGGCATGAAGCTGTGCCGGGGGAAATTCAGGTTGAATGTTAGAAAGAGGTTCTTTACCCACAGAGTGGTGGAGCATTGGAACAGGCTCCCCAGGGAGGCTGCCGTGGCACCAACTCTCATGGAGTTTAAGAAGCAATTGGA
>VWZX01000330.1:0-81742 GCA_013399015.1 Galbula dea | reverse complement strand
ATTCCCTTTGAAACAATAGCCTTATTATTAAAGACTGAGGCAAAGAATTCTTTAAGCACCTCAGCCTTATCCTCGTCCTTTGTCACTAACTTCCCTCATGCATCCATTAGGGGATGGAGGGTTTCATATGGCCTCCTTTTGCTACTAATATATTTAAAAAAACTTTTCTTATTATTTTTAACCTCAGAGGCCAGATTAATTTCTAACTGATCTCTTTTCTTTCTAACCCTCCCTGCAGAGCCCTGCAGAGCCTCCAGCTCCCTGGGAGACCGTGTGGAGAAGACTGTAGGGTGTCTGCTAATACAGTTGTCAGAAGCTGTCTATGAGGATTCACAGACAGTAGAAAGTGCTGAAGCTTGACATATGCAACAAAAAAGCATACTGAAACACTTATTTGGACCATTTTTTTGCCAGTGACCTGGACCAATTTTACTCTAGTTCAATTTTGTTAAAACACGTAGTATCTTGCCAGTGTGAAGTTACACACTGCACTTCTATCAACTGCAGAACTTCAACACACAGTAATAAGCATGTCTCTTCAGAGCAAGGACAGCAAAAGCAACAGGTGCTATTTACTGTGAGTTAACCTACCACAAGATGTCACCGGTGTCAAATATAAGAAAACATGAAAAAAACTTCATAGGCTTATTACTCAGAAACTGTACTTGCAAAGCTGATTTACAAATTACACATGCTGTCAAAATCATAGCATCATAGAATGATTTAGCTTCGAAGGGACCTCAAAGATCATGTAGTTCCAACCTGTGGGCAGGGACGTCTTCCTCTAGATCAGGTTGCTCAAAGCTCCATCCAACCTGGCATTGAACATTTATAGGGATGAGGCAGCCACAGCTTCTCTGGGCAACCTGTTCCAGTGTCTCATCACCCTCAAGTGAAGATTTTCTTCCTAATATGTAATCTAAATCTACCCTATTTTAGTTTGAAACTGTTAGCCCTCACCCTCGCACTTCATTCCCTGATAAAGGATCTGATAAACTCCCTGGTAAAATTCCCTCACAGAAAAACATCGCTGTTGCAAAAAACTGTGCCTGCTAATCAAGAATTTTTGTAATACATACAAGTGACTGGTGGTACACCAATGTATATTTTTTAATAAATTCTCATCTACCACTGTTATAAAAGTGGTGCTTGTTATTGATGCCTCCTGCTAAATACACGCACATTGTTTCAATGATACCATTGCTATGAATAACACTAGAATAACTAGAAAAACACTAGAAATGAATGTTCAGAAGATTCAGGCACATAGATGTCTTTGTATGCTAAGAGGGGAATTAGATTCCCACCTCTTTTCAACTTTAAGTAGGAATCTTCTCTTAACTGAATTTTCTGTCTTTGAAAATTTACCTTAACTATACTGTGAAGTGAGAAAAGATTATTTTTTTTCCCAGAATTAGTTTTGAAAGGGCAAAGTAATTTTTAGGTACAAGGTGTGAAACACTTTCCAGAGGTGCATTTTGGCACATCTCACTACAGTAACTATACCTTAAGGTACTCATCCAAAAAAAACCAATGCTGTTCTCCAGAGGTGTTTGCTGGTAAATACTGTAATCAGTATCACTCGAAGTTATTTGGAAAGCACAGTGTTGCAATGCAGTTGAACATATGTCATAATCTTGACATGCTCAGCATGGTCACTATGTCTCAAGCCCTGCATCTTTATAGGGTGGCATCGGCAAGCAATTACTGCCTCTCAATTTGGTAGTCTTGGTCTTTTTGCAAACCAGCAAGTCAGGCATAGAAGTGTTGTGCACACAGAGTTGCAGAGATGCCTCTTTTCTTTGACATTTATCTTTTCTGTTCCATGACCTAGTTCAGCCTTCTTCACAATCTCTTCCAGATGCCCCAGTTACAACTAAATTGCACAGAGTGCTGTCAGGCAATTGCTACTTCCCTGTAGCAGATGGAAGACTAATTTTCTCACCCTTCCCTTATGTCCTAATTATTGCAACATCGTTCTTTCCATAGCATGTGGCATTATATCTGTTTCCTCCCTTGTTGTCTACTAAGGAGCTCTTCAGACACCAGTTTTACTGACTGCAGTTGTCACAGAGGGCCATAATATAGCATGAACATTAACAATACTGAAACTAATTGCATTTGTATGATTATTGGAGTGGGAGTGAGTAACGTGAAATCCCACTTGTAACTTCTAAGCATAAGTATTCATCTCTGTGTTTTTTAAACTAGGCAGTAGTTACAAAATACCTGAGTAGTGTAAAGTGAAAGTACTACAAAGCCATACGTGTTCTATTGTAGTCAAACAGTGTTAGCTTCATGTTTCCATCTGCTTCATCTTCTTGTTGCCCATATGATACCACAATGCACAAGCCTTTCTTTGACCAGTGCTGCCAGTTTCATTATGAAGTAGCAATAATCTCATTTTGGAGAATACGTAAAGTGACAGTGTAAAGGAAACTTTTGCTGACATCAGTAGCAGATACAGAGAAGAAAGCAAAACTCGTAAAACTCTAAGATCCAGACTCCACAATCTGTTACCTAAACCAATTGTTGACATTGCCTTCAGCAGCCACCAACCTTCCCCTGTGTCTTTTCCTTTTACCTAAAAGAAAGGGAGTGTTTTTACAAACTCACCTTAAGACAAACTGGTTGGATGAATACATATAGACAGAAATATTCTCCCTTTTCTGCAGATAAAACTGCTAAATGAAAATATATTATTGACACAAGAGCGGTCTTTTTCTTTTTTATTTGCATTATACTGATTTCTATATTTATTCTGTCACCAGCATTTACTAATATATTAAATAACAATATTCAAAGTTCTGTGATGCTTGTTTAGGATGAAGCAAGATGTGAGAATTTAGAGACTTGTTACTACATTCTTATTCACATTGTGGAACTACCAGATAGAGATTTAATATGGTAAATATCTTCTTAATAATATATTCTCATCAGAAAGGAGGTACATCAGTTTCCTTCTGTGCCCAGTCTTTCTCCTAGCTTCTCACCTCAGAAGGTAAAATGCTAATGCGTTTTCATCTGCAGTGACAGAGCACAAATCAAAAAATACTTGAAGGAAATAATTGAAGTTTGAGGCCAGGGTACCAGGAAGTTCAACAATTAGAGGCAACATTAACTTATACTTGTGAAAATAAAAAAAAAAAGATAAATCCCATCCACGCATTGTACAACAAATCTTAAAGAGGAAAGAAGGGCTTGCAGATACTGTGCCATTTCTTATCAGCTTTAACGAGAAGTAAGCCCCCGGCTATTTTCTGTTGAAAGAGTAGATTCTGCAGACATACCTCTGATCTTCCTGAAGGAAGAAGAAAGATGGCCGAAGACTGTGAAACCCAGTTAATCAAAAGTTGAACTTGTATAAAGGACAGAATGAAAAATTTTGCTCCATCTTGCAGAGGAAGAAACCTTTAAAAGTTTCCAAGATAGTGCCAAGAATCACTGAATATTAGTTTTAAAAATTCTAAGAGCTCACCAGTCACAGTTGCTGATTTTCAGGATTTTGAAGCTGATGGATTTACTTGCCTCATCTGTGTCTTAGAAGAGAAGTACACGTGATCTTATCAAACCTGTTGTTCTGTTTTTCTATATCTAGATATCCATAGCAGTTCACTGCTCAGCACTGCAGTTGGCTACAACAATGTCAAATCATGAGGCCTTGTAAATTGATTGACTCAGCATTTCTAGATGATTGGTCTGATCTCAACTTCTCAAAGCTGTGAAGATACTTGCTCAGCACTACTACTTTGGTGGGAAAATGACCACAAAGACTTCTTTAGGACCTCATTTCCCAAGCACTAATAATTTACTATTTGAAAGTCAAAGGTTTTTCGGATGTCTGTGGTTGTTGTCTCAACAACTCTACTTCCAGCCTATTGGTGTTATGCCAAGACAAAAGACATAATGCTATTATTGTACTGGCATATAACATTGTTATATGCCCTTAAATCCATGGATGGAGCTATGAAGTTTATGACTTCCTTCTCAAGTGTGAGAGAAGATGCAGTACCAGTTTCTTTCCTACTAGATTCTTCATTGTTTAGTTGAAATTATTGTTGAAGTTGTTTCTTTCAGCCTTAAGTTAGTCTGTTATGTCAATTATGTTTCCTTCCTGGAGTTTTTGTGTTTTCTATTTCTTTGGTTTGGGTTTTGTGTTTCTGTTTTGTTTTCAAATTCTTTTCTAAGAAACAGTTTAGGATTGCACAGATTTGCTTGCAGCAAGCAGGCTAAGGAGTGGAGAAATTAATGCAATATGTTCTAAGCAACCCTCCAAATTAGTCCATTGTTACTTAAGATTCATGTGAGCCAGTGACATCATTTGTAACACTTGATGTTTCTGTTTCTACACATAGCATTTTCTTTGCACGGTTCAAACAAGGATTAAGTTTACAGTTCTTGCTTGCATGTAAAACAGTTTCTTGGGTTTGTTTCTAACCCTTTATCATTTTTAAAAAGTAAGAGTTCAAGATGACATATTGATGTAACAGTTCTTTGAAGAGCCAATATTCTTTCTGAACATAGTGTGCTTTGTCAGTGAACTAATTTCTTAGCACTGGGTATATGCAAGATTCTAAGATCAATTAGGAGGTTTTCCAAAGTCATTTCATAGCAAGAAAGATATCCTTTTTTATATAAGTTTGGGCTTGGGTTTTGTTGGGGGGTTTTTGGAGAGGGTTGGGTTTTTTGGTTGGATGGTTGGTTTGTTCTTTTTTTTAAGTGATGTATGCTATGTTTGGAGACACTGCTTGACATCTTGCATTTTAAATAGCTCACATCATCAGAGTTTAACACATTATCCCTCTAATCTGCCAGTGTTTTATATCTGCATTTTGTTAGTAAAATGAAGAGGACAAAATGAAGATCTAAGATCATAGAGTCAGCCTCCTCACCTCTTTTGTCAAGAGTCAATCTCTTTACGTTTCCCTTTTTCCTCTTATATTGCTCTCAAATGGGGAAAAGTTCCATGAAATAAATGCATTAAGTTTAAATAACAGCCCTTAGCTCAAAACTGTACCCACTTTTTACAACCACAAAGTTGTTTGATATGAAGTCATCACACTTGTTTTAGTGTCAGACATCTCCATTTATCTTTGCTCACGTGAAAAAATGGGGTAAATTGATCCTAGGCAGATATAAACAGGACCCTGTCTGCAGTACTGGTCCATCAAACGATTTGAAGGAGGGATTTGCAATTCCGCCAACACCTTCAGTAGGCAAACACAACAAAGTTAGAATGCCAGGAATGCAAATATTGCTATTCTACAACAATTCCAAACTCTTTTCTTCTCCCATACTTAAATGATATCCAGTCACATTCATCTCAGTAAGCCTCAGTCTCTGCAAACTTCTCCTTCTGGAGTGTTTAGATTTGTATCTTCCTCCTTGGAAAGCACTTTGGGAACTTCTCATGGGGCTCTGCACCTCTTTCCATGAAGACTCTTTTCAAAAGCCACTTGATCACTGCAGTTCAAATGGAGGCTCTGCCATAGACATTTCTGCCACCAAGAAAGGATGTCTCTGACCCTCATTTGGGTGACATGCTCAGTTATAATCAATAGTCATCACATGACTATGTCAAATGTAATCATTAAGGCTTGAAGTATTTATCCTAATTTTAGAGCTACATGAACAGCTCAGAGAATCACAGAATCATAGAATGGCCCAGGTTGGAAGGGGCCTTGAAGACCATGTAGTTCCAAAGGCCCTGCCATGGGCACGGACACCACTCACTAGACCACATTACCCAGGGCCATATCCAGCCTGGCCTTGAACACTGAACATGATCAAGGGCCAAAGCCAGATAAGTTTCACTGAAGCAGGAAGTGGAAAATTAGTTACTGAAAAAAGTCGGAAGCCTGCAGTACCAGTAATCTTCGTATCTAATTGAGGATCTTGCACTACATAACTGGCAAGAAACGGTAATACAGATGCTTGATTTCATAGTAAGATATGGGGCAAAGCCTTGCATGAGCAGAGAACTAGGGACCCAAGCAGTGGGTGAGTAAACTCTGTCCTGGGGTCTGCTAGGAGAGGGTTAATTTTCACCAGAAGGTGGGAGGGGGCACAGCCGGCATAGCCTAAGGGAGGCCGTTGGGGTATTTGCTACTCACTAACATCATGCTGAGTATATAAGTGAGGTGGCCTGGGCAAGGTCTCGAAGCTCTGGCAGGGATCGGTGGTTCCATGTGGGGAGCAGTTGCCTTGTTCATCATTGGCTTCAGCTACTACTTCATTAGTATTATTGTTATCACTGTTGTTTCTTCTCTCTTGGTGGTGTTCTGTTCAACGCTCCTTATCTCAACCCACAGGGTTTGCCTTTTTCCTCTGATTCTCCTCCCCACCCCACTGCAGGGTGATGCAGAGCCAGCGGCTGGTGGAGCTCTGTGGCCAGCTGGGCCTAAAACAACAACTGCCTTGTCCCCAGGCTCCAGAGAGTGAGCCAGAGAATCATCAGCAGCTTCTGCCCTGCCTTCCTTGTGCCGTGGGTTCTGCAAAGCCCCGGCAGCTCTGGGACTCAAATGGAGAGGCTTTCCCATTCAGGTGCTGCTATGGCAGCCTGCAGCCTATCTGGGGGTCCCTGCAGTAAGAGCCCTCTCCTGTCTGCTGACCTGCAGCACACTTGGTGGGGTGGTGGCAGATGAGGCCAGATGATTGCCGGATAATTGCCAATATTTTTCTAGATCCAAAAATTTTTTATCTGGGACCTCTATGTCTTTGGTGAAATGTACAGGCTGGTTGACACTTTGTCAATCCTTCATACATTGAAAAGAAGGACCCAGAAATGCAGTGATGGAACAAGGAAAGAGTAGACACCTTTCCTTCTTGCTTCCTCTTCCCTATATTCAAACAGCACTAAAAGATCTGAGTATTGAATCACTTGGTCAGCTATGTCAAGAGAAAAGATTTTCTCCCCTCAAACTGACTATAATTGGAGAGGTCTAAATCTGCCCCTGCTACACACAAGCAAATGTGGATGTTTACATGTTCTAAGCACATAATGAATTTGCTTCTGCTGAGCATACACATCTCAGGAATTTAAACTTATTAGGCAGCACTTTTGCATACTCCTCTGCACTGGGGAAGGGTCAGTTTATTATCTAGAAAAGTTTTCCTTATTTTGATCTAGAACCTTTAACTCCTGAAATAAGTTATATTTAAATAAAGAGCTAAACTTTTTCAAAGTACTTAATTCACAAACACATTATCTCCCTAAAATAGCAAATTAGACTTCAAAGAACTCTTGCTGGTCTTATATTCACCATGACAGAATTTATTTAATGGAAACATCAGAAGAATCTGCATAGGAGTTCTGAATTGGTTTCCCTGGCAAGACAGCTAAAATACTTTCTGCATAATACATTGAAGAAGCAATAAATTTGAAGATAAACATATTCTTGGAAGACAGAAGCCGTAACTGGTAAACTCCCATTCCAAGACTTGCAGATTCCATGATGAAAATATTGGCTGTCAGTCTATGCATTCAACTTGTTATCGTAACACCTGAACCAGCAACAGGCAGGATAATGTATTTGTCACTACTGAATTCAACACTGCTACCTTTTGCTTCTTTTTTCTTCTACTGAAGTACAGAGACATTTAGAATGCTTCTTCATTTCACAGATTTAATAACAGAAGGCACAAGATGCAGTGAAGGAGGTGGCAGACAAACAATAAGTGTTCAGGTCTGGTTTTTTGACAGAAAAGGTAAACTGACTTGGCTGTGTATTATTTTCCCTTCCTCCTGTTTCCTCTTTAACATCTTCCTGAAGCAATCATATTTACAAATAAAAGATTGAAAACCCTTCCCACTACATAAGCCATCATCTAGCTGAGTTAAGGGGATCAGGAAAACCAGATAGGGGACTAATACCACCTCATCACATCAATTACATTACGGCCTTCAGATAAAAGAGCACGTTGCAAGGAGAGACCTTGTTCTAAATGCTCCAGTACAGAATAAGCCTGCCCACCCACTCCAAGACTTTATATCCTTAAGACAGTAAGCCAAATATTCTTTAAACAGTATCCACTATTATCCAACAAGTAAGAGAACCTCCATTCTGCCATGACCTTATGAGATCCACTCAAAGGCAGATGAAGGATGCAGAAAGGATGCTGCAGACTTCCTTTGCTTCCATACTATGCAACTACCTGCAGCTTAGAAACAAAGAGACTGAGGTCTACCAAGTGCTGACCTTTTCTCCTGCTTTTCCATCCATGGAATTTTGATCAGTGTCTATAAATATCAGAAAAGGTTTACCTTGAATAAATGCTCCTATCGTTGCAAAAGCAACATAAATTTCCACCAGCCTGAGCCAAAGTCAGCCATGCACATTAGTCTCTGGTACAACATTTTCTTACTAGATTAAGAGTAATTGGTGTAGAGAACTGAGTAGAGGCCTCTGCAGTGCCAGGGAAAAAAAGGATGTGCATCCTCTAACCTTCAGAAAATGTCATAGTAAAGTCACAGAATCACAGAATGTTAGGAGTTGGAAGGGACCTCAAAAGATCATATAGTCCAACTCACACAACACATCTGTCTCCAGCTTTCTTTAAGCAGCTTTGGCCCGTTACGATTTTCTGTCAAATCATCAACTGTTTTAAACAGCACAGCTCTCACCTGTTACTTCTTGCACTTAAAGCACTTTACAACTAAGTAAATACATTCATTCTTGCCACTATCTTGTTCCATAAAATGAATTTTTTAAATGTTATAAAGACATGAATAGAAATAATACTGGCCAAAAATATATGCTGGGGACTGGTCACTTGCTAAATTAGCGTGCCATTTCTCATTATGATGACCTGAATTTCAGCTTCCTAGTTTTATTTAAATTTAATCACCCAAGCTGAAACTGTTTATACTAGCTGTCTGTCAAGGACAGATAGTTTCTCATAATTTCAATGGTAGAATTTTGTCTGAAGTGTTTTGTTATTTCTAGGGGCAAGATGTATTCTAGAGAATACGTTGGTTTACTGAAGTTATAAAATGCTGGCAACACATCCGTGAGGAACTTCAAAGTTTCTCTTAAACTGGGAAGAAAATATGTTGTGGATAGAAGAGAGGGCAGATCATGGAACAACTGCCAATCTATTTCCCAGTCCTGATGGCATGCAGTGGTGAGGCAAGAGCTTCTCACATCTGCTCCTGAGCTTAACCAAGATGTAGGCACAGCGATTCTTTACAGGTTCTTCTTCAATCCTGAGGGACAGGTACTTTCACACCATGTAGAAGATGACCAACAAAAAAACCCAGGAAATAAATATAGCTGATAAAATTAAAGTTTTTCTTAACACTTACCAATGTTTCCATGATATTTTCTCTGGGTTTTATGAATCATAAATGCAAATTCAGAAAAAACAGAAGATGGCTGTTGGTCTGGAGCAGACCAGTGCTTGTAATACAGATCTAAATGTTTGACTGGAAACGCTGTGCAGAGATAACATCACATTATTATGTTTTGGGGTCTGTTTGTTTCTGTGAAAATCAATACTTTGATCATGTGTAAGAAAATATCACATAGCACTGTAACAAAAAACTATGTCATGAGATATATGCATATATATATATATGTAGAAAAGGAAGGCATCAAAGTCCAGTAAAAACTAACCCTGGAAACTATTGGCTTTTGAAGACTGACTATGCAACTCTAATAAAACTGTTGTGAGGTTTGATTAAATAGATATAATTGACAATTTTGGAAGTATATATATATATACACACTGATGAAGACATATATATATATAATCTGCCTTATTGTAGTAATTGAATCTGTAGAAACTATTATTTTTCGTGTTAGTAATAAGCGTACCTGCACACATAAACGTACTTCCTTTATTAGCCCTCTTAAACACTTCAGAAGCAAACAAAACAGATTCTTTACCCCAGTTCCACACTTGAAATCTGTATGCTTTGTGACATAATGGTATTTTAATTATCATTCCCTTGCATTATTTACTCAGAGCCTGAATTCATCCCTGAATAAGCTTGTTGCAGTACACCTTATTTATAAGGAATCCCCGCCACAGTAACCTGCTGTTTGACGGCATCCTACAAGAGGATTTGGATTTATGGATTTCTGACTGTATCCTAATTACACGCTAAACACCACCTGCAATTACAGCTTTGTTTCCATAGCTCAAAAATTGACACACCTCTGTGAAATCAGTTCATTACTAGATCGCTGTATTCATAGAAAGGGTAGATTGTAACTTACAGTTAACCAGGACTTTCAACATTTTGATGTCTTTGTTGCATCTGCCTAGCAATCTGTTTTGGTATTATTTAGTAAACAATTTACTGTGCCCTACATTTGTCTTTCTTTTAAAATCCCTTACTCTTTTCCTTTATGAAGTTACACTTTGCTATCACTGCGCACTGAGTTAAAAACTGTCTGGCTGGACAAGCCCAAAAAGTTGTAGTAAATAAAGTCAAATCCAGTTGGCAGCCATTCACAAGTGATGTTCCCCAGGGCTCAGTGTTGGGGCCAGTTCTGTTTATTATCTTTATTGATAATCTGGATGAGTGGATCAAGAAAGCTTGCAAACAACACCAAGATGAGTGCGAGATTGATCTGCTTGAAGGCAGAAAGGGTCTTCAGAATCTGGATCGATGCGCTGTGGCCAGTGGTATGAGGTTCAACAAGGCCAAGTGCCAGGACCTGCATTTGGATCACAACAATCCCATGCAATGATACAGGCTGGGGGCTGAGCGGCTGGAAAATGTATAGCAGAAAAGGCCCTGAGGGTGCTGGTCCACAGCTGGCTGAATATGAGTCAGCAGTATGCCCAGGTGTCCAAGAAGGCCAACAGCATCCTAGCTTCTATCAGGAATAGTGTGTCCATCAGGACTAGGGAAGTGATCACCCCCCTGTTGGCATGGTGAGGCTACACCTCGAATACTGTATTCAGTTTTGGGCCCCTCACTACAAGAAGGGCATTGAGGTGCTAGAGCATGTCCAGAGAAGGGCAACAAAGTTGGTTAAGGTCTAGAGCACAAATATTGTGAGGAGAAGCTGAGGGAACTGTGGTTGTTTTGTCTGGAGCAAAGGAGGCCTGGGGAGAACTTATCACTCTCTACAACTACCTGAAAGGAGTGCGTAGCTAGGTGGGTGTGAGTCTCTTTTCCCAAGTAACAAGCAATAGGACAAGAGAGAATGGCCTCAAGTTACACCAGAGGAGGTTTAGATTGGACATTAGGAAGAATGTTTTCATTGAAAGAGTGGTTAAGCATGGAAAAAGGCTGCCCAGGGAAGTGGTGGAATTACCATCCCTGGAGGTATTAAAAAAATTTGTAGATGTAGCAGTTCACAACATGGTTTTGTGCATGGTGGTGCTGTGTTGACAGATGGACTTGATCTTAGAGGCCTTTTCCAACCTAAAATATTCTATGGTTCTACGTTAAGTAAAAAAAAAATAATTACTACTTGTTTCCAGCATAAGCAACACAATTTTAAGCACTGTTAATATCACTGTCAAGCAAACAGTTCCATTTCTCCAGAAAACGCATTTGATGTCATCATAATATGACACAGATTACACTTCATTTTTATTATTAGAAAGTATGACTAAAAAAATAGTCAAAGGCTGCTTTAGTGATTCTTCTCTTCTCTTTCCCTTCCAATCATGTCTACAAAATAACAGTGCAGTTGCTTTAACATCTGCAAATGTAGTTCTGTATTCAATGGTCAAGAGAAAACAGAATACATATTAAAAAAACCCCCTCTGTTAATCACATCCTACCTTTCATTTTAGTTCTTTCACACGTGTTTTGAGAGTTTTTGTTCATTTCTCTAAACAGAAAATATCAAGTCTTTGATACTTTTTCAAAGAAATATAGCCAGTTAGTGAAAATGTACTCAGGAATTCGTAATATGTTTTTTCTTTTCTACTTTGACCTCATCAAAGAGGCAAGTCTATATAAAAATATAGATGTGGAGTGTTTTGGCTAGGCCATAGGACAGAGTTGGTGAATAGTCTGACAGCAACAGCAAAATTCT
Organism: Galbula dea; assembly: GCA_013399015.1. Lineage (NCBI taxonomy): Eukaryota > Metazoa > Chordata > Aves > Piciformes > Galbulidae > Galbula > Galbula dea. The sequence goes on along the minus strand of VWZX01000330.1, from coordinate 69,740 downwards.
TTTCACTGCTTTTACAAGGCTATACTTATTTATGTTGCTTGCACACACAAAAAACCAAACATTTTTCAGGAAAATTGCCTACAATTCCATGGAAATTTGAAGATAAATGACTGCCTACCTGTTCACAACCTCCACTTTACTCAGAGTGCATGGATCATGACTCCAAGATGACTCTCTGAACAGATCTTCAAGGGAAAATGTAGTTTAATTCAGCATAAGATAACTTCCACTTACTCGGAAAATAACCGGCTTGGACTAAACCTGATGTTTTCCTACTGTGTAGAGGAAAGTAGGAAGAAAAACCTGGATGAGACAAAGAGCATAATTTTTTTCTTAAGTGTGCACTGCATGTTTTTACAAAAAGTTCTATTTCGGAAATCTGTCAGCATTCTCATATATGGAAAATACAGGTATATGTTTCTTATGAAAAGTATGTAGAAGATTATGAAATGAACACAACCAAAATAAGAACGGATTACAGATACAGTAATGACTTTGCAGTTAACATCAGCCTGCTGCCAAGGTCTTGTAAGCAGGTTGACAGTTCATATGTCTGACAACAGTAGCATGACCGACTCATTAGTCACAATGGCATTCCTTGTCATTCATCCTCCTCTTCCAAGTCTGAAGCATGAACAGAGGATACCATTTCTAACAAAATCAAATGCCAGTTTCAAGTAACTGAACCCACAGATAAATAACAATCAGATTCTCTCTCTTTCCAAAATAACAAATTATTATTTTTTAAGGCAAGAAAACCTCATTCTGTGAAAACAAACTCTTACGTAATTCATTTTTCCTGTAAGGCTTCTACCAAGCCAAATGCAAGCCACACAATATCACCTTAAATGAATTTAGCCATGGTTTGTAATACAGAAGTACAGCAAATCTTCTTCCTGAGTCGCCCTGAATAAAGAATTTTACAGTATAGGCACTGAAGGCTTTCTAGGGCTTTGAAACATAAATCTCTGAATCAGATATATAAAGACATCACAATAAGAGCAATAGTAGAGCACAGCTGAACTTGCTGAAGTCAGAGAGTTGAAGCGCCTTATCTCAAAGACTTTTAGAAGAAGGTGTCTCTCACTGGTGGCTTGGGTTGTTTTTGGTAGTGGTGGTTGGTTGCAGGTTTTTGGTTGTTTTTTGTTTGGTTGGTTTGGTTTTCAAGCAAAATGCCTTCAGAATTATTTCTTAGAACAACATTAGTATTGTGACTCCTTGTTCTGTTGCGATGCATCAAGGTTAAACAAGTGCTTGATGACAAGGACACTTTCAGTGAACATGAAGAGAGTGAGACAGATAAATCCATTGTGCTTAGCCTGCAGGTTCAAGTGCACAAAGCAAAGCATGCTGAACACCTGTCACACAGGCAAATAAGTGCAACAAATGAAAGTAGAAAGGACATGCATAGGTGAATAAGATGAAGAAAATACAGCATTAAAGATCATCCTTAGTGCTCTCAGGAAGGAGCCAGGATACAATGATAAGACTGGAATTTTCGAAACGGCATACAGCATCCAGCTGGAGTTATTGAAGTCTAGTTTTCAAACTGCTGAAGATGAACAAGTCAAAGGCAGGCATAGCATGGCAAAAACCCCAAGTGAATCTATCTATTGCTGAGAACACAAAACCTAAGCAATTTTGAACTATTTCCAGCTGAGTCTCTATTTTCCAGCTACTTAAAATTCCGAGGAAGTGAATTTTTACAGACCCACTCAAAAATAAGTAATCTGTTAAATACTATGGAGTAATATAAGCAATAAAAAGCAGTCATTTTAAGATGACAGCTCCTAAGAAAAATGACAATACAAATACTATTGTTGCATAAAAGCATTGGAATTATTTTACTGGTAATTATTATTATTATTATGTTTATGTTAATTATGTTTATTATATTACAATTCCAGCAAAATAAATGATAAAAAATGCTATGTAAATAATAAGAAATTGATTAGCATACTCAAAAACAACTATTTAAGAGGTTTTCATGTTGTTATTGTAGTCTTCTGCTGCCAGGCCTGAGTTTGAACTATTAAAAAAAATAGGTCCAATATAAGTATATAGAAGTTTCTCTAGTACAATGTGGAAATTCTACTGACTGCAACAAGATTAGCTCTCTGATAAAATGGGAAACCAGATTGTTTGCATTGGTCCCCAAGCATTGACAGATAAAATATAAGAAAATAAACCAGAACAAAATGGATATTAAAATATAAATATACATCTTATAAAAATAAATTATAACAATGCAAATTGTTTTATTTAATATGTATATATTCAGTGAGTGTGTTCTTTAACCAAGAAAAACAACAAAGGAAAAAAGTAATACCAATTTGCCTGCAGTGAGGGAGCTTAGAAAAAATATTTTTCTTTCTTGTAATCTTCTTGTTTAAGCTTTGTATTTGTTTAGTTATTTTCTCCTTGCCAAATTTCCCATCAGCTTTTACTGCCACCTTATTAGGGAGCACATTGCTTTGTTGCATCCTATCACATGCATGAAAGCATCAAATGTGAAAAAGGCATTCAGATCTTGACATACGTGATGGCAGGAGGCCACCTGAAGCCCCAGACTAGAGAAACAGAAGAGCTGCCACAGGCACCGTACAGATAACTGTGTGTGGCTACAACTCTGAAAGTGGCTTGTCAGTCTGCAGCAGACCAGCAAAACTCACAAAATATTTGCTGATAAGGTAGTATGCAAACAACCCAGCTAAGGACTTTTTCTAGTGCTAGAACTATTGCTATTACCTAGAAAGCGTCTTTAAACAAAATTGTTGTATTTAGAAAAAAATGGCAGGGGGGTTGGACTAAATGATCTTTGAAGGTCCCTTCCAACTCCTAACATTCTGTGATTCTGTGAATTACACACAACAGCTTCACAAGAAAAATAGTGACCCTGGCATATTTTTAGGTCTCAGATTTGCTACACTAGTCTGTCCAAAATATTTCCTCATTCCACTAGCAGAAAATACTAAACTTAAAAGAAGATAGAAGTCATGTTTTACATGTAAATGCCATGTCATTAGTCAAGACCTTCTTATATGTAAGCGATGACCTGGCAAAGTTGAAAAAGGCTTTGGTTTTCCTATTTAGTTTAAAAGGGAATTTCTGCAGTATTATAATGAGCAAGTCGAGAAAAGATCTCTTCACAAGTTGTCTAGCACGGTTAAGTCTATGCCATGATGATTCCCTTGGTGATCTAGGTGTGATTTCCCCAAAATCAGGACCATGTATTCCAACTTGACTTCAGTTGTAATTTCATCCTAAGATTATCTTCCCTATTTACAGCCACAAATTATGGCAAGCATTTGCAGGAACTTGCAGTTTTCTTCTGGCTTCAGAGAGAGTTTATCACATCCCCCCAGGGAAGATCCCATTGCCTATCTTTCTTTGTTGAGTTACCCCCACCCAAAATGTTTATCTCATCTGCTACATGTATTGAAGGAATAACATAGTCTGGCTTGTAGCAGATGCAAGGAAAAAGGCTTCAAAATAATGAGTCAGGCTGCTGTGGACTAATTTTCCTGTGTTGAATCATATGTGCAGACTTTGCACTCCCAAGTCCAGGCAGCCCCTCTGGTAGTTTAATTCACAGGAATGCATTGGTTTACCCCAACTCCCTCTGGTTTATGTTTATGTCCTTCTCTTCCAAAATTCAGAAAAATTGCAATAACACACTTCCGGTGTCACATTCACAACTAAAGTGACATGTCACAGGAATGGAGAAAACACTTTAACCAACAAATTTAAATCCCCTTGAAAAAAAATTGGCCTCACCTGCATATTCAATGTTTTATTTTTCAAACTGAGAAAATTCTAGGCAAACCATTAAAAAAAAAAAAAATGTCTTTTACTCCATTCAGTAGACGTTTCATTAAGGGAAGAGTTCTTGCAAATAGCCCAGTTAGGGTAGTTTCACAAATAATATTAGCACACAGATCTTCAGAACTTAAATGACTCTTTTTGTTCAGTGTATTCAATTTTTCTTTCAGCATATACACTCAGAAATCTCATGTTCTGTGGTTTTCTCCCTTGTTCTGTTCAGATTGTATTCTTTGCTGTTTCTTTCAACTTGTGATCACTTGTGATGTCACTGGATCTGAAAACTAAATTACTAACCTTCCAATGAAAATCATTTTACTGAACAAACATTTTCCTGTATGTGTCAGAATTTCCTCCTTAACTCACTCTAAATCTGACATAACAAGTCAGTAGAAAGGATTATCAGCCCCAAATTATCCACATATTAATTCACCACGAAGTAAGAAATTGTTAAATGGTGATTTTCAACAGACAGCATCTTCCAAACAAAGATATACACAATACATTGGCTTGTCCCTGGGATGGTGTCACAGCAGAGCTGATAAAAAGCTCTATTTCAAGATTCTAATGTTGACCTTCACATTCCAAAATTTGAGAGTATGCAATTCAGTATTACAACAGGCTTTATCCCTAACATTAGATTTGCGATTGTGATGCAGAATGTACTTTCCTTTTCAAAAAAACAGTTGGTTTCAATCTGAAAACAAGCATTTAAGATTAATCAGGATTTCTTTAGACTGATGAAACTGGAATACCCTATAGACACATTAGATCAAAAGGGGTTTCCCAATATTAGCTGACTTTGTGAGGACTTGACAGCAACATAATTCCTGTCATGTGAATCCTGCTTTGTCAAAGAACACGTTTCACTCCTTCCTGATGGTTGATTAAATGAGAATATGACAGAATACTACCATGGTCATATCTTTATGTGGTCAGCAGCTCCAGAGAACCTAGAGAGCTGGAGACACCTCTGAAAATACTGAAGCACACCTACAATTGGATCTATTAGTTTGAAAGATAATATTCTGTTGCACACTTCGTTGCGAGTCTTCCTTTATTCTTTAGCAGGTGAAAAGAGAACAAAAGTAGGTGGACATGATGACACAGTGGTCTACTCACAAATTGGACCAGAGTGAGGAGATGGAGACAGAGTTCAATGTTTGTTGCAGCATAAACACAGCCATATGCATACACATAGACATATATGAATGTATGTACATGTAAAGGAAAATTTGAATCTTGAATACTTTCTGCTGCTGCCACGAGAAGGGGCTACCTTCTGTAGGTTCCTGAACTAGCCACACTGACACTGAGCAGCAGTGTGGGGTCACTTTCACACAGTCCTTTTGCTAGCACAGGACAAAGGAATTGTTCATTTGTTAAAATACTTCTGTATTTCAGCCAGTTGAAAACCTTACTATGCAAATTTGTTGTTATGTAGTTAGGTCCTGATGCAAGAAGGGACTGTATGTCCTCTTGGATGACACAGTGATTCCACTGCTACTTCTTAGACATGTTTTGCCTCTCTGAAGGCTATTTCAGAAAGATTTGTTTGCTCTCACAGGACATTTCTGTCAGAACTGTGAAAATACACTTAAACTGACATGAATAAACTTTTACAATTTTAAGGCTTGCTAAAACACAGATTTAATTTCTAGTTTTCGGGGAATCATAGAATTTTAGGGGTTGGAAGGGACCTAGAAATAATTTTATTTCCTACTTTGTAGTTTATTGATCTCTAGTTCAAGGATTTCTTAGAAACTAATTACCAGGTAAACTAAAACCCTAAGGCAAAACCTCAAGACTTCTCCTTTGGCTACTGTAACTAATAAACTAGAACTTCTTACTTCCGGTATGACATTGTTCCCTAACTAGAGTTAGATGTACCTCTGGTGAGAAACAAGCATCATCATCATCATCATTTTTCAAGCCTAAAACCTGAAAAACTAGAAGGCATAAAAAGGACTGAAATGGTTAAAAGATAGAAAAGAAGACATTAAGAATGCCATTTGAGTCTCACGTGTGCTGTGAACTACAATCAACAACATCCCCTCACATCATACTCTGATGACCATACCACTGTACAAACTACTTGCATGATTTGCATTACAACATAGTGTCTCTTATACCAAGAGCAGTGTGTAAGATTTCCTTACCACGCTGACCAAGCATTCACCTGGCTCCTCTCCACTACATTGCATTAATTTCTCCTCCCTGTTCCTAGAAGTCTTTTTCTGCAGCTCATGCACTGAGACAGATGCTTGGCCACTTAAGGCTTTCCTACAACCACAAGAATTTGGCCTGTGACTTTCAGTGCAGCTGAAACAAAGATCAAGAGCTGAACATTAAGTCTCAATATAATATTGCCTCCAAACCATGGTAAATTTTCAAATATCAGCTATTTCCTCACAGCTACAGCTGCTGGTGTGTTTCATTGTAATTCACAGGGGCTGTAATTTGTCAGTTATCCTTTCATCTACGCTTGTGAAGACATGCTAACACATGGGGTTCACCCTGTTCTTCCTGGGATGAAACTTCCTTTGCCTGTTTCTGTCTTCCAGCTCTTGAAGAAATTCTGTCTTTCTCAGACGAAGTTTCAAAGCATGAAGGAAGAAAACACAGAATTAAGACTTAAAGGGACAAGTTTATCTTCCATCAGCTATCGTGCATAGTTATAGAAGGGTGGTTGGAAAAGACCACTCATATGAAATATGAGAGTTTGAGAAGTCTTTAGAGGAGGTCAGAGGTCTTTTCTTAGACAGAAAACTTGATATGCTGCTACTGATTGTCCACCTCGTTTTTTTTCTGCCATGTGGTGTTGCTCACCGCTTCTAGATTCACAGCCATACCCTGATGCCCCATAACAGGGAGTGAAAGGGTAACACTTGAGAATATCAGTCATCAGGTAAGGTAGGGTCACAGAAATATTTTTAATGACAAAAAGTCAAAGTAAACAATCTACTTCAGATTCCCCCTACATGTTTGCCCCAGTAACAAAAGGAAAGAAAAACAGCCTCTTTGTTTTCCACTCACATAGCCTTTTTAGATAAAAAGGCTGCTTCTAATTCTGATGTAAACCTAGATGCCAGGTAACACTTTAAAATTCTGTAGTTTTACTAATCCTTCTAGACACACTGTTTCCAAGTCTTTCTGAAAAATGTAAATGAATATGACTCAATGGCACAGTTCCAGTGCAATATCTTAGACTTCACCTATGTTTATCCTAAATTTTGTAGATCCATAGTAATCCTAGCTTAGCATAATGTTGAATATTCTGCATAAGTTAATTGTCAATTTTTCCCAAATCACCTACTTTTCTGTCAGTTATAATTGGACCATTACAGGTATATATTCTTCCAGACAACAAAAGCAAATATGTGCATGAACTGAAACATGATTTTGCTGGCATTGACTTGAATCCCAGTACTCCTGGATGAATTCAGCAAAATTTTTCTTGAGCTGCCGTCCATTTTTTTTTCCAAATACACCTTCATGTTCTCATTTCCTGACCTCTGCCATTTGTCAGTATTTGTCTATTCCACAGCAATCCAAGTTGCATATTTTTCTCTGTACTGCAGCTTAAAGTATCTGCCAGAAAACAATGTTATCATCCTTTTCAAAGACAAATAATATCTGCAAAATAGTTTCATGAATTAGGGTTTCCTATCCTCCTCTCCAATTTCTTATGCTGATAATACTGAACAGTTAAGGTATTAGGGACATAGAGGCCACTGTAAATGCTCTTCCCCTGATTAACAGATTGCTATTATTTTTGTTTGTTTCTTTGTTTGTTTATTTTTAAGGTTCTGAAAGTGCCCCAAAACCCAGTTTTAGAGCAGGAGCTTATCAGAAAAAGCAATTCTTAAATACAGACTGATGTCCCTATCCCAAAGACTTTACAGTCTACACAATAAGACTCAAAAATAACTACAACTCACCAGTTGTGTACAGAACAGGACTGCCAACAGAAAGCATTAAAAAATCAAGAGTCATTCCTGTAAAATAGCAAGGCTGGCTTAAACATCAGGAGATTTCAAAAAAAAATATATAGAAGATAACTTACCTTCAGAGCATTTACTGTGCATTATCATTATATTTTCCAATTTTTTCTTCACATTTTTTTGCCTTGGAATCTTAGTTTATAACTGGATGTTAATATCCTAATCTGTTCAAACAACTAAAAAAGCTAGGGCTTAGACACAGCTTACTAATACTCTGAGTCTTGTCATAAAGCTCCTGGTGACAAATTGCAATGCAATGGTTGTTTAGCTCTGGCTAGAAAGGTTGTCAAGGGCACTGAGCATTTTCATGTTCTTGAAATAAGCCAGAAGGTCATTTCTTGTGCCTGTAACTCATTTTTGAGAGTTGCATAGCAAATAATTTTCAATGTCTTTCTTCACCCTCCAGATCTCCAGATATGTAAGTTAACCTGTTTCCTTGAACTTGCTCAATGTTCTCCAAATTAGTGTTCACCCACTCACCCATTTCCATGTGTTACCAAGAGACTTGCGCTTTAAAATAACTTCGTCATTCGCTATCATTATCTTCTATCAAGAAAGTGTTCTGCTTAAGTATGTCTTCATTAAAACAAGTCTCCAAATGGTGTGTGGGTGAACAGAGCCCTCCAGTTCCATCTATGCCATTTTTAAGGAGTGGTAAAGAGCAACTGTCTGCAAGAATAAATCATNGCTACATGTATGATTTATCACATAAGGAGTCATTTTGCAGAACTGCTGGAGTAGAACATCATCCTATACTTTGCCCTTTGTTCAGTGTTGCCATGTATTACTGTATATGCACTTTGCAAGCTATGGAGGTAAAACAATGTTACTCCAACATGGCAAGGCTGTGTCATCATCTCTGGGGAACAGTTTATTAGTCTACTAATAAAATGGTAGCTATTTAACATACTTTTACCTTTCAGTTTTTCAGGATGGTAGGAGCTGATTCCCAGTACAGTTACATACCTGCATTCTATGTAGATTATTAGCACTTATTTTTTTAAGACTTTGCTAAATACTGGTGTCAATCAAAGCATTTTTAAAAATGCAATACCCACAATTTCAGCAATTCCCTCTGATGCAACTTCTTACTATGGTCACCATCTACTATGAGGAAAAGGCACTTCATTAGTTTTGACCTTGGGTGATCTAGTGGTTAGGATTCAGCGCTGTCACCAGTGGGACCTGGATTCAATTCCTGGCCAGGGTAGCTTTGCTGTGACCTAGTCTTAGAGAACCCTGCTGTGGCAGGGAGGTTGGACTAGATGATCTTTCGAGGTCCATTCCAACTCCTAACATACTGTGATACTGTGTGATACTGTGATATGGATCAGAACAACTGTCACCAAAGCTTATGTAAAATATAATAGGATGACCTAGGTAGAAAATGTTGAAGGATTAAGTTTGTAAAACTCAATTGCTTTTCCCTCTCTTAAGTACAATCTCTGAAGATATTTTTTCAAGGAGTATGAAGGAGGAAGCAAATCTCCATTTGCTGCACTGTGCATTATGCTGTACTCTACATGTTCCTGTAGGACTTCTTTCCCTCTCCCAGCACTGAAACACTTAAATGCCTCAGAAAGTTTAAAATATTCCTAGCCTGTGAAATTACTTGCTATGTTCCTAAGTGATTCACTTAAAACATTAAGACTGGTCTACAGATTGGAAAGTAATGTTGAGACACAGGGCTACATACATATCAGGTCACCATATGGCAATAACTCCTCAAAATGTATGTTATTTATGTATTTATGCATGATTCTAGGTCTACAACAAGGTAACGTTGGATTAGTTTAGTCTTCAAGAAAAAAGTCATACATGTAAATGCATGGCAGTTCTTCCCAGGCAAATGTTCAGAGTTTCAGGACTGATTCCTCTGAATGTTCCATTAACATTGAAAACAAAAATTAAATTAAACACAAAATTAATTACTATTAATTAATTGCACAAACACAAAAATAAATTAAACACAAAAAATAAAACCAAATTGTCATGCTTACAATGTTACCCACGGTCTACTCTGAGAGCTTTTTAACAATGACCAATACAGCTGAAGGGTGTATTTCTATCATCTGTCCACTTGAACTGTGTAGGATTTCTGGAGGAAAATGGACATATAGTGGACATACTGTGAGCAATCCTGGACATTGTCTGACAAGATTCTGTTCCCATGTGAAAGCATGCTGTTTGGCACACTGTTATTATGAGAAAGCATGCAACCTCGGACTCTTTACCTTGTGAAAGTATGCTGGGAAAGCATACTCAAGGACAGTGTGTTTGTGCAGCAGCAAAACAAGGAGATTAACAGCCTTGCCACCTGCAACAACAAGAACCTGACAGAAGGAGTCAGAGGTGGAGATTGATGCCTTGTGGACAGTAGGTCTCAGCAAATCATATGTAATGTTTAGGCGCGTGGACAATGTATGCAACCAATTGTAGTTTGAGCTATCGCGTGGCACGTATGTAGAAAATGTATTTAAGCAGAGTGTGTGCTTAATAAATCTACTTCTTGCCGAATTCTTATTGAATCGTCTGCAGAGTCCATGACTTCAGCATCAACAGAACTGTATCAACATTTGTTCACAAATGCATCTTATTTGCATCATAGTTGTTCCAGGATGCATCACAGTTATTCCATGCATCATAGTTATTCCAGGATGTTTGAAATGACACAAAGCTAAAAAGGGTTTAAACAGAATTTGAAGTTTTGTTTGCTCAGCAGCTGTGCTTGGTAACTGTATAGGAAATTAGTCTCCCAAAGTATTAGTTCTTTTGGTCTTTTTCCACAGCTGAGTTAATTTTTAAAATAACTTCAACATTTCAAGAATGATCCACGGGCTTGGACTACCTTTAGTTCTTTTCCATCTAATGAAAGGGACACTTTTATTATAGGGATTGGTTCGGTTTTTGATTGTGAGGGTTTTTTTGGTTTAATAGCTCCCCATATAGAAACTGCCAGCTTGACTTTACCTCCAGGATCAAAGCCAATCTCTGTCATTCTATAATAGGAAGATCACATTAAAAACAGCTTGCTCATCAGGATGTGTAAAAAATCTTACACCTGCCTAAGTCTTTTCTGAAATGCTTTTTAAAGTTTCTGTGGATGCTGTAAGTTATCAATCTTTTTTTCAAGGTCATGTCCATGGAATTACAGTAGTTGAAGTGAAAAATAGAGAGACAAATTATTAAGAAAAAAACCCTAAAATTGTGGTATGCTTTTTTTCCTTAAGGACAAAATACTAGCAGAAAAGAACAGAGTCATTGTACTATGACAGGAAACAAAAAGTATGTAGAGGTCTTCAGTACAATTTAGTATACATTGTTCTACTGTTGCAGAACGTGGAAACAAGATATGTCTCTAGCCCTCGCAAATTATATAGCATAATTTTATTATGTTTCTTCTAAGGTTATACAACTCCTTTAAGATATTACAAGCTCCAGAAAGGCATATATCAGCTACAATCACGCTGCTTTATAACAGTAGAAGGGCATTTTCTTGTGATAGAAGTGCTACAGACAATTCTGATTCTCCCCCAAAAAGTACTATTAAATCAATAATATGAAAAACAAACAAACAAACAGGATACTTAAATCTTTAAGAGAAATGCACAAACTGTGAAAACTCCATGGAGGAAAAAGTAACTCTAACTCAATTTTAGCTAGTTTTCAGGAACAATTGTATTGCAGTTATCTCTTCTAACTCACCAAAACAGCTCAGAAGAAAAGCAGAGGACGTGGTAAGAAGGAATACATGAGAAAATGAATAGACAGAAAATTGAAGGAAAACGTAAACTCTGAAGTTGTCTTTCAACTGATTTTTATGCTGTCAGAAAGGCACCACCTCCCTGCCTCCTGAGACAAATCAGGCATGTTACTTACAAAAGCAAAATCTGAGATTCCCAGTATATGTGGGAGGAGATAAAAAAAAAAAAATTACACTCTGTGACAGTAAGAACCAATGCCAGAGCTCTTCTGCACAGGTTAAGCCTGATCCTGCCCATCCTGAAACCTTATGTACCTTTTTCTTTCTATGTCTCTTGAATTCCACTCATCCTTTGCCACATTTCTGTATCAAAGTGTGGTCATAGTCATGGTGTTTCTTACTGTTTCTTTGCATTAGTTGTTTTTTGGTTTCTTTTTCTGTGGCTTTGTAACATTACCGTGTGTACCAGCTTTCCTTTTCAAGAGGTCTAGAACCTTTTATGATTTAATTAAACTAATACGATGCTTACTCATCTGTTTCCTTTCTACCACTAGGCTTCTTTTTTTTTTTTTTTTAATTAAATTTTCCTGATGATGACAGATGCAGATAAATTACTGCAGTTGCTCAAAACATTTGAAAAATAAGGTCATTTTTCTAGGAGTCTCTCTATAAATTTGTGTAGCTGGCTCCAGATTTTAACACTTGGGATAGATTATGGCTCTTGCATCTCATACAGGTGGATTTCAGTGCTCTTTCATACCTCAGCAAGGTACCTATTTTTCTCTTTCCCCAAGAGGTCACCCAGAATAGCCAGAACCAAGTGAAGAAGAAATGTGACTAAGTTTCAATTGCAGTTTTTGCTGATTTGCCCCAGGCCTTTGTTACCATTGATCACAGACAGAAATCATGCAAACTTTACTAGCATACATTTTGGAATGGATAATGTCAAGAGTAATTAAATAAGATAAATTAAACTTTCATTCTGCATTCTCCTTCATGTCATTCAGCAAGACAACAACAGTCTTTTTTTTAGTTTTTCCCTATGTTTACCAATTGATCTCCAAATTTGAAAATAGTAATCAAGACATTTAATAACAGGTATTGAAAACACTACCATAATCCTACAGGGAACTGACTGTCAATATTATAAACACCTGAATTGCGGTTGTGGGTGGGGAGAAGGAAGGAGTCAGGTGTCAAGGTGTTGCATAGAGACATAAGTGCTTCTTCACAACCGTGGTATTTGAACTTCCCAATATAAAAACCAAGTGGGAAATCCCAGAAGCCATTTCTGTACTTTCTATCAACAATTTTTCCACCAGGAACACAGGGCAGAATATTTAGCTTCAATATTTAACCAGAGATTATCTCCAATACAACCACTGGTGGCTTTCCAGCAGCCACCAACACCCAGGACCAACTTTACTGCCTAGAAGTGTAGACCTCCTACATCTCCTTGCAGAGCATCGAGGTTGCCTGGCAGGTGGTGTGATAACACTTGCCTTTCTGTGGGACAACCTCCCCTCTTGGCATGGGGGTTGTCAGGTTTCATGCGGGCTGGTTGCAGGTATCTTTGGCACGAAACCCAGCTGCCAGGCCTGGACTGGGGCATAGAGGGCACAAGAGCAGGGAAGCAAGCTGGGGCAGTGGGGTTTGGCCATGACACCCCACCAGCTATGGCCGCAGGTTGTCAACCTATAGCAGGACCCACCAGCCAACTTTGCTCCTTCCTGCCCTTGTCCTGCCCTGTCGTTCGGAGCTTGTGGGACAGAGAGGAGAATTACTCCGGGCAGATGGGAGGGCAGAGGAGGCCTTGTCCTCTCTCCTCTCTTGCCCGCGTGCCAGGAGGACACCGTGACCCATGCACAGCGTCGCCGGGTTTGTGGTCAAGGCCAGCAAGGACAGGTGACAAGCAGTAGAGCCTCACCCCCCCAAGCTAGCTGGGCGGGAAGGGAGGCAGCCGGGCGGAGTAGGATAGGGAGGCGGAGGGTGAGCAGCGCGGTGGGTAGGGAGTCAGGCGGATGGGCGGGCGAGCCAACAAGCTAGCAAGCTAGCAGGCTGGGGCAGGGGCAGGCGCAGGCCAATGGGTGGGTTCTCTCGTTGCCAGGTAAGGTGCAACGTCTCCGCCTCCCTTCTGTAAGCGCGCAGGAGCGCGGAGAGCACGCACGCGGGCAGGCGGTACGGCTCGGCTCGGCAAGGCACGGCGTGGAGCACCCCAGGCCCGTCGTTCTCCTCTGCTGCCGCTCCCCAGTATGGCGAAGACAGGCAGGAAGGGATGCAGCTGCCCAGACTTCCTGAGGAAGAACTGGCTCCTGCTCAGCACGGTGGCCGCCGTACTGATGGGTGAGTGAGGGAAGAAGGCGGATGGCAGGGGAAAAGGGAGGCGCTGCCGACCCCCACCGGCCTTGCCCGCCACGTTACGGTCCTGCCCGTCGCAAGGCCAGCGCGGCGCCCACCGCCCACCGCCGGTGCAGAGGAAGGGTGACAGCCTTAACGGCGGGCGAGGGGGTTCGGCTGCACCTTCCAGGCGGCGCACAGGCCGGCAGAGGTGCTCCGGGACCGGGCAGTCGCGTAGCTGTGGCCGTGGGGAGCGGGTCCTCAGTGGCACGGTGCCTTGGCGTCCAGTCCAAAAGGAGCTTTCACGTGGGGAACCGCAGCGCCCGCTGCTCGCGAGCTACCAGGTCGGCAGCAAGCTGCCTAGAGGCAGAGTGCCCGGGGCCTTCTGCGACGGAATTTTTCCCCTCATGAGTCCCTCCAGTGTGTGACAAAGGTCTGGTAATTAGTAGGGTAAAACCGTGTTACGAAAAACGTGCAAGTGCACCGGATGACCGCGAGCGCTCCGTGCATGGACGCTGCGGGTCTCCCCGGCCGGCTGTGTCCCGGGGGAGAATGGCAGCATGCTGACTCTGGACAGACCACTGGGGAGCAAGGGGGATAGAAGGCGCGTTAGGTTGCTCTACAGGCTGGAGTCCCGCTGAGATGGAGGGTACTGGGCGGGAGAGCTTTGATGGTGGGTTTGGTGTGCTTTTGATGGCCTTTGTGAGCAATGCAACTGGAAGAATTTGGCAATGCTACTCGGCTTTCAGTGAGGTCTTCAGGGATGTTGTTGGAAAGGTAGGAAGATTTCTTCTCCGCTTGCTGACAAGTTTCTGAAGGAGAAATGGGTTGAATGCCATCTTACTAAGAAGTATGTGGACAAAAGGGCCAAGAGAAGCTGTCAAATGACTGGGACAAAGAAACTTCATCATAGTATGTAGTTTTGGTCCTAATGCACACTCTTTTTTATTTTCTCTTGGTGATTTTTTTGATGCTAAGCAGGGAGAGCTTCCTTCACGTTACTGCTCCTGTAGAGAAGTACTGCTTTAAGTACTTCATTATCAGCACTTGCTGTTTGATGGATCTCTTTCAGATGACTTTTCTGCTGATTTGAATTTTGGCTGGAACATAACCTACTTCTGTGCGTGTTTGTTTGGGAGAGAATTATTGTTTTGGAATTCCACCCACCTATTCATAAGCTGTGATCAGAGGTGTACTTGAGAATACATATGTGTTTTCCTTCACGCGTTCTTTTTAATCTCTTTAGTAAGTGGCAGGATTTTTATGAGTTCTGTATACCAAGTGCTAAGGGCTTGCTTTGGAAATCTGACTGTGACTGGAGGAACGTATGTATGTGTCTGTGTTTTTGTGTGCACAATCGCTTTTCCATGTACTCCTGTCACATACATTTTTATGACTTGACATACTTCCCAATTACAGAAGCAGTTAGAAATATTCCCTCCTCATTATCTTCAATGAATGTAGGTAGAACTGAAACATGTGATGTGATCCTACCAGCTGATTAATTCTGAAACGAGATTTCCCTGAGAGCTACAGAGCCTGGTAATATGGGAACTTCGGGGACAAGACCTTAATCACTTTAATGCCCGATGTGAATTCACAGTGAGAGAGTGACAGGTGTCCAACTACCTTCTGTGTCTATTGAGTTCTGTACCTGCTATACTGTAATTAACAGTCCAGAACTCAGGGGAGCTCTATAATATGGCACAGAGAGCCTTCTTAAAAATTCCTTGAGCTTTGTACTAAATTACGTTTTGCAAGTAGCTATGTAGCTGCTGCATTTTCAGTAGTTCTTGGAGTTAAAATAAGTTACACAAGAAGAATGGTGAAACGCTTGTAAGGATGGCTCACTTGAATTGTGTTATCTTTTAGTACAGCTTGAGTACTGTTTGTAACATACCTGGAGTCCACAAACCCTTCATAATTAAATTTACATATTTATTCTTTTTTGATATACACTGGGAAATTTCTTTGAGGTCTATTAAGCTACTTAGTTTGGAGAAACAATTTAGCATTCACAAACAGAAGAGTGTCACTTCTCATTTTCAAAGCAGAAAATATGTTTAGACTTTTCAGAAAAGTATGCATGAGTGAGGAGTGGAAATATCAAAGGCAGCAAGCTGTGGAAATGTACTGTGAAAGCTGTCCATCTGTGCTGTGAAGTGCCTGATATGCCAGCACTATCATAGGGAATCACGACTTTTGCTCATTATTATCAGAGCTGTGTTCAGCATCCTAGTGAGATACGTTTATATTTGTGAGTACCCTTACTAAGCTGAAAAGTTTTCCTGGTTACTTCTTGTGTGCATCGCTGACAAGAGGGGACAGAAGCAGACAGAAACCACTTAGAATTCCAGACATTCCTTCCTTCAAGGGTAATTATTTTGTGTGTTATATTTGAAACGTTCAATCATTTGTCTGTGATCTACATTTTCAAAACCATTGGAATATCTTCTATAGCAGGAGGGGATACTATTTAAAATCTTCACACAAAATATATTAAGGATATCACTTCTTTTTGGTGAAAACACCTGTATGTATTATTGAAAGAAAACAAAATTCAAGACTCAAGAGGTTATATTTCTTACTGTAGCAGAGTTTCTGTTTCAGCTCACCAAACTGATATTGAGAGATCTGTGAACTCGTATTCAGATTCTGAAATAGACTGAATTTCAAATTTAGGGCTAATTTGGGGGGTTGTGGTTTATACCATTGCAGTGATAGATTTGCCTGAATACTGCGTCTAAGAAGTGAGTTCATTTGTTCTTAGTGCATTACTTAGGACATGCAGTGGGTCATCTGTGCTGACTGGTGACTCAGAGGTGAGATTTGGGCTCACCTCCACCTCCCTTGGCTCTCTGCTCTTCTCCAGGAGGCAGACGGGCAGAGGAGTAGCAACCCCTCAGTAGGTAACTGTGAAAGAAGGGATATCTTGTGTATTTTTGCTCTGCTTGGCCTTGCTGAGTCTAAAGCAGCTGAGATAACAAAAGCAATTTAAGAGTCAACTTTAACTTCAAGTACGTCTTCAGCCTTTAAAAGTTATATTGCTTCCAGTTTGTACAACCCCGTCAAAAATAAATGAGAAATATCCCTTAAATTTACTCACCCTGAAACAGGTTTCCAAAGGACAATTGCGATGTGAGAGTTTTAAGTCACACTTCATAGAATTCTCATAAAGCATCTATTTTTTATCATCGCTTTTTCTCCAAGAGGTCTCACTTGTGCATCCAAACCAGTCATGAAGATAAAATGCTGTTGATGTGTAAACAAGTCAGTCATTAGTCTGTGAGTCATAGCCTAATAGTTTGTAATCCTGGGCAGTTACTCAGTAGAACAGCTTTTTTCTTACAGTGGAAATTAAAGTGTAAGTGATTTGAGTAATATGGTCTCAGGCATTGAGTCACAGTAGCACACTGTCCTAAAGCAGAGATCTTTTTACATACTTGGAGAAATATGCACAAGTTGCAGGTTTTTTGAGTGCTTGTATTTTCCACCTCTTTTAGACCAGTATCTTTTTGTAATAGTTCTGTGGTTGAAGAACATGGTTCTGAGGAATTCGTTTTGCATAAATTTGCAGGTTATGACTTTATAAAAATTTTTTCCCTCTGTTGTCGTCGCTTACTGTGGTGTCTCTGTCACTTCCTAAAAAAACCTGAAAACTTCAGATACCTGTGAGCCTGCCTGTGACCCAATGCTGTTTCTGTCCGAGGCAGCGACGGATGTCATTAATGATAGATGCCATTAATTAACTTTCTCCTTCATTCTCCTCTTCACGTATATGCGTGACTCTCAGCGCTCATACTGTACATCACAGATCTTGAGAGAATCGGGGCTTTCGCGTCATCGCTGTGCGGCTCGGGAGCGGCGGGACAGCGGGAGCCAGGGCGGGGCGACGGGAGCTGTCCGAGGTGGTAGCGGGAGAGCCCCGGGACCGGGCAGTGGCAGAGTAGAGGAAAGGCGGGCTTGGGGGAATCGGGAAGCTGTGGATGAGGCGACGATAAAGTGACTGAATGAGGGAAGGGGTAAGTGATGATCTCCGGCATGCCTGAATACCTGATTTTTGCACCTCTTTGCAGGATCAGACAATTTGCTTGTGCAGTTCCCTACTTAGAAGATTGAGGCTGGCATCACGCCTCCTTTTCTCCCTGCATTTGAGAGAGAGATTAAAATATACATAGTTCCCATCTGTAGTACCAATATTGCAGAAGCTTTGGCTGGTGTGGCTAAAGCTATTTGCCAGGATTTGATGAGTGCAGCAGGGACAGGAGCTTCTGTTTGGTGGTTTATGGTATCACCCCAGCAGTCTGTATGCAGTCCAAATTATTCTCATTAATTTTAAAGCAAATTTTTATATTACATTATTAAGTAGTAGTATTTTCCTATGAGAAATAGTTTTGTTCACAGGTCTGTATTTTTTAAGAAAAAAAAGTCAGGTGCATTCACACCAGCTAACTGAAGGGGTAGGCTCCCTCTGTAATCAGATACAAGGGGATTTGACAGCTGCTTTTTCTTCCTTTGAAATTTATCCATCCCTGAACACTGTCAGCACATGCTAGCTTTACTGGAAGCTCACCAGTGCATTCTTGCAAGAATTAATGACTCACAGGTCAAAGAAAACAACAGAACAATTGGTAACATATCAGCCTGTTGACAGCCTTTCACCATGTGGAAGGCCACTCTGAATCCAGAGAGCTCACTGTACTCCTGAGAGTGGGAAGTTTCTTTTGCCAGTGTAGGCTGCAGCCTCTAAACCTCATAAACCAACAGTCTTTCAGTTTCTCCCAGTAAGTTGTTTCTGTCTCTGACAAACACATTTTAAAAATAAGAAGCCGATTCTGGATATGGAGTAAGGCTTCACTTTTTCATTTCAACCTTCTTGTATGTTTACTAAAATGTGCCCTGTTAGCTTTGTTTAAGCTGTCTTTGGCAGCATTTCTCTTTGCTTGCACAATACAGTATGAAGGTTACAAACAATGAAGCAGATTAATTCCCTCTTGAAACATGCTAGTAAAAACAGAACTCTTCACCACAGGAAAAAGTTAAAGGGAATATTCCAAAGCGAAGGAGTTAATACCCAGTCAGTTTCTGTCAAATGTAGTTTTAAAGCAACCATCAGTTTCCTTTCTTGAATTCTGAAGCATAACAATTTATTAATTTGGGATTTATAACAAGTGAAGACCAGACATCCTGAATCAACTGTAGTAGCATGGAAAGTTAACAGAACACTCTGTTTTCTTTCCAGTGTGAGTTAGAGCAGCATAGAGGATATTTATGACTTCTTGTCCCTTTTCAGATAGTTGTGATGCTTATCTGTCTATTCCTCTTTGTCATACTGTATATGGCTCAATACAGGATGGGATCTGTTCAGAAATTTTAAAGGCAGAAAGTAAAATGCAGAATGGCTAAGTATCTTCTAAGTCTTTCACATACTACTGAGGATCAGCAACACTCTCAGCCAGAAACCCAGCCAACAAAAGAAACCAAAGTTAACTGAGGTTAGCATGGTGCCTCTTTGTTCTTGAGCTGTTCTGAAGCGAAGAAAACCAAACTTTTTTTTTTCCTTCTGGCATGTAAACTGTTTTCCTGTTGTCCATGTCCACCAATAAAACCTCTATGCTGGACTTCCGGAGGGCAGATTTTGACCTGTTCAGAAGAATGGTCCAGAGCACACCCTGGGACACAATCCTCAAAAACAAGGGTGTACAGGAGGGATGGATGTGCTTCAAGGAAAAAGTCTTGAGTGTACAGGAACAGGCTGTACCAATTAGCCAAAAGGCAAGCCAGCAGGGAAGACGACCACCCCGGTTGAATAGGGAGATACTGAAGGAAATCAGAGATAAAAAGAGAGCCTATTGACTGGGGAAGGTAGGGCTGACTACTCGGGAAGAGTATAGGACTATAGTTAGATCATGCAGAAGGAAGATCAGAGAAACAAAAGCGCAATTTGAAATTAATTTGGCTAGTTCTGTCAAGGATAACAAAAAGCGCTTCTACAAATATATTAACAGCAAAAGGAGGGGCAAGGAAAACCTCCATTCTTTGGTGGACTTGTGGGGGAACATAGTTACCAGGGATGAGGAGAAGGCTGAGGTAGTCAACACCTACTTTGCCTCAGTCTTCACCAGTAGGTCAGGTGACCCTCACGATAACTGGCCTCCGGAGCTCACAGATAGAGGCAGGAAACCAAATGGCACCCCCGTGTTCCAGGAGGAAACAGTCTACGAATTACTGAGCCTCCTGGATCCACACAAATCTGACGGATTCCATCCTAGGGTGATGAGGGAGTTGGCAGAAGAGCTTGCCAAGCCACTCTCCATCATCTACCAACAGTCCTGACTCTCTGGGGAGGTCCCGGATGATTGGAAGCTGGCAAATGTCACGCCAATCCATAAAAAGGGCTGCAAGGAGGACCCGGGCAACTATAGGCCTGTCAGCCTGCCCTCGGTGCCTGGCAAGGTTANCCTCAGTGCCTGGCAAGGTTATGGAGCAGATCATTCTGAGTGCAATCACACAGCGCCTTCAGGATGGACATGGGATCCGACCCAGCCAGCATGGCTTTGTGAGGGGCAGGTCCTGTCTGACCAACCCGATCTCCTTTTAGGATCAGGTAACCCACCTGGTGGATGAAGGGAAGGCTGACAGGCCTATAGTTGCCTGGGTTCAACAAGGCTAAGTGCCGGGTCCTGCACTTTGGCCACAACAACCCCATGCAGCGCTACAGGCTGGGGACAGAGTGGCTGGGGAGCAGNAAAGGAGGTTGTAGTCAGGTGGGGGTCGGTCTCTTCTGCCAGGCAACTAGCAACAGAACAAGAGGGCACAAGCTTAGGCTCTGCCAGGGAAGGTTTAGGCTGGATATAAGGAAAAAATTCTTTACAGAGCGAGTAATCAGGCATTGGAATGGCCTGCCCAGAGAGGTGGTGGATTCACCATCCCTGGAGGTTTTTAAAATAAGACTGGACGTGGCACTTAGTGCCATGATCTAGTAATCATGATAGTGTAGGATTAAGGGTTGGACTTGATGATCTTGGAGGTCTCTTCCAACCCAGATGATTCTGTGATTCATGCATTTTGTGTCTTCTTTTAGTATAAAGCCTTGGTGTCAGTTTATGGGCGTGAAGGGAGACTGTTACTGTGAAGTGAACTTTTAAATAAAAGGAGCTTTGGAAGGGGTGAGCCTAAGGTCAGTTTACACTCTACAAAGCTCAAAGCTTCATATTAATTAAATTAATTATTAATTATTATTAATTACATTAACTATTTATTTCCATTTGAAACAATAACACCACTATTACCTGCAAAATATTAACTGTTTTGAATTTACCAATGTTATTTAAGGGATAATATTACAATGTAATTACAAAAATATTTCTTCTCTGTTTACATCTTAGGAAAGCATAAGGGCACTTTCTTCTTATTATATCCCATCAAATATGTAATGTTGAGGTTGAGACTACTCACAAAAAATCTGCTTGGTTTTTGTTATTTTTTGCAAAAGCGTCATAGGACTTGCGGAAGACATTCTTACTTGTGGCCCCACAACAGTATATGGTGTTGTGAGATCATGTCTGAGCCATATATTGTGCTGAAGATCAAGGCTTTATTGAACTTAGTGTTCCAGATATATTACTCTGTCTACCATTGTTCCATGTATTGCACATTCCATAAGAACCCAGTAACATGCCAGAAGATTAAATGTGATGTGATAACAATTTGTATGGATTATATATAATCTAAGCATTTTCACAATATATTGCAAAACATCCATTTCTTGATTCTTTAATGCTTTTGGAACCATAAACAACAAGGCCTTGCTTAACCTGAACTCATTTTCTAGGTCATATCTCTGATTTCTCAACACTTTGATGTCTTCATTAGTTTCAGAATAATGATGGTTTTGCATGTCACTATCTGTCTTTCTTTAGTTTCTACTGTGTTGCTTTTGTGGCTGCTTATCTCAGTTTATTACAGTCAGAATCATTCCACTGCTCTTCCAGCAAGGCAATAGCTAGAGCAATATGTCCTGTTAACTGTCCTTTCCTCTCATCCTGCTTTGTAATACCTGTTAGTGATAGCCTCTGATATTGCGAGCATGCAGGAGGTTAGTACTAAGACAAAGGTTTTAGACTTTAGAAGAGCAAACTTCAGCTCACTCAGAGCTCACTTGGGAGGGATTCTGTGGAAAGCTTCCATGGAGAACAAAGGAGCCATCAAGTGCTGGAACAACTTATATTGTCTAGACACTATGGTCTAGATAAGTGGTCTCTGTGGCAGGAGGGTTGCTGGTTGAGAAGCTGCACCCAGAGAGTGGTGATAAATAGCTCCTTTTCAAACTGGCAACCTGTCACAAGTAGGGTGCCCCAGGGATCAATCCTGGGCCCAGTGCTGGTTAATAACTTCATAAGTGACAAAGATGATGGGATCAAGCATACCCTGCTGGAGTTTTCTGTAATACCAAACAAAGTGGAAGAGTAGACACATCAGAAAGGAGAGACGCCGTGCAGGAATCACAGAATATTCCAAGTTGGAAGGGACCCGTAAGGATCGTAGAGTCCAACTACTAGAATACCTGGATAAGCTGGAAGAGTGGGCTAATAAGAATCTGATGAAGGTCTTGCACCTCGCAAAGGGTAATCCAGGAGTGTGGCACAGGGTGGGATCTACTTGGATGGAGAGCAGCTCAGTGGAAAGGCACCTGGATGTCCTGGTGGACAGCAAACTCAGTATGAGCAAACAGTGTGCTGCTATGGCAAAGAAAGCCAGCGGGGTTCTGGGTTGCATCAATAAGCGCATCATTAACAGAGATAAAGAAGTCATTATCCCACTCACCGCTTGTCAGGCCACACCTGGAATACTGTGTACAGTTTTGGTCTCTGCTGTACAAGGAAGATCTGAACAGGCTGGAGAGGGTTGAGAGAAGTGCCAAAAAGATGATCAGAGGACTGAGAAGCCTGCCATGTGAGGGAAATCTTAGAGAACTAGGTTGGTTCAGCCTTGAGAAAGGAGGGCTTAGGGAAGACCTTATCAGCATCTTCCAGTATTTAAAGGGTGACTACAAAGAAGATGGAGACTGTTTTTACAAGGAGTCAAGTGGAAAAGATAGCAGGTGATGGGTACAAGTCACTCCTGAGAAGATTCAGATTAGACACAAAAAGAAAATCTTAACAAGGACAATCAGCCATTGGAATAATCCCCTCAGGCAAGTGGTGGAGTCCTCAACATTGGATGCTTTTAAGATTCAGCTGAATAGGATGCTGGGCCATCTTATCTAGGCTGTACTTTTCCCAAGAAAAAGTGGACCATATGATTCTTAAGGTCCCATCCAGCCTCGTAGTTTGCAATTCTATGATCACAGCTCAAAACAAAAGCTGCAACAAGGGTCAGAATCTAGCAGATAGTTCAGTTTCTAGCCTTTCACCTTTCTTACACTGCTGCCAACCATTTAGTTTCTCATGTGGTCCAGGGGTCTTAAATGAAGATGTGTTTTTCCTGCTGTGCCCTATTGAACTAGTATGTCTTGGAATATACAGGATGTACAAAGGTGCTGATATTGCTTTGGAATAGCAAGCAAATGTTGTGGAAATTGATGACAAGATCAGTGGGATTTTACGAGAAAGAGTGAAAAGCTCTCATTTTTTGAGTGCAGTTGGAGCGATGCCATTGGTGTTGTAATGTGCTAGGCCATGTAAGCAAAGTGTTAGACAGTAGGAACATCAAAACTGGGAACAGTATCTTAAGAGTGACAAATGAGTCCAAATGAAAGCACTGTGTTATAAAATTTAGTGGATTGGGAGACATGGAGGAAGCAACAAAAGACACGTAAATGTCTGGATGACATACAGAAGAGACATGTATAGTTAAGAAGGCTCCCAAGTTACAGGTGAGGGGGTGGGTGAAGGAGAACAATTATAGTTTTAGAAGTGACAGCTGAAAAGGGTCATGGGGACGGTCTGCATAAAAAGGGCAGGTTACCATTGTCACATTACGTTTCAATTTTACTGTAAAACACAGTAAAGGAACGTGAGATAAAAAGATACCTCCTGCGTTATCACATCCAGTCTACTGCTGCTTCAGGTTATACCATTTTAGATAAACTTCTGTAACATCCATGCTCCACCTGAAAGCTGGATAGGCTTCTTGGTGCTGCACATCCTTCCAGGAAGCTAGTCTGATTGTTGAAAGCCTTACAATTTCCAGTGTAAATGTATCCAGATTCAATATATACCCATTTATTAAAATGTTGCCCTTTCTCTGCTGTTCATCCATTTTCTGTATTTTTAGCTCACTAATCCCTATTGGGCAAACCAACCTCCTTCATTTCTTTTAGAAGGTATGTTTCTCATTCTTTTCATCACTCTACAGCCCTTCTTTGCCTATTTTCCAGTTTGGTATCACTTTTCACAGAGTCACAGAATGTTAGGAGTTGGAAGAGACCTCAAAAGATCATCTACTCCAACACCCTCGCCACAGCAGGATTCCCTAGACCAGGTCACACAGAAGCGCGTCCAGACGGGTTTTGAATGTCTCCAGAGAAGAGACTCCACAACCTCTCTGGGCAGTCTGCTCCAGTGCTCTGGCACCCTCACTGTGAAAAAATTTCTTTGGGTATTCACATGGAATCTCCTATGCTTCAGCTTACAACCATTGCCACTTGTCTTGTCACTGGGCTTCACTGAGAAGAGCCTGACCCCATCTTCCTGCCACTCACCCTTCACATATTTAAAAGCATAAATGAGGTTACCCCTTAGTCTCCTCTTCTCCAAACTAAAGAGCCCCAGCTCCCTCAGCCTTTCTTCATAAGGAAGATGTTCCACGCCCTTCATCATCTTTGTGGCTCTGTGCTGGCCTCTTTCAAGCAGTTCCCTATCCTTCTTAAACTGAGGGGCCCAGAACTGGAGCCTTCATAAGTTTCCCTGAAGCCTTAATGAGGATTCCCCAACAGAACAGGTGCTTTCACCAGGACACATTCATGAGGAAATGTAGGTTGTATAGCTGCTGGTAAAGAACTGTTGCTTTTCATGGTCTACTTAAGTTGCAACATAATCTTTATGATATGGTGTTTATTATATTAAACTTGTAAGAACTGTACTTCACAAATTTAACGAGTCACTGAGTTTTTTTAAAATCTGTGAAAGATGCAAATTGTATCTCTGCTAGAACTTAAGGACTAACCAAGGAATGGATTTCTCACAACATCTCTCTATATTTTCTGTATGTTAATCGACTGTTTCTATAGGTAGGTTCTGTATGGCAGTTCTCGCTAATGTACTGACATAGAGATGCAATTAAAGCACGATTGTAAAGTTTTTTTTTCCCTTCAGCTGTGTTCTTTTATTTTGGCTTTCTCCAATAGAAGTTTCGTCTGCATACTGAAACTCTTTGGAAGATATGTGCACATGTTCACCTACAGCATTAGCTAAATAAGATAAGTGAGAGGAAACTAAGAGTCCAATAGGAAACACTGTTGAATTCTCAAACTACTTAGCCATTGGGAACACTGCTTCAGCACTCAGCAGAGCTGTGGTCACTCACAGTCTCAGGATGATGGCCATTATTTCCCTTTTCCTGGCCAAATGAAATAACTGTCCTTGGTTTGACTAAAGGTGGGGTGGGTCCTGTGTAGGGCTGCATTGCGGAGAGGCTGTTATGTTTTATCAGTGACTGCTACAGGCTGGTCTGTGTTATCAGCCCTGCTGCAGGCTCCCACAGCACAGAAAGTAGCTGGAGTTTCATGGCTTTGCTAGTTGCAGCAACATTCACACCTGTGAGTAAGGGGAGTACTTCACACTGGAGAAGCTGGTTTTTCCCCCTCTGGCTGGGGCTCCACCTT
This sequence comes from Galbula dea, assembly GCA_013399015.1. NCBI lineage: Eukaryota > Metazoa > Chordata > Aves > Piciformes > Galbulidae > Galbula > Galbula dea. Next base: position 44,047 of record VWZX01000330.1, on the reverse strand, counting down.
GCCTTCATTCCTGAAGGTCCATCCTAGGGAGTCACTGTCCATCTGAACTTTTCCTTATGCTGCAGTCAGATGTCAATGTGTCATTTGTATGAAGGAATTTACAACTCCTGCTACCTCAATACGTCTATCAGAGATAGGACACAGGGGTTCTCACCGTAGCAAAGGAATGAGCACACCTTCCTCAAACACATTCCTAGTGAATATTTTTTAGTAGACCAACATCTGACTTGGGAACATTCTTTTGGAAGATTTCTGACAAAACTTTTCTTCACATGTATTTTTAAGCAATCTGGTAGTATGGGCAGTACCAGCATCCAGAGAATTAAGATCAGTTGCCATACCTCTGAGAGTAAATCCTGCCTCAGTTTTTACTTACAGTTTTCTAAGAATTTTGGGTTTTTTTCAGTCAACATCAGTATGTCCATTGCTGTCCTGGTTTGAGTTAGAGTAGAACTAATCCTGTTCGGTGATTTCACTTTTCAGCTAAGTCTCTTCTAAGTTAAGTGCACTTTCTGAAGTTAATGGCATATTTTCACACACAGTGTCCTATGATAGAAGTGGTAACACTTGATGTTTGTCGTTACTACCAAGGATTGGTGCACAGAAAGGCTCTTGCTTATACTTGCTCCTATGAAAACCAAGGTCACTGCTAAATCATGTGTTTACTGCTTCAGGGGTACAGTAAGTAAAAGGCCACACCTGCATAGAGGAGCCAAAAGGACATGTGACCCTAAACTGACCAACAAGGTATTCTATTCCATATACATCATATGGAGTATAAAACTGAGGGATTGTGAGGGTTAAGCTCTCTTCTTCAACATCTGGCACCAAAGGAGGACTCTATTCTTTGTGCCTTGAATCCCAATCAATGAGCTCCTGAATCCAGCTCCAGAATCCAGTTGCTGAATCCTGTTTCCATTTGCTGCCAGTGCAGTCTCAGACTTGCTCAGTGCTGGCCTACGGCATCAGTGGTGATGGTGACATAATTGCTGTCCGGGCATTGAGTTCACTCTTGGTTTTGTATATATTTGTATATGTTTAATTGCATTGTTATTTTTATCAGAGCTGTTTTAGTTTTCCAACCCATAACTCTTTCACTACCTTTCTTTTCCCCTTTTGAGAAGGGGGAAGTGTTAATAGAGGCCATCTGTCATTCATCTCATGGCTAGCCCATAGCTGTATAACCATAGTCCTTGACAACTGTAAGGAATATTAGTTGTCTAGTAGATTGTAAAACAGTAAAATGTTTAACATTAAAAATAATGCAAAGACAGTTAATAACCTGAAATAATATTTTTATAAGTAATAATTTCTTCTGCACCCTCTACTTTAGTGTTCTGTAGTTGGCACTTTCTATTTCTTTGTAGTTAAGAGTAAACCAGTGATATTACAGAAACTCCAGACAGAGGAGAAACAAAATGGATTTTTACTAAAGGATGCAGACCATGTCACAAACAACCAAAATTTTGCCTGTCTGTGCTGCAGTTTGACATGTTTATATTGAAAGTTTTGTATCGTGTTTCAAGTTAGTGAACTTTGTTTGCCAGCATTTGAGTCCCGTGAATCATCTGCTGTAAAGATACGTAGAAATAATTGTATTTTAGTCTGTCATGTGAACAGCGTATCAAGTGAAATTATGCAGAGCTTAATCACTTTGTTAATAGCACTATCCTTGGTGCTACAATATAATTAATATCAGGTTTGAACCATGAGACATACCCATGTTTTGTATTCTTTCAATGCCATATCAAAACAAAATTCCTAAATCCTATCAAAGCAAAATTCCTGTAATTCCTCATGTGCCTATCAGTATCAGCCACAATTACTAACTAATCCAGTGAAAAGAAATTTCTATGAAAACACAGAAAATAAATACCACACCTTTTTTAAGAGAGGGGCATAGTGTAATTCAGAACAGATCATTTTATGAAACAGATGATTTATTCTCCAGAAATTTATGCTGCATTTCTTCTGTAATTGTCCTTATGGTTCATTTCTAAGGATAATTCCCATAACAAAGTCCATGGGATTTGAAGGTGATGTGCTGTTTCTATGGTGTCATGCACACTTCTGGAGTAAGAACTCCCTGACAGTTAATACTTCTGCATCCCATATCAGTGTTGTCACGCTTGAGTGCCAATAACATGTTAGGGAGTCCGATCTGTTAGACAGCAATTTTATCTGGTTTATGTTCTCTTTCAGTGAGAAATGGGACCAGGCACATATATGTGTTGTCTTCAGTAATTTGTTTCTACATTGTGAGTTTTTACCTGTGAATGAAAGTAAAGAAAGTAAAGTGCATAGTATCGTGCCATCTTGTTATCAAAGATGTAATCAGGATCTGAAGAGCATCTAATCCACAATGGTAGTGACATAAAGCAAGTAATTACAGTAACATCATACTACATGTCCTGAGCAGATTCAGCTACTTAGGGATTCAAGGTTTTCAAATTCAAGATCTTCATTGTGTGAACTCCACATAATTATTCAAAAAAGTATTTGGCTGTCACTCTGAAAAATTGTAGATAGTCTTCACTTTTGGTTGCTCAGGTGGCTGCTAAGAGGACAGCACATTTTTACAAGTCTACAGAAGCTGTAGGACAGTCTGTGACACTCTCCATATGTGCTACTGTAGATAACCCCAGAGATTATGGAATTTATTTAAACAGGTTATGTATTTGTTTTCTTACTCATTTTTGAATCTGTGTCATGAACTGCTGCACGGTACTTGAAAAACATAGTAGTACCACAGTTGTTCCCATGCAAATAATATGCTTTTTTTCTTAGGTAACATTTCAGAAACAGCAGCAATATGCAAAAAAGACATACCCTACATCTAGAGCAGGTTGTGATAAGTTAGTGTTTTCCAGATAGCCAAATGTCACAGACTTAGTTTAGCAGATGTACAGAACCTACAACATAGTAATCTCCCACAACGTATTTTATCTTATGTCTTTGGTTCACTCACTGCACACATGTACACAGACCAGACTAGTTCTGCCACCTTATTATACACAGCCATCATCTAGGCCTTGGAATGCCTTAGGCGTGGCAGATATGATTAATCAAATGCTACATTCAGTGCAACCAGTTGCAGGTGCTATACCCTTGCAGTACCCCCTGCCCTCCTTTCCCTGGGTAATATAACAAAAAGGTGTCATCCCATACAGAGGAAGTACGTGTTCCCTCTGGGTTTTTGTTCTGGAACTCCTGGGACTACGTGAAAGATGGATTCCAACAGATTTCTCTTGATCTGCTCATTTTCAGTGGCTTTCTTCCACGGTTTTTCTTCTCTTGTTCTTGTTGTCCTCACCCCTCACTTCTCATAGTCTACATTTACAGCCTTTCTTTGAAGGATTTTCTGTCTCTTACCAAGCTTGTAAAAAGACCATGTGCTAGCTGGGAGAGTAGTGCCAAGGAGTCAAGGCATGTGTTGTTTCATATGAGTTCAGACAAGAGAATTTTCCTGTGTCCTCTTCATATGTTGCAATCCCAAGGACCCAGATTTCACCTTTTACTTTCTTTGGCTGCATCCGAGGCCACTGGGCTGCTGAGAGAGAAAATGTAGACAGCATACTCTGGAGCTCTGCTATGGACAAGCTGATATTTGCTAGAAAATTAAATTAAAGACATGGAGTTGCCCTAGTTTTCCACCTTCATTCTTTCCTTCAGCCCAGTATTGGTGAAATCTGGACCTTAAGTGGTACATAGTATTGAGCTGTCAGTAGAGGATTGCTCTTGCGGTAAAAGTCATAACCTAACTTTGACAAGTGAGTGAGAAGGAGGAGCAAGGAGGAAAAGAAAGAAAACCATTTAGTATAGAAAAGAAGAAAGATGGAGTGTTTGAAATTGAGGAAAGAGGATGAGGGCAAGCAGAAAAACTGATGTTCTGCTCCTTAAAAAAAAAAGTAAATTATTCCATACATTACTAAAAAAAAACCCTGAAAATGCCTCCTAAAGGATGTTTTGTGGTTGCTGGAACTAGTTGCACATGTAAGAATTAGTTTGAGATGGTGGCATATCAGTAGGATCTATATAGAGAAATGAACATTTTATAGGACTTTTGTCTATACTTGCTTACAGCTGCTGTAATCAGTGTGATATTAAAAGGACTGGAGACCATGTGAAATCTGTTTATGCTGGTCCACACTCCTTGCTGTGCATTACATTTCCCAGGAAGAAAATTCCAGTTGAATTTGATTATTGATGGGGATCAAAAAGTTCAAGTTCTACATACATCCATATCAAGTGCATATGCAAATTTATTCTAACCTTGTTTTGTTACTCTTAGAAAATAAACTTTCTTCTTATATTCCCATACTAAATTCAGGCAGGATATGATAGATTGTAGCTTAAAGTAAAAGATAGCTGCATTGTACTGTCTTTTGGCATACTACACGTATTAATGTTGATCTAAATTCTTTGTCTGGTAAAGGAATAGCATAAACAAGGAAGTGAGAGCAATAACGTAATTTCAAGAGATTGTTGGAATGAGGAAGTCGATTCCAGTTACTGCCACTAGATAAATAGTATCATCACCAAAAGAAATTAAACAAATAGAAATATAGAAGTGAAAAAGCTTAAGGAAACCATGCTAAAATTTTGAGAGCACATGGGATATTTTTTAGTGAAATATGAAGAAGTGGAAAAGAGAATGAAAATGAGGGTGAATCTTTCTATCTGCTAGTAATCCTCCTGAATGTTCAATTGTCAAACTTCCTAGCTGGTCAAACATGACAGTCACCACCTGACACATCGTTAGAACATGTCCTTGTCACACCTGCTCAAACTAAGGTGACATTACACAACTTTTAATAACTGTACAGTCTATTTTTACTGCAATTTAAGTAGTAAATTTGTGCCTACCCTACTTTGTGTGAATAGTCTGAAGACGTGGAGAACAACTGTTTTTCTCAGGTTCAAGACCGTAGTAACTTACTTCAACAGATGTAACCATTTCCACAGTTTTATCTTGCTTTTCTCTAGGCTCTTTTTGTGCTCTCAGAGGCAAATTCTGTGATGGTACCTAATAGTTTAGATTTCTTCATCAACTAACATCCTTAGCATGTGAACCAGTGCAAACTACAGCCATGATGAAAAAGCCTCTTTAGGGAGGCTTTTTGCAAAAATACCTACTTTCTAAAAGAGAATGTTAATGGGTTTCTATTTTAGTAGAGAATTGGATATGGGACCCCTCTCTGTTTCTTTCAACACTACTGAGCAGTTGTCTGCTGATTTGCTCTAGTCTGGTTTTAAACTTGCTGATATTGTTTGCCTCTACAACTTCAATCACTTAAAATAAGGAACAAATCCTTGTTTAAGGATAAAACTTCACACCAGCTTCTTCAGCCACTACCATCAAAAATAAAACTAGAAGAGGTGAGTTTGGCTTGGGCACTAGCATCTTTCCTAGGTCCTTGCAAGTTTTCATGAGCCGCTGAGGCTGGTAAAGGTAAATTAGTAGCACTTCCTTGTGCTGTTGTAACAGAAGCCCAGGGCATAATCAGGATTTTTCCAAAGACATACCTAAAGATACCCTCCAAGTTTAGAATTGTATATGTTATTACTGTGTCCATAATCAATACATAGAAGAGAAAAGGAAATTCTCTTCTTTAAATTGCTTTAGACATTCCACCATGAGTCTGTTGGTTGCTTTTTTTGTTTTAGTGTTCTTCTGCTATTTTTTCTCCTATTTTTTTCCCTGTGTCTCTACGATAAACTACGGCTAATTTATGTCACATTTTTTATGTGCATTTCAGGTATTGGAGTTGGCATGCTGGTGCGGGAATATGGCAAACTCTCTAACCTGGATAAATTCTACTTTTCCTTTCCTGGGGAAGTGCTGATGAGAATGCTCAAACTCATCATTCTGCCATTAATCATATCAAGTATGATCACAGGTATGACTGGAAATGTACTATTAGCTGGTGAGATTATCACTGTGGTTTAGCTTTCTTTCTAAAATAAGCAACCTTTAAAAATAATTTGATGGAACTCTATAATGAAAAGAATAGATTACAAACATTTGTGTTTTCTATATATAGTGAGAATGTATTTGGAAGGATTAGCACCATTATTTAGTAATTAATAGTAAAGAGCTGTTTACATGTTTATAGATTCTTGTATCTCTTTCTCCCTGTTTTCAGGAGTGGGTTAAAAAGTTGCAAATTACAAGACCAAAGCTGCAACTGCATGTTCTTAGGTGCAGACTTAAATATTGTAAGCAGTCTCAGGCTGCTATTTCATAAGAAAAGGAGAGCTAATCTCATAGATTACTCTCATAAAAAGAGGAGATTCCTCACCTACACTTCACTGGTCTCAGCAGGCTCCTATGAAGTACCTTGCATGGGCTCAGGTATTTGCTGAATCCTTCTGTAAGTCCATTCAATTTGCTGACCTGACAGAAAACTATAAATGGGGTGAGGGGAGAAATCTTGTTTGGTATGCTTGGTTCACAGGAGTTTGGGGGAAGTACATGAGAGTGGGGATGGAAACTGTGGTTAGGATAGGGTTATGGAACGACAAGAAAAGCTTACCTCTTTTGAAAGAAGCAAGCAAGCCATTGGCTGGAACCCTACCATGGCATGCTAGAATTTGCTAACACCACACCCAGTAGGAAAGATTTGGAAAGATGTGCCAGAGCAAGCCCAAAGCCAAGTGACAGAACTGAATGTCAAATAGCCTTTCTGTAAAAAAGAAAAAAAGGTAAAAAAAAAAAGGTGAAGAAGGCCAAACAAACTTGTCTTTATTCTTGAGACCTTTACTGAGGGAACAAGGGTTGTTACTATTTTCTTTGATTCCTACAGTGAATCAGGACACATTTGTCACTATTCTGTCTCCCTTTATTTCCACAAAGGCTCTGTTTAAGGAAAGTGTTCATGTCTAGGTGTTTGGTTTTTGATTGGATGGTCATGAAAATACATTAGACATTTGACTGCAGAAAATGAGAGCATGTTGTGATCAGAAAAGGAAAGTGATCAACATTCATTTAGATCATACTGTGAGAGTGCTTTCAAGAATAAGGTATTGAATACAAACTCCCAAGCTCCTCAAAGTTCATGGCCAAAAATACCACCGATTTCAGGAGCGCACTCCAAGGTAGGCCTATGACAGGAAGAGCCTATGGGAAGCTGCCAAGCCCTTTGGGGCATATGTGTAATGCAGGGTGACAGGAACCCAGTGTTAGAATGGAAATGGAGAATTTCAAGAGCTGCAGGATGAAGACATCCAGAAATGGAAGCTGCATGAGGCAAAGTGAGAATGACAGCAGAAAATATTCAGGGGCTGTGTCCAAAGGAATGAAAGGAGGTGAAACAGTTGTTAGTACATAAAGGAGAGAAAAGCAGAGAGGAGTAATAATGTTTTGGTGCTTTAATTAATAGACAGAACAGCAGCATTTTTATATAGAGGAGAAAATGAGACAGAACTCTACTTTTATGTTGAACTTGGGTCTGTGACAGAAGATCCAGGAAAAGCTGCCAACATAAGACTAATATATTAGGTTTTTCAGGTAAGTTTTTATTTGTGAGCCTTCAGAAATAAATTACTTCATTAGGATAGCCAAGAAGTGAATTATTTATTAAGTGTATCCCTGTCCAGCACTTGTGAGGGGAAACAAGAATCTTGCTGTTAAAAATACTATGCTACTATTTAATGCTTAATGTTCCAGTATGAATAAACTGCATTTGTAAGTGCTAACAAGAGTTTGGATTTTAAAGATTACAGATTACAGGAGTTAAATTCGTATACAGAGATGAGAACAAGATGATCTGATTCTGACCTTTGTATATCCAATTTACATAGAAAAGAAGGACTTTTTTTTCTCTGGTTCTATGTTAGTTTTTTAGGCAAGAAAAGGAAAAGAACTGATAAAGAACAGGAGCATCTTCAATAGAGTAGAGGAGCTTTGCTCCTATTGAAGACAAAAGCACTAGCTGCTTTTTTGCAAGTAATGCTGAAATGTGTGGCAAACAGATGGCCTAGCCATGTCCATTACCTGATGGTTTTCACTGTTCATCTGCATCCTTCTTCAGGATGCTGATGAGATATTTTGCCTCTTGTAAAAGAAATACAGTAACCTTCCAAGCATCAGAAATGCACATTTAAATTGAGTAAGTTGGCCCGTGTATAACTCTAAAACATATTAGTAATTTTTAGCTCTTTCACAGAGAGTCATACAGAATGGCTGAGATTGGAAGGAACCTTTTGAGACTCTGTAGTCTTACCTGCCCTGCTTAAGCAGGGTTAGCTAGAGCAGGTTGCCCTGGGCCATGTCCAGTCAGGTTTTGAGTATCTTGAAGCACAGAAGCTCCACAAACTCTCAGGGCAGCATGTTGGACCAGCCTCACAGTAAACAGTGTTTTCCTATTCCAGGAAATTTCATGTTTTTAAATTTTTGCATGTTGTCTCTTGTCTTATGTCTGGGCACCACTGAGAAGAATCTGGCTTCGTCTTCTTAATTCCTACCTGTCAGCTATTCATACACATAAATAAGATCACCCTGAGCCGCCTTTTCTCCAAACTGAACAATCCCAGGTCTCTCAGTCTGTCTTCATGTGAAAGATGCTTCAATCCCTTCAGCATCTTTGCGGCCCTTTGCTGGACCATTTTTTTCTTGTATTGGGGGACCTAAGACTAGACACAGTATTCCAGATGTGGCTTCACAGTTGTGTTTAGGGAAAAGATCACCTCTTTCCACATGCTGGCAGTGCTCTTCATAGTGCTTTCAGGAGGCTGTTGGCCACATTTGCTATGAGATGTTGCTGTCATGATCAGCTTGTTGTCCATGAGGATCCTCAAGTCCTTCTCTGCAGACCAGTTGTTCAGCCAGTCAGCCTCCAGCATGTACTGATGCCTTGCATTATTCCTTCCCAGATGTAGAGTTATATTTATCCTTGTTGATCTTCCTGAAATTTCTCTGAGACAAATTCTACAACCCATTGAGGTAACTCTGAATGGCATTATAACCACCTCATGTATCAGCCACTCCTACGAGTTTTGTATCATGTATGAACTTGCTGGCAGAGTACTATACCCCATCATCCGGGTCGTTGATGAAGATGTTAAACAGTATTGGCCCTACCAGAGTACACCAGTAGTGACTTGCCTTCAACCAGATTTGTCCTCTGGTGATCAAAACCTTCTGAGTCTGGCCATTTGGCCAGTTTTCAATTGACCTTACTGTGCAGTTATCTACACCTCTACTTGGCCAGTTTTTCTGTGGGAATGTTATGGGAGAAAATGTCAAAAGCCTTACAAAAGCCAAGGTAGAAAACATGACCTTTTTGCAATTCTGAATTTTAGCACCAAAGCAAAAATCCACACTTTCAAAAACACTGTAAAGAATAAAACAAGGAGAGGAATAAAGAATTTAAGGAAGGATCCAGGATGTGTCTTCAGCTATGTCTGTTATCAAGACAGGCACCTTGCTGTTAGTGGCAGGGGCACATCTCTCTGCAATTGGCTGTGAACCTAGCTGGAATAAGACACAGCAGTATTTTCATCATTATGAGCTACATGCAGGACATAAAAGGATAGCACCACAACCTGCATGCTGTCTGTCTTTGGTGAGATCAGATGTGTTCTGAGTGTGCCAATTTGTCGTTGTTAGGGCGGTCGTGACAAGTAATCCCCAGAGAGAAAGTAGAAGACGACCCGTTTATTAGAGCTCAGGCAGTGAGATTTATACGTCTTCCAAGGCACACGTATTGGCTCACAATTGGTGTTCAATAACATAAATACACCTAGTATTGATAAAGTCTAACATAAATATATCACCACTCATCCACTACACAGTTTTTAGTAAGATAGCCATGACTCAGCAGGAAGCACAGGATGTCCGCCACACTTCCTCCTTCCGTGTGTATCTTTTCCTCCTCACTATAGTTCCTCTTCTGTTCCCAGCCGCCTCATGGGTACACAGGTATGCGATTGGCATCAAAACTCACTCACAGGGATCCCAGACCAGCTGGGGTCCCCCCACACCAATTTCCTCAGGATTTGTATACTATGCAAACCCCTGTAGGGCTTTTATCTGATGATCAGGGCTGTCTGACCGGTACGTGTTCACATGATCAGTGACAGACATTTAGGGCCCCAGATTCTGACACAGAATCACTGAATGTTAGGAGTTGGAAGGAACCTCAAAAGATCATCTAGTCCAACCCCTGTGCCATAGCAGGATTCCCTAGACCAGGTCACACAGAAGCGCATCCAGACAGGTTTTGAATATACGAAGTTATGCAATAAAACTAGTGGCAGCGCATCAGCTGGACCTGAATGACTGTCATTTAGTTCACAAGTTAAGGGGACACTACTTAACTCACTGTGTGAGAAAGTTAGATGTTAAGTCATGCTATTGTGCCTTTGCTGCAGGCTGAGCTTGGAAAAATAAAACATAAAACATCAACAGATTTAAAGTAGTATGAAGGAGCACACACAAAGAAATGGCAGGAGAACAAATCTGTTTTGTTTCCTGTAATGCAAAGCTTCCAAATAAATTTTTCTTTGGTATCACTGTTTATAGGGTGGCACCTGCCTCAGCAGTTCCCATTTCTGCAAGTGCAGAAGTGCAGCTATTGGGAGGTGGTCTCTGACAGAGGCATCCTTGCCCTGTACATCACTAGTAGACACACTGGTGCCAGTCCTTGGGGAATCCCTGATACAGGTTAACCTACTCGGAGACTGTTTCTTGAGATACCTGTATGTTCTCTTCTATGCTTGCTTTTCTATGTTTTTGAAGCTAAAAGAACCTCCAAGAAAGCAGGTCCATTGTAGAATATTAGTAAACAATTTATCTGAGTTCAGGCAGGAACCTCAACATTGTCCCTTTGTATCATGTGCATTGTGCAAAGGACAGAAAATGTTAGACTGCTGTTAATGAATTTTGCCTTCAGTTGTACTGAGGGATATTGGAGGTCCTGCCCCTGCTGCAGTCATTGAGGCAGGGAGGACTGCAGAGTCATGGGCTATTAATGGTCAAGGCTTTGTGCCCATCTTCTTTGGATTACTTCTGTCACAGTTATCTACTCCCTTCCCATCAATATCAGTTGACCTTAGCAACTGAGACAGCCCCTACATTATTATTTTAGGTTATAAATTATAGTAATAAAAATTTGAAATGAACTTCTGGTTCATGGAGCATGATTACCACCAGTTCTCAAGGGCAGAGAGCCCCAACACAACAGCCATTCTGCAGCACTGGCAGTCACTGCCTCCTATCCCAGCTGTATAACCAGGAGGCTGCTGGTGGCACCACTGTGGATAAGTCTGAAGTGGGTTAGTGTCTTCTGCTCTTCTCTTCTGAGGCTCAGGATGTAAACAACAATTCCACTATATAAAACAGATTACATTCACTTTTTTAATCCATTTACCTGTGTGTGGACATCATGATTGATTGAAAAAATTTTGGGTCATGTTATGGTTTACTTTTGAAGAGCCTGGAAGCTAGAACTTGTCCTCCTGTGTTTCACCACCAGTAATTTTGAGGTAATTCAAGTATTTTCAGTGTCACAGTGTCATGGAATGGCTGTGGTTGAAAGGGACCTTAAAGATCACATAATTCCAACCCCTTTGCCATGGACAGGGATGTTGCTCACTAGACCAGGTTGCCTAGTTTCCCATTCAACCAGTCCTTGAACACGTCCAGGTATGGGCCATCCACAGTTTCTCCAGGTAACCTGTTACAGTGCCTTACCACCCCCCAAGTAAAGAATTTTTTCCTAACATGTAATCTAAATCTCCCCTGATTCAGTTAAAACCATTCCCTTTTCACAGTATCACAGTATGTTAGGAGTTGGAAGGGACCTCGAAAGATCATCTAGTCCAACCCTCCTGCCAGAGCAGGATTCTCTTAAGAATAGGTCACAACAAAGCTTCCCCGACCGGGAATTGAACCCGGGTCCCAGTGGTGACGGTGCCAAATCCTAACCACTAGACCACTATCTGCCCATGTAAAAAGTCCCTTTTTTATAAGCTCCCTTTAAGTAGGCCTCAATAAGGTCTCCCAAGAGCCTTCTTTTCACTAGGCTGAACAACCTCAAATTTCTCAGCCTGTCTTCACAGGAGATGTGCTCCAGCCCTTTGGTCATCTTCACAGCCCTCCTCTGGATCTGTTCTAAAAGGTCTATCTTTCTTGTGCTGAGGGCCCCAGACCTGGACACAGTACTACACATGAGGTCTCATGAGGGCAGAGCAGAGGGGCAGAATTGCTTTCCTCCGCCTGTTGGCCACACTTTTTATGCAGCCCAGGATACGATTCTATTTCTGGACTACAAGGGCACACTGCTAGCTCATGTCCAGATTTTCATCCACCAGAACCCCCAAGTCCTTCTCCGCAGGGCTGCTCTCATTGAATTTTTCTCCCGGTTTGTACTCATATCAGGGATTGTAGGACCTTGCACTTGAACTTGCTGAACCTCGTTTGGTTCATGTGGGCCAAATTCTCAAGCTTGTCCCGTTCCCCCTGGATGGCACCCCATCCTGTTGTGTCAACTGCACCACTCAGCTATGTGTCATCTGCAAACTTGCTGAAGGTGTGCTCGATCCTGCTGCCTGTGTCATTGATAAAGATATTGAAGAGCATCAGTCACAAGACAGAACCCTGAGGGATTCCACTTGTCACTGGTTTCCACCTAGACACAGAGCCATTGGCTGCAACTCTGGCTGCGTCCATCCATCCATCTATCCAATTTCTTATCCACTAAATACTCTATCCTTCAAATCCGTATCTCTCCAATTAAGAGTTAAGGATGTCGTCTGGGACCACGTCAAAGACTTTACAGAAGTCTAGGGAGATTACATTGATTAGTCTTTCCTTGGCTGTTGCAGTCACTCCATCATAGAAGGCTACCAATACTCCAGGTTTTCTGTATTCACTCCATACATTTTTCACCTACAACAGTGCAGAGGCTATGTTTGTGTTACATGCATGAACTGAATCTGGTCTCTTGCTAGACTGTCCATCATGGCATGTTGATATGTTATTGTCTCTCCTTATAAGCTGTTATTATATTGCACCCAAGAAACATCATACCTGCTGAAAAGGCATTAACTTGAGATTATATAGCCTCTAAGATCTTTCTAGAGGAAAATTAAATATTTCCTATGAGTGATACTGTTTTCAAACAAAAGGAATGGAAGGCAGTGCTAACACCTTCTTTCTATACATCCAGTGCAATAAGCTCTCTAGGGAAAGATCATAATACTCACATCACCAAGAGACTGGGTGGGAGAAAAAGTTCAGATTAGTTGGTAATTTAACATTCAGTCTATTCATACCCTTTCTGAGTCTCAGGGATTGTGACTCCAACATGTGCTCCTATATAGGAAGAATTTCTGTGGACTGATGAGTCACAAGGGAGATTACACAGGTGATGCCAAGCACTTTGTTCACAAAGATGTCTCCAGCCCTGACACTTCGTATTTATGAAATATCCTGAATTCATAGGACATGAGAGGACCTTTACTTGCTGCTAAAAGGAAATTTTTCCACTCCATCACCCAACTATCAAACAATGACAAAATTTACGTGGAAATAGGATGAAATTTAGTCTTACATGTCTGTGATTCCTTCCTTTTCAGCTGATTAATGCTGGCAGTAGCCTGTGGAACAAGAATGCAAATCTAGATTCTCTTAGACACGCAGAGGGATAAGAAAATAAGGAATAAGCTTGCTACACAAGTCAAACTGGAGCTACAATTTGGTATTCAGTTCCTTAGGCAAAAATCATGTGCTACTTCTGAAGACAGAGGCCAAATGCTCATTTAGTATTAGTAGTGTTTCCCATTCCAAATAGAAGGAAAGTATGGCAACTGATGCAAAATGGTCAATTGCCTCTGAGAAAGACTTGACCACCAGATCTGTGATGATCAGATTAAATGGGAATGGTCAGTATGAGGTAAATGATATTTCAAAAATAAATTAGAACAGAGAGTTCATAACGCACAGTAAGATGCATTCGAATTTTGATATTGCTTATGTGTTAAATTGGAAACAGTCACAACTTCATCTTTTAAATCCAAGGATCTTCATGCATTTCAGAGAACTATCCATTTATTAAGGGCACTGTGTTTGCAATGATTCATATTTTTTCCATAGTATTTTTTGAAGAATAAATCTTGTATTTTTGCAACAACATCGTGCTCTTGTGGCCATAAAAACCCCCTATTTTTGTATGAAACATAGTGTCCCCCTTGGAAAGATTGCATACTGAAATTCTCTATATGCATTTTAAAATTCTTCTGTGTTTTTCTACTTCCATATGTCTGAAAGATTGTGTAAAAAACCTCTAAATGGACCTGACTCTCCTGGATGTCTATCACTTCTGTGACCTAGTGACTGCACATTGCAGCCAGAAGAGCCAAGATGGAAGGGAAGGATTAAAACATACACACATGGGAGAAGTTGGGAATTCTTTTGTGATTCCTCTAGCATCTGCAGAAATTCATCAAAGCAATAAGGCTGATGGGAGTTTGGAACAGTTTTGGAACTGCATTTTGTTATTGAATAAATGTCTTAGTCATAGATGAGAAGGTGTAAAAGCCAGGAACTTTATTGGTGCACTTTTGTTACAATAGTGAATTGGATATTAGAACCCTGTGAAAACTGTGAGCAACTGATATGTGCTATACTTCAGTTATTTCTCCTCCTAAATGTGATTAGTTCCTAAAATTAATCGACAAAGCTATGATGTGGCTGGCAGTTGTGTGGACATGGAAGACTCTTGAGCCAGACTCTTTCCTCTGGCTTGAAATCACAGTTAAGGAGCAGAGCCTGCCACCAGTGCTAGGACCTAGCTAAGTGGCATCAATCTGTACAGAGAAATTCACACCTTGATCATAAAATGTAGCAGTGTTGGCAAAGGGAGGTAAACAACACAGCCTTTTGCTGAATATACTTGATCAATTTGTTGTCCAGTTTCCTGTCAGCTTCCATTGATCTTCAGAAGCTTCAAGAACAGCTAAGAAGTACTGCAGGAGATGAATTTGATAATGACACTGAAATTTGTAGAGCGGCAAACCACAAAACGCCAAGGTGTCTTGTTCAGCAGCTTGGTGTTGCTGAACAGAGTCAATCAGCATTGAATTGTAAATGTCGTCTTTCATAATGCTGTGGAAAAGAACACCCAGAAGCATAAATCCTTATGCTCAGTTGGGCACCTCTGTAGAAATGCATGAAAAACTCTAAGGATGAAGGTATTATCCCCTAGAGAACCAGTAAGATTAAATCAGTGGAAGTCAGAAGAGGCTTGTGATTTTTTCCAGTCCTTAATGAAGCCCTTTTCATTCCCAGATCTCACAGTACCACAGAATTAGAAAAGCAGAGTGAACAGCTCTAGAATTAGTGTTCCACCTTGTGCCAAAATTATTTGGATGAGCATGCATTTGGACGAGCATGCATTTGGACAGTCCTCCAAAGTGAACACTTGTACAAACCACTCAACAATACAGTGCAATATCATCTTATACAGAGAGCATTTTGTTTTACTTGACTTTTAGTCGTTTGGGGTATTGGTTTCCTTATTTCAGTTTAAAATGTTTATCCTAACTGTACACATTGGGAGAGGAGGGGAAATCTGTAAACTCATAGACAGCACAGTTTCGATTTTTGACAAGGATTGGTACCTATGTTACACAGTAAGTGTTCTACCCAGGACAGTAGGTCTCTCAAGTATTGGTAATTTTTCTGTAATTATAGCCACATGGCTATCCACATGATGCTGTATAATTATATAATTCTACAATGGATTTTATTATGAAGTTCCCAAATCTTGATACCAGCATAAATTTTCTGGTTTATTTGGGAAGTGTAGATCATTCCAACAGACAGGAACAAAATAGGAGGAGGAGCTAATGGGGTACTAAACTTTCAAAAACTTTAAAGGTTTTGTTAAAGTCCTGTAATTGATGTTCTCTCCATCACTCCATTAAATAAAATGAAAATATGAATATTAATGAGTATTTGATTTTTTTTTTAAAACCTGACTTTATAGGTTACTCCTTAGGAGCTGCCATCAACCTTCAAGTCTGTGTTAATGGCCAGTTTTAGAGAAAGATAAAAAAGCTTTGTAATCACAGAATCATTAAGGTTGGGAAAGACCTCTAAGGTTATCAAGCCCAACAGTCAACCTATCACCACCATGCCCACTAAACCATGTCACTGTAATATCCAGATGCAGAATAACTTCACATAACAAGAGGCTTCAGTCTAATCTAGTATCTTGATATTGCTGTAAACTGAAAGAACTGGTTTCTTCATCTGTCATGTTGTATTAACTGATGTGACTTTGGGTTTTTCTGCAACCTCTGTATAGGTTCAATACCTCTGTCATCTTCTTAGCTCTTGGCCCCAGCAACACTCAAGACGGCAGAGTCTGCAAAGTAGTTAAACAGGTGATGAAAGATACTTCCTTACAACTAGTTTGAAATTGCTATATGGCAATATAGCTAGTTTGTGGCAGTTTCTATTGCTACTGTGTCAGGAGAGGAAGAAAAGAGGAATTCCCTGTTTTCTAAATAAACGCATTTGAAGCATGTTGCTTTAGGATTTGTTACAAAATCCAGAGTCCTTTACTCACTGGAGAGATACATACTTACACTGCTCCACAGCAGTTTTATTGGCACAGTAGTGAAAAAAACTACAGTAGTGAAAGACCTCAGCTGGATTTTTATTCAACAAAAATCTGTAGGTATTTCAAATTTCAGGGGCCGTTTAGGAATGGTGGACAAGTGTGCTTTGTGGCTATGAATTTGTTGGAATGGTTTACATGACTCCAATACCTGTAGAGGTTTTTTATGAGCTACCTGGTTTCTTTTACCTGAAACATTATGCATTATTTGTGTTCTGGAAGATCTGAGTAAGTATTTTTGAAAAGTAAAAGAGAAAACCTTAACTTTTTTCTGCTAAAATAATGTGGGAACAGAAGTAGATATGTTAACAGATTTTAACACCAATTATTGTCTTTTGTGATCATCTCCCTTAAGTCTTCTGTATGACACCCACAAAATTGCATTCCATGTTTCAGTGGCTATACCTGAATTAGAAATTTATCTCAGGAAAGTTTAAGGAATTAATCTGAAATATTGCATTTTTGAAATGCCCAGGGGCAGCAGAGAATCCATCATGTCTGTTTAAATTCTCTATCGTAGGCTACATTTACAGTTTATTTGCTTAAACCTGTTTAAACAATTTAAAGATTGGGGATAGGCTGAGGGAAGGAAAGAACAAATAGAATAGTTCTACAACTTCAGTGGTAATTCACAGTAGATATCCAAGTTTGATTACATTGTTTTTGCCTTTACTTACAACACTGCGGGATTTCCATTTTGAGTAGCATGTGTGCCATCATATTTGAAAAGTCATGGCGGTCAGGTGAAGTCCCTGGAGACTGGAAAAAGGGAAACATCATCCCCATTGCTAAAAAGGGTAGAAATGAGGAACCAGAAACTACAGAGCAGTCAGCCTCACTTCTGTGCCTGAGAAGATCATGGAACGAATTGCTGTGCAAGAAATATTTAAGGCACATGCAAGATAAAGAGGTGACGCTAGAAAGCCAGCATGGATTCACTAAGGACAAATCGTGCCTGGCCAAGCTGGTGGCCTTCCATGATGGAGTGAGTGACTGCAACAGTCGATGAAGGAGGACCAACAGATACAGTCTGCCTAGAATTCTGTAAGGCCCTTGGCACGGTTCCACACAATATCCTTATCTCTAAATTGGAAAGATAGGGATTTGAAGGGTTGACCACTAGGTGGATGAGAAATTGTCTGAAAGGATGTGGCAAGAGAGTTGCAGTCAATGGCTGTATGTCTAGATGGAGACCGGTGATGAGTGGCGTCCCTCAGAGCTATCTCTTGGGGCTGATGCTCTTCAACATCTTTGTTAATGACATAGATAGTGGGATCGAGTGCACCCTCAAAAAGTCTGTAGGTGACATGAAGCTAAGTGTTGCAGTAGATACACCAGAAGGTCAGGATGCCTTCCAGAGGGACTTGAAAAGTGGCCCATGATTACCAAGTGTAAGGTCCCGCACTTGTGTTGGGGCAATCCTAGGCATGAGTACAGTCTAGGAGACGAATTCATTGAGAGCAGCCCTGCAGAGAAGGACTTGGGCGTCAAGGGGATGAAAAGCTGGATATGAACCAGCAATGTGTACTTGCAGCCCAAAAGCCAACTGTATTTTGGGCTGCATCAGGAGAGGCATGACCAGCAGGTCTAGGGAGGTGATTCTGCCCCTCTACTCTGCCCTCGTGAGATTGCACCTGGAGTACTGCATCCAGTTCTGGGGTGACAGAGCACTGGAACAAACTGCCCAGAGGGGTTGTGGAGTCTCCTTCTCTGGAGATACTCAAAACCCGTCTGGATGTGCTTCTGTGTGACCTGGTCTAGGGAATCCTGCTCTGGCAGGGGGGTTGGACTGGATGATCTTTCAAGGTCCCTTCCAACTCCTCTAAGATTCTGTGATTCTTTGATCCAGTTCTGGGGTCATCAGCATAAGAAAGACATGGACCTTTTAGAGCAGGTTCAGAGGAGGGCCACAAAGATAATTAGAGGGCTGGAGCACTGCCACCCTGAGGACAAGCTGAGAGAGTCGGGATTGTTGAGCTTGGAGAAGAGAAGGCTTCAAGGGGACCTAATAGCGGCCTTCCAGTACCTAAAAGGGGCCTATAAAAGTGTGAGAGAGACTCTTTACCCAGGTAGAAAGCAATAGGACAAGAGGGAATGGTTTCAGACTGAAGGAGGGAAGATTTAGACTAGATCTTAGGAAAAAATTCTTCACTCAGAGGGCGGTGAGGCACTGGAATAGGTTGCTTAGAGAAGTTGTGGATGCCCCATTCCTAGCAGTGTTCAAGGCCAGGTGGGGTGTGGCCCTGAGTAACCTGGTGTAGTGGGTGGTATCCCTGCCCATGGCAGGGGGGTTGGAGATAAATGATTTTTAAAATCCCTTCCAATCCTGGCAATTCTGTGAATGAATCTGTGTATCTGAGTTTGAGAAATGTTTCTTACAAACTGAATTTGGCGATAGTTGTATACTTTCCTGACTATATCTTCCTTTACCTCTTTCAGTTATCTCCAAAGAAATTATAAATCCATGACATTATTTCAGAGAAAATGTTGGGCTGAGAAGAAGGCCTGTAATTATCAAGCTTAATACATTACCAATTGCTCACTAATGACAGTAGGATGTATCTGGAGGGAAATCTATTTTTAGATATTGTGGTTTCCTGTGTGCAACAGCCAACATGAAAAAAAAGCTTGTTAGCAGCATAAAGCACCCAGTGCAACCTTGTAGTGAGTGATACTTCATTCACTAAATGGAAGCATAGTCTTGAATGCAGTTGTGTTTCAGCGTACAGCAGTTTAAAAATCAAAAACAAACAAACAAACAAACCTCCACATCTCATCCTGTGAGATTATTCTTATTCAGTCATTTCTGCTTAGCTGATTTCCTTACTTTTATATCTTACTAGCAAAGCAGCATTGGAAGCACAAGCTGGATTCTAGTACGGCTCAGTCAGTAACAGGATCATTATTCAGTTTACAAAGGCAGGGGCAAAGCTTTCCTTTAATTAGACCTCTGTAACTCCAATGAGCATAACAGTTTGCAAAGGGATTTCATTTGGAGACAGAAGAATGGCAGTCACAGGAGCTTTATGTCAACTGTAGAATCTTAATAACTGACTGTATAATCTTTATAATCTTTATAACTACTTAGAGAAAAAACCTTACATGATTTTTAGGCTCCTGGCTAAGCCAGCAAGACTGTGAAGTAAAAAAAATCTCAAGACAAGCTTTGTGAAGGACCTCCCATGAGAAGAATATTATTTTACCTCCACTGTCTGTCTAACCACTATTGACAGTCAATAGAAGTTTTAAAATAAAATTGCATGATTTCTATTTTTAATGATCTTTTCATTAAAAGATATGGAACTATGGCAATACTGGTTTGCTCTGTTTTAAAAACATGATGTAGAGTCTTCTGAGTTAATATATCATGTGCAAAAATTTCTGTATTAACAGCCTTTGAAACTAGTTCTGTTGTCCACAGAACCTATTATTCAGTACTATCCATTCTTGAGTTCTTACTACCACAGCTTCCACAGCTGAGCCCACAGCAATGCAAAAGTCCTCCTTTCTGACTGTTTTTTCACAATTCCCAAGGTGAGAAATAAAAATGATGACCCAGATTCTATGTCCATTCTGTTGTTTGTGCCTCAGACAATATCTTTAGGGCTGATAACCTCCTGTAATAGCTGCCTAATTCTTTTTTTCTGTGCACTGGTCTGAATTCTCTTCCACATGAGTAGTTCTTTTATTATCTTTATTGTACAAGTGAGTTAGTCTTTACATCATGATTTCTGCGTGCATGTGTAGTTCCGTACTCAGTCTGATGGTATGCTATCCCATGGAGGACCCCAAAATAATCAAATAGATGATGAAATAAAATAACCTTCATTCTCTGCTCCCAGTACTGTTTGCATTTTGAGTAACAATTAACAGAACTGGTAAGGCATTATATGAATGCTCTAGGCAGAAGTTGTTACTGCTGTTAATCTACCTTCTCAAAGAGACATCAGCACATGGTTAAATTGTGCTTGCTAAGATCCTTTCTGAGCTCAAAGATCAAGAAGTTACATTTGTGTGAGAAAGATCTTTTGCTTTTTCTTATTTTTTTTTAAAAACTAATTTTTATTTTTCAACAAAATGCTTCTCTGAGGTTATATATCCTCACACTTTTGCTTTCCTGTGCAAAGGAATCTGGGTAGTCTTTTATGATTTGAGTCAATAAACATAAAAATATAAATTGATTTTAAATATATATAAAAGAGATAGCAGCGAATTATTAACTAGTGTCATTATAGACAGTCAAGTACAATCACAATGCTCATTTTATCCTGGTTACTTAATTGTATGTGTACAGATATATCTATCAGTCTTTTAAACAAAAAATACTTTATGAACACTTTGATATAATGTTGTTGCCAGAAGTGAAGTTGACCTCAGTGTAACACCTGCCATAGCACTTTCCTTACCTTCATTAATAAAGGGAAGCTCACTAGGTGTTACTTTTCTGGATGTGTGTTTGGGTGACCTGGGGTAGTAGCCCTGAGCAGTTGCTTCCCATAGCTTTTAGTTTTAAAGCCAAAATGTCACAGATCTGAAGAAAATTGAAATATTATTTAAGTGAATATGGAAATATATTGTAACATACTTTCATAAACCAAAGAAGCGCAATTAACCATGAACATCAGGGAATCAGAAAACTGCAACTATCTTTTTCCCAGAAAAAGTCAGGGAAAGCACATTTTTTTCCAGAGAAGCAGAGGCAAATATATTGGTCTGCTAAAGACATTTTTCAGAAGTGCAACTGTCAGTTAGGTATTTAGAAGTATCTTGAATAAGGAAGAATTTCCTGCATGGGAATAAAAGACAGTAAATAATTGTCTTTACAAAACCAGCAAGTTTCTTCTAAGATTGTTTTTTAGTGGTTTATTTTTGTGGTTCTTTTTGCAGGTGTTGCTGCTTTGGATTCCAGTGTTTCTGGGAAGATTGGTTTGCGAGCAGTCATATATTATTTCTGCACAACAGTCATTGCTGTCATACTAGGTACTCTGTAATAATATAACTTTTAAAATCCTCAGCTTTGCCTAATTACAAGTATGCAGTGCTGTGACATTACTAATTTCCCAAGACAGGATGGAAAGAAGAGACAGGAATCATAGCAAATATCTTGACAGACTTGTAATCAGATACAGATAGAAATTAGCCCTGCTGTTCACGTTTGGGCTGTATTCATATCCAATATGAAACCACAGGCAGTTCCCCCATACATTTCAGCTCAGGGAAGGTTAGGAGCTGTCTGCTTAGGTAAACAGGGACAAGCAGTGGGAAACCTGAATGAAAATCAAAGGCCAGCCTGAACTACAAAGTGAATTTCCTCAATAGCAAAATCATAGACTTCCTCTGATTCTGAGCTGTGAGAATGTGTAGTGTGTCTCACCTGAAAGAGTGACAGAAACTGTTGCTTTCCTTGTCGTCTCATTTCCTTCCTGAAAAGTTTTTGCCCCCTCTGTCACTACCAGGCTCCGCTCCTATCTCTCTGAAGTCCACATCTCCTCTAAGTTAATTCCCTACAAGCAACCTTGAAATCGTCCGTATTTGCTTGAACAAACATTTGCAGCCTGCCTTCTTAAATAAGAAAGAAAATGAAACTTTCAACTTGTATTTTGGTGAGCCTGGGTGAATACTATGCATAGATATCACCTGCTAAAAAGAAACATATTTATTTGAAGGACAAAATATACACCATATGTGGCCTACTTATAAAGAAGAGCGGTATTTATCAGTAGAAGAAGAATCACATACAGACATATAAGGCTAGATTAGTTTCTAGAGGTTGCATAATTGAGAATGTATCACTGCAGTTATACCATTTAGGCTGTCTCACCTGTCTGGGAATTTTCTTTATATATAAAGAAAATTAAGACTAATATTAATATCTGTTTAACTTTGAAATTGTCCCTGCCCTGAGAGAATGGTTAAACCAGAAAATCTCCAGAGGTCCCTGCTATTCTAAGTTATACTATGACACTGTGATATCATTTGTTTCATTGTGTAGAGTTACACAAATTCAGTTCTGCTTTTATTCACAGGAGGCTTTGTTCCTGTCTGGTTGAAGGGTCATGCAAATGCCTCTTTCTCTTTACACTGAGATTTAGTAGTTTCATTGGCTTTAGGTTTGTTTGGATTTGGTGGAGAAAAAAAAAGAATTAAAAATGTACATTTGGAAAGGCCTTATATTTCATGTAATATTAAAAATGCCTAAAATGGAGCCACTAAGGTAAATGGAAAATTTTTAATTGATTCCAGTATTCACAAGGTCAAAGCTAGCATTTCTTGCCCACTGTTTTTTATTTCAGTCTATTTCTCAAGGCTTTATAGGTAACTAACTTGACCAAAACATCCTGTTCTACTTTGGGGTCACAGGACAACGCACTTGTATTCGTATTTGAAAGCCAGTTAGTAACAAGATGAGCTGCGTAAGGGAAGAACTTCAAATATCATCATGTAAAAGTTGCAGAACACTTCAGATGAAGCCTAGCTGAAGTAATTTACCCTCTTGGTGAGCAGTAGTGATTTACATACAAAAACAAGGCTGGAGTGCCTGAGTCCAGTGGCAAGGCTGTAAGTAGCTCCTGTGTTGTGGGAACCCACACATTTGAGAAGAGCCCTGCATGAGCACCCAAGGAAAGCATTTGGTGAGTTTAGCTCACAAATAATTTAGCTACACAGAATACACTGAGGCAGAATGCACCAATACACTGTGCTGCTTGCATTGTGAGCTCCTCTGGTCCTCCTTCTGCAGGGATTGTCTTAGTTGTGACCATTAAACCTGGAGTGCCTCAAACAGCAAATGAGATTGACAGAGTGGGCAGTACCCCAGAAGTCAGTACCGTTGATGCCATGCTGGATCTGATCAGGTGAGATTTTCTTTTTCAGTTTCCATACCCTTGATGCAGAAGTCAAAAAAAATGCAAATGAAGTTGTGATGTGTAATACAAAAAAAATTCTTTCTAATGTTGTTTGGATGAATAAGGAAAGAGTAACTTGCATTCCAACAGGTTAGACATTTTATAGACATTCACAACACTTTGTTAAAAAAAAAATCTGCTTACACCATGGACTTTGGTTAATAAATCAATGACACCAAAAATTTCCTCCTGCACAGAAATTGATATGCAAGATTTACCTATTATTAAGAAGATGGAATACACAATGGACGTAGACATTAGTGACATAGGCAGAATCAACTGCCACATATCTAAAATTGGCTTTCTCAGCATTTTTTATTTCAGGAAGAGTGACTGGCATTTGCAGCTGCAACTCCAAATACACTTTTTTTTTGACATTTGTAAAATGCATGCATGCATTTGTACATATATCTGCCTTAAAAAAAGTCACTGTCCTATTCAATAGCAAATGTCTTCTGTTTTCTGGGACATCCTGCCCCAGCACAGATCGTGATAGACGTCTTTGAGAATAACTCAATTTCTCTGAAGTTTGTTTGTGAGGTAGTTAACTGTCCTCAACCCCAATGCCCCATGTTCACCAAGCTACAGCTCTTCCCAGCCTCTCTACCCTCCTGCGTGACCAGAATGGCAGCTCTTTGGATGGCTCATCTCATTCCTCATGGTCATTTGCCCAGGAAACAATGATGGTGAACTGTGCAGTCAGGTGCATTATAAAACCTAATGCAGTCTTTTACTAGTGACTTCCACATGAACATTTCCACACATACTCATAGAGCAGATGCCTAAGAAAAACCTTCCAATGCTGAGGAGCAGTGTGAATTCTAGTTCAGAGTAGTAAGGGTTTGTACTCCACTTCTTGTAAACAAATTTAATACTGTAAATTAGGAGTTTGAGATCTGAAATGATCTTTTAAAGGAAAATATATTTACTTTTTCTACTTACTGATATTCATCAGATTTAAGATCCAAATTTGGAGAGTATTGTAAAGAATAAGGAAAAACCCAGGCTTGTACAAACTCCTTATGCCTTTGAAGATGTTTTGCTTTAAAAACTAGAAAAAAAGGCAGGAGTTTGTGAATTGTCTGGAAGGGAGACAAAGACTTCAGCCTCAATATATATAACTAGCCTTTACCACACTGGTCTGAATATTCAATAAATAACTAGTTAATGATTTTTTCTGCAGTCATTTGAATCTGAAATTGGGTCTTGGAAAGGAGGCACGCAGCTGGATTGCACTGCCTCTGATCTAATTTCCTTATTTTGCAGTGTGCAGAAGTGGTTCTTGATGCTGGAATAATGCATGAGAATCTTCCATAAGCCAAGATTGATTTATGAAATCAAAACTACAATAGAGCACAACAAATACCTCATTCTTCCAACAAGACAAGGAGGGGAGGGGAGGGCAGGTTCTGCCTCTATTTGACAAATGCTATAAAACAGTGTCTTGTGTTCCCTGTGCAAATGATGGAGATGATGCAGCAGGGGGAAAAAAAGCAAAACCAAACCCAAAAAAGACACTGGGCTTAGTAGCCTATCAACAGAAATGTCAAATACTGAAAAATAAGCCTGAAAATTCAACAGTGGGGAAGCAGTCAACTGATCCCTGGGAGTCCTGAACCCTTTATTTCTTTGGACTTTATGTCTGATGGTGCTAAATACACTTCTTTCTTGTTAAAGGAACACAACCTAATCTGTTTTTCAAGCAGCAGATTTTTTAATTTTGTTTATATAAACAGCTTTTTCTTAGTTTGCTAAAATGCTGAAATGCCTTTACTTTTTTAACAGGAATATGTTCCCAGAAAACCTTGTCCAGGCTTGTTTTCAACAGGTAAATTCTAATATTCCTCTCTGCTACTGTAGTTTTTATTGCTAGCTACCAATTATTATTCTTTATGTCCCTAGAAACTATGTCAGGTAAGAAATATTTCTGAGAAGTCCGGGAATATCTCATTCTCCCATAAAAAGCCTTCTTTTAACGTGTCTTGGTTCAATTTCCATCATGATAAATAGAATTGTCAGGTATTATGTCCTTGATCATCCCTTGCAAATAGACAGTGTTTAGGACGTGGTTGCAGAAACCAAGCAGTACCTCAGACAAGATTTTTCCTTTTGGGACAGGCAGAGTTAGAAGAACCTTATCATGAGGATCTATTTCCTTATTCTTTCCTTGTTCTTAAAACCTCTCTCATAACTTAGCCCTTACCCTGATTTGTCTCACATTGAATGTCCATTGCCAGACCTGATGATCCATCTTAAGGAAAAGGTTGTCAGTTGGTGGAATTTAGACATCTTTCAGAAAAATTATTTGCAAGATGAAAAAGGAAATGCTATCTATATATCAGATTTACTCAGATCTATTCATCTTTATCTGTAAATACGTAAACTGGTTTTTTGTGATGCTCTCTGCCTCCTTTTTTCTGTCTTCCCTAGCAGCTGCCTATCAGTTTATCTGAGACTTCTGTGTGAGGTAGTTAACCTTTCTCAGGAAATAGTGTTAACTGTCCTGCTGTGCACAGCACTGAATGTATTTCCATTTTATGAAACTTCTTCAGGTAGTTTTCCTCATGTTGATTCTTGTCACCCAACACTAAGGGGACAGTCAGATTCTTTTAGGGACCCTTGGCAGAATGATGGTAGCGCTAAATCACAGATACAATTAAAACTTTGTTTTCTTAACAGGATGTTAAGATTAGTATAGCACAGTATTTATAATGAGAACAACACAGTATTTCTATAAGCAGAATCAGTGTAGTACAATTAACTTACGGCTTCTAATCACGTGGACCCTCTGCAGACTGAGTCAAATCTTAATGCATGGTTTGCTGTATCAGTATAACAATCATTATCTAGACTTAAAAAACACATAAAAGAATAGACTCGATCCTGCAGTCCTTGCAACGGTGGAGGCATCCCTGGTTACTGAGGAATCCCAGTCTCACTCTCCAGCAACAGTTCTGGTCCAAGTTTTCCCTTGGGACTTGAAACTGCTTGGTTCTACACACAGTGCTCTGGGTGTTATTACACTTCCTATTCTTTAGTGGGGTCATCAAAAACATCTGGCTGTCCTGGGCCTTCCAGGCCACTAAGGAAGGGAGTAGTCTCCTGGTGCTCAGGAATCTTGAGACTGATAGAGAGGGGAAGAAGGAATCTGTTTGGTTCATCTCCTTGGTGCACAGGACCTTAAGCCCTGATAGCTGGGGTAAATGGGACTAGTAAGTGACCAGCTTAGCCACAGAGAATGGCTGTTTCTCTTATATAATGGCATTAGTTATGCTGACCACATTACAAGTTGTCTGGTTGTATCAGGTGTGTAGATAGACTTCTTCTGGGGTGGTTGCCAGCAATTCTTTCTAGACTGTTTGTCTCAGCAAAAAGTCCCCTTGCCATTGTCAGGAGCTGTATCTCATCCCCTGTCAAGGCTGGGCTGACCACCAGCCCAATGACAGATGCTCCTTGTTACCCCTTTCCCACACCACCACCCCCAAGAAGGGAAAGAGGATAAGAGAGAGAGAGAGAGAGAGTGACAAGACTTGTGGATTGGAAAAGAAAACTAAAAATACTTCAACGATAATAACAATTATAAATTAAATATATACAAATATGTACAAAACCTAATACCAAAGCCAAGCCCCCCTGGATGGTAACTGTGTCACCATCATCACTGATGCTGCAGCAGGACGCCTCAGCAGCAGACAAGAGCCAGGCTTAGGAGCTGAATCCTGGTACTGGATGCAGGAACTTATGGATCAGGATCAGGGACAAAACAGATTCCTCCTCAGGTGCTGGCCATTGAAGTACAGGAGAAAAAGAGAGAAGAGAGAGAGGGAAGGATCTGACCCTCAGTTTTATATTGAATACAACATATGAAACGGAATACTTAGCTGGTCAGTTTAGGGTCACCTGTACTGTCCACTCCTCCCTGAAGGTGCAGCTTTTACTTTGCGCCCCCCAACGTGAGACACAAGATTTAGCAGTGACCTTGCTTTGCATACCAATCCCTGGTAGTAAATCTAAACATTAGGTCTTATCACTGCTAGAAGCAGGCATTGTCTGTAAAAACACGTTGTTAGTTTCGGAAGGTGCAGTTTTTTAGAGGAGCTTTAGTTGAAAAATAAAATCATTGAACAGAATTTGTTCTGTTCTAACCCAAACAAGGACATCCCCACAAGACTGCAGCAGGTCCACAGGGCAACCAAGAGCCTGGGGAGCAGAGTTCATAGTATATTATCAGTGAATTACTTGTCTGATCTGCCGCATATGAGCTACAGAACCGTGATGGCTCACATGAACTGGGAAATAACGTGTTTGTGTATGTTTGCTACCTTCAAGTCAGATTCATTCATTTTTCCTTTATTTTCTTCAGTTTCCTCATGTTTCTAAATAAGGTTTTCTGCTTTTTTAAAAAAACTTTTCCAGTATAAAACCAAACGTGAGAAAGTTGAAGCTACAACTGGCGTGGATAAAAATAGCTCCACATTTACAGAGGAACCTGTTACAACTGCTACGACAGCAGAGGCCTCAGAGGTGTGACCTTTATTGTTGTATTCCTTCATAATACACAAAACGGGGAGAAATAACAAAGAATGAATTTGGTTTGGTTAATGTGGTTAGCGATTGAGAAAGGGAAGTAAACAGTACATAGATTTTGAAAGGGCACAAAACTTAATAAGTAAATGCTACAGGTGATTATGAGGATCTTCAAGTACATTTAAGAACACCAGAGGACTCCACTGGTAATTAAGCAGTCCAAAGATAATAGATGATGTGGGAAAATAATTCATTCCTATGCTCCATTAAATGTATATGCTAATGAGTTATCAGTTTCCTGAGAAATTATTAAAATAGTCACTGTGAAAAGGCTAGTCATATCTCAGCACAAGATATTTGAGCAGCAATAAGATAACTGTAAACACTGCAGAGAGAAATGAATAGAAAATAATAGGGGTTTTTGAATGGAAAGCAAAACAATGGAAAGCAATTTGTTAATTAGTAGTTTACTACTCTGAAAAAAAAAAGTGTAAAGAGACAAAAGTGAAGAAGAGGTTTAATAAGCCTATGATTAGAGGAGTGGAGAGTTTATGGGTGTTCATGGTTTATAAAGCCTAGACTTACACTGGAGGAAAAGTAGAAAGAAATTCAATAGAACACGAACACAGAACTGTGAACAGTATCAAATCAATATACATTTTCTTACGCTACTTCCAAATTTCAACATGAGCTGTATGAAAAGACATGAATTACATCCTGAAGCAGGATGTAGAAGTGAAGAATTGCACCATTTCCTTCATATGTTCATGCTGCACAAGCAGAGGGATGTCTAGCTATTTAGTAGGATTTTTATGTTCTGTGGATCCAATTCTGCTATAAATTGTGCTATTTCACTGATTTCAGCTGAACAATAGATTTTAAACTTGGGGCAAAACTGGACACTGTGGTCTCAGTTCTTACGCAATGGACTGTTTGTCTTAAATCCAGACACAAATCCTCAAGTTGCTCAGAAATATCACAAGGACTCTGCATCAGCTCTGTTTTGTTCTCCATAGTAGGGATTAAGTCTTGAGTATATTGAAGGCATAATTGTGGATACCTAGACCTTGCCATACTTTATGTCAGAAGTGCATAGAAAGAGCAACATAAATTAAGGGGTGTTTTATCCCCTGCTAAGATATTTGATCAGATATTTGTATATCTTTAAAATGCAAAGCTTTCAAAGACAATGTAGTTCTACCTTCATTCCTGAACTTGCTCACTTGGTACTGACAGAAAGAGAGTGACTGGGGAAGAGCTCTGTGTCTTTTCAAATAAAGGTCTAAATGTGGTTTTGTTTCAGAACTCTCTACAGTAAATGCAGAACTCTTTAAATTCAGTGTTTTCGGATAATAACTTTTTTCTCTTGAATCTATTCTACAGAACAAAACCCAAGAATATAAAATCGTGGGCATGTATTCTGATGGCATCAATGTACTGGGGTTGATCGTCTTTTGTCTTGTTTTCGGAGTGGTTATTGGGAAAATGGGAGAGAAAGGACAAGTGCTGGTGGATTTTTTCAATGCACTGAATGAAGCTACAATGAGAATAGTTCAGATAATTATGTGGTAAGTACAAGGACATAATGGCATTTTCTAACAACTGCTTTAAATGGGTTTTGTCATTGAAGAAGTAGGAGCAGACTCATAGTTCATGTTTGCTTTTGTCTAGAGCTTTACAGCAAACAACTTTAAAAGAAAGGCTGGTAAAAAGTTTCTTTTCTGCAGAATTTGATCTTTTTGAGGAAGCTGGAGACAGGTCTTCCATTTACTATATGCTAAAGAAGCAATCCTGTTGGTACACAACAAACCTGGGGGTTTCAGACATTCTTGCTAGAGATTTCTATCAAACCACTACCACTGCATTAGTGACTTGAGGTTTTTAGAAGTATTACCACCCATACACTCTTCTCAGTCTTGAACACTATTCCCTGATAGCCATTACATTCACAGGATAGCTATCCCTAACCTTCTTTAGAAATATATATTAGTGTACAAACCACAGCACAGAGCAAAATCCAAAACAGTGTGCGAAATACAACTTCGCAACATTTACCTTCTGCTAATAGGTTTTGTGAGGCAACATTCTCACAGTATTCTCTCATAATGTTCTCAGAGAGGAAAAACCATTTAAAAGTGCAGCAACTCATAGTGTCTGATAGAACTTCACAAGTATTCACAGAGCTTTTGTCCATGTAGATGACAATTACAGGATCAGAACTATAAGTGCAGTCCTTTCCAGAGTTTGATCCTACAAGTGCAGTGCCTTGTGTCATTTACTACAATACTCTGCTCACATCCCCATGTTTCACACAAAGGGTGACTTATGAGATCTGGCCTTTTCATGGATTTTATTTCCATGCCACCACACTGAGATGCCTGTAAAACAGTGAACAAGTCTAAAGTTTAGTTGCATGCATCTTGCTGTCTTTAAGGAAAGGTAAATTAGTTTCTGCAGCTTGTCCTGTGCTAGGCTGCTGGTTCAGTCCCCAACTGAGTTACAACCCCATGAACTAGACTGCCTCACTCTGCAGCACAATTCAGCTAACGAGACCTGAGAGTTAGCACATGCCACAAATACAGGATCCTACCCATAAACTGGCTGTTCATTGTCTTGGATGTGCTTGAAGCTGTGGTTGCAGGCTCCCTGTGTTTCTTCAGATGTGGGAACTGTTGTCTTGAACAAAGTAGAGTTTGATGCTGGCAGTGTGAGGAATTGGTTCTGCTTTGACCAAGCTCAGGGTTCAGAAGGAACTAGGAGTCCCTGCTTTGTAAGGACAGGGTACTATTTTATTTGTAAGATAGAACACACACATTTTATAGATTTATAACATGTTTTTAAATTGATACATTTTATATATTCACAAATTAATTTATGACTGATCAAAGTTCTGAAGTGGCAACTTGTCTCTGTGGCAACCTGTTCTCTGCTACCAAATGCAGTGGAGCTGGTGCTAGCATAATTCCTGATTTTTGCTTTGAATTTTCGGTAAGCAGTAGCTCATGCAGCTATTCATGCCTGTAAGGGATAGCCTTGTGTAGTCTTACTGGGGGATGGGGACCCCTCCCTCAAGCAACACAATGATGACTGTACTATCCCAACATACTACAATCACTCTTATTCTGTGCATGTGTCTCACATAACAGCCCTCAGTACTTCAAGGCTGCTGCTGTAACCACAGGAGGCCTTTCCCTTCTGTGTGGGACTGCAGAATGCACAGATGCTGCTCTCTGTCCTGCAGACTTCCATCTGTAAGAAAGCTTATATGTGTACTTAAACATTTTTCTGCAGCAGGGGGAAGCCCATACCCCTTCCCAGCTTCTGTGTATTCTGTGACACCAGGTCATGCACTACTTGTTAGACTATGCAAAGAGTTGCATTTACTCTGATTTTCTAAGTTTTTCATCACCTATATCGCTGTCTTGCTGCAAGCAAATAACGTAATTTGTAAAATGGAACGTAAGAAAAGATATTCCAACCATTGTAAAATGTTGTACTGTGCAAATTATTCCATGGTGAGCATGCAATATTTCTGAGAATTTGTTTTTAATTGTTTTACTTTTGCGTTCTAGGTACATGCCAATTGGTATTGTGTTTTTAATTGCCGGGAAGATAATAGAAGTTGAGGACTGGGAAATCTTCCGTAAACTGGGTCTTTATATGGCTACAGTGCTAAGTGGGTATGTAATTTCTTAGAGATTAAATTAAATATGTTTAGTTTTTAGAGCTCAGTTGATTATAAGTCAGTTATCCACAACACCCAACCTCTTCAAGGTCAGAGATGAAAATTCTTGTCAGTGAAAATTATGTGAAGAAGTATTTAAATTTTATAAAAAAATTTTAAAAGGCTGTTGTATTCATTGTTTCATCTTCTCAGCTTGATGCTGAAACAGATTTCATCATTATTTTTTTAAGAGTAGTGATGATTCTGTTAGATACTAGAAGTTAGAAAAGAGTGAGGTTGTGAATTGTGGCTTGTTGGGTGTTGCCATCCTATTGAAAATACATAAATATCTGGACTAAGTTGGGAACCTCTGTGGGCCCAAGATGCACCAGCATAGGCCCAGCTCCATTGTCTAGTGCAAATGCATAGTAGGTGCAGTGCACAATAAATGATGCCGAAGAGGAAACTGATCCCTCCCCACCTCAATGCAGAGCAGGCAGCTGACACTGAGAGGAGCCTTGGGGATTGCGTTCTTTGTTGGTTACNATGATATAGGTTTTAAAAATAATTATTTATAAATAATTATATATCTCTCTAAAGACTATCCTACGAAGAACTCTTCTGATAGATTAATGGATATTACAGTCCCAATAAGTTAAATGCATTTAAATTTCTATTTCCAATCCAGTGAAGCCTAACTTCTAGGCTGTCTTAGTTTATTGCCTTAGCATGTACTCCTGTAATTCCTTCAGTATACTAAGGATTTATTAATGTTTTGTCTAGGGGCTAGATCCAAAGTTGTTCAAGAGCTACTTTCACCCCCACGTTATGCATATGTGTGCTATTCTTCAAATGTCATTCACACACTTTCTGACAATGAAGTAGAGAGAAGAGTAATATATTAGTCTTAAATCCATACTTCTCTATATTCAAGAAGAATCTCCTTTTTTTGTATTAATTTTTGCTATATAATTGTGTTTATTTCAAATTTGTTGTTTTATTTTATGCATAAACCAATGTGTTTGAACTATCTGTTAGAAATAATTTGAGATATGATGACTTTCTAAGTAAAAATGACAGCTCCAGAAATAGCACTAAATCATGACTTTTTCAGAACATTACAGAGATTAGTGCAAGTCATGTTTGTCTGATGCATAATGCAATTTTTTTATGAATTTCCATTTACACTAGGAAAAGAAAGCAAACTTTTAAAGAATGCAAAAATTCATGTTTACCAAGACACTATAAGTCAAGGGACTAATATTTTCTATGTAAATTATAAATGAGACCATAGCCACAAGTTAGGTAGAAGGCATTTATGGAACAACACTATCACTTCTGCAGGTTTTCTGTATTGTTCATTTCAATTAAATCAGAGGAGGAATAGGGTGGATGAATTATTACTGCCCTTTGACTTCAGTTTTAGATCAGATAGCAAGTTTTATGACTGTTCACCTGTTTGATAATTTGTACTGTGACAGGTGGTATCTTTCTTAAGATGTGTGTGAAGACAGTATGGCTTCTGCAGAATACTTTGCAAAGTAAACTACAACCTCTTATAGTTTCTCATTTAGCTGGTAACCATGGGCTTGAAGGCACAACAATTTTAAGCAGGTTCCCAGGTGCCATCAAAAAGATCATATATAGTAAGGATGCCCACCTTTACATCCCTGGAGAGAAAAATTCTCTGTTGCACTGAACTCCCTTGCACATGCCATGAATTTCCCTGATGGGTGCTAGTGTAGATCTCTGCAGCATTTCTGTCTCTTATGGAACGGACTACAGTGAGTGATGGTCAAGATGCTGTGGAGAAGGGCTAACAGCCACACTTTGTGTGCAAAGATGACCATGAGGAAGATCATGTTGTAATCAAATCATGGGAACAAAGATGACAATGTATGTGCAGGGCTCTAGGCTGTGGGGAAAAGGTGTTTGTTCTACATTTTCTAGCCTGCAAGAATTCCCTTTTTCCCACCTCTCAGCAAACAGAAGTTGTGCTCTTTCTTTGTTTTGGTTTCTTAAACACTGCTGTTCCATCTTCTCGGTTTTCATTCTTATTTGCTTAACTTTGTCTGTTTCCAGCGGGTTCTGTTCATCAGCGTTTTCTGTAGCTGTCTGTCATCTTCTTTGTAAGCTTGATCCTGAGAATTACAGGTTATGTTACATATATTTCTTCTATTTCCTATCGAGAATGTGCAAGAGCATGAGGTCTGGTATGTCTTTTATTCTCCTCTTCCTTTCCTTTAACTTTCCTCTCTAGCTCATCTTCTATCTCACCTTCTTTCCAGCTTTATTATTCATGACTTTTCGTGTTCTCAGCCCTACTAGGTCTCACTTGCCATTGTCTGCAGCACATCTCAGTCTTTGTGTCCCATTCAGGTCACCATGAGGGAACATACTTCCCCCAGTGCCTCTGCTCCAGCTGAAAACTAGATGTCTTCAGCCTCTCACTTTTAATGGTTGCAGTATTTGGCTGAGGACATGTTAGCAGTCACAGAGGCATAATACAAGTGTCAGAGGGCTCACAGCCTGAGGTGGTAAGGAAGAGGGAAAAAAAAAAGAAAAGAAGGAAGCTGCAACAAGCAGACTCTCTCTTGCCTGTGCCTCTGTCTCTTCTGAAAGCAGCAAGGCAGCTGCATCTCTGAACGCTACAAGGAATGCCAGTTTGGGATTCTGAGGGACAAGATTGTTCCTATACTAAATCTAAACACTACTGGACTTTCTCTTTTCAGTTACTAATTATGATTTTTTGTATAAAAAATGTCCACTGCTTGCTGTGAGTTGCATTTTGTGC
The DNA here is from genome assembly GCA_013399015.1 of Galbula dea. Taxonomy (NCBI): domain Eukaryota; kingdom Metazoa; phylum Chordata; class Aves; order Piciformes; family Galbulidae; genus Galbula; species Galbula dea. Next base: position 9,529 of record VWZX01000330.1, on the reverse strand, counting down.
ATGAAAATATTACTTCAGGTTTGTTTCATGAAAATCAGCGGTAATAGCAAAAGCAGATATGTACAAATACTGCCCTAATGAGGCCACATCTGGCATATTGTGTCCAGTTCTGGGTTCCTCAGTTCAAGAGAGACAGGGAACTGCTGCAGAGTCCAGAGGAAGTTACAAAGACAGTTAGGGGATTGGAGGATCTCACTTAAGAGGAGGGGCTGAGAGACCTGGGCCCCTATAGCTTGGAGAAGACTGAAAGGAGATCTTACCAATGTTTGTCAATATGTAAAGGGTGGAGGGCAAGAGGATGGGACCACTCTTTTCAGTGGTGCCCAGCAACAAAACAAGAGGTAATGAGTACAAACTGGAACACAGAAAATTCTATCTGAATTCTTTGAGAGTGACAGAGCACTGTAACAGACTGCCCAGAGAGAATGTGGAGTCTCCTCTGGAGATATTAAAAGACCCACCTCAACTCATTCCTGTGCACTCTGCTGTAGGTGAACCTGCTTTGGCAGAGGGGTTGTACTAGGTGATCCCCAAAGGTCCCTTCCACCCTGTGCCATTCTCTGATCTAGATGTAGATATTGAAGTATTGAAATATTTAGTCTCATCAACATTTTGTTAAGACACCCAACAACAACCATACCGCTTTATATTTTTTCTGTATGTTCTACAGAATTCAGTTTGTTCTCAGGCACCATTGTGTAAACTATTAGATTCCTTTTGTAGAGTTCTTTACAAAATTTCAGCAACACATGCTGCATGCTGTTTTTCATGTTCCACTAATTTATCATTAGTTCATATACAGAATGGGAACTTTAATGCACGTTCGTTTTAAAAAGATTGTTTTTCCAAAGAGACAAATAGTTAAGTTTTGTGGGCAATTTTTGGTGCTGTTGTGGCTTTCTGTACTGTGACTACTGCTCTCTTCATTTCCTATTTTTGGCAGAACAAGTGGTACCATGATTTATCACTACCTTTGTCAGCTGTTCTGAAATCATAAAGCACTGTCACAACACTGTAACATTCACAAGAACATCTTGTGAGGTCAGAATGAAAATCCCAGGGTCATGCATGACATCAGCTGTGGGCTTTATGTTTCCAGGCTATGATAATTTGTTTTCACAAGAAGATGGTGTTGCTATAATTGCTTGTGACCTTGGAACATAGGAGATCTTTCACAGACCCACACTGGAAGATAAGAAGGTGATCAGGAGTAGTCAGCATGGATTCATCAAATGGAAATCATGCTTAACAACCTGATTGCCTTCTATAATGAGATAACTGGCTGGATAGACAAAGGGAGAGCAGTGGTTATTGTCTGCCTGGACTTCAGCAAAGCTTTTGACACTGTGTCCCACAACATCCTTGCAGGCAAGCTCAGGAAGTGTGGGCTGGATGAGTGGATGGTGAGGTGGACAGAGAACTGGGTGAATAGCTGGTCTCAGAGGGTTGTGATCAGTGGTGTGGAGTCTAGATGGGAGGCCTGTAAGTAGTGGTGTCCCCCAGGGGTCAATACTGGGGTCAGTCTTGTTCAACTTACCCATCAGTGATCTGGATGGAGGAAGAGAGTGCCTCCTCAACAAGTCTGCTGACGATACAAATTGGAGGAGTGGCTGATACCCTAGATTGCTGTGCAGCCATCCAGAAAGATCTTATTAGGCTGGAGAGACGGGCAGAAAGGAACCTTCTGAATTTCAACAAACGCAACTGCAGGGTCCTGCACCTGGGATAGAATGACCCCATGTGTCAATACAGGCTGGGGTATGACTAGCAGTGAAGTAGCTCTGCAGAGAAGGACTTAAGGGTCCTAGTGGACAACAAGTTGTCCATGAGCCAGCAACGTGCCGTTCTGGCCAAGAAGGGCAATGGTATCTTGGGCTGCTTTGGTAAGAGTGTTGCCAGCAGGTTGAGGGAGGTGATCCTGCCCCACTACTCAGCCCTGGTGAGGCCCCACCTGGAGTACTATGTTTAGTTCTGGAATCATCTGTACAAGAGAGAGATGGAGCTCCTGGAGTGCGTCCAACAAAGAGCTACAAGGTGATTAGAGGGCTGGAGCATTTCCCTAATGAGGAAAGGCTGAGGGAGCTGGATATTTTTAGCCTGGAGAAGAGGAGGGTGAGAGAAGACCTTATCAATGTATGTAAGTATCTCAAAGGATGATGTCAAGAGGATGGAGCCGGACTTTTCTCAATGGTGCCAAGTAGCAGGACATGAGACAACAGGCACAAACTGGAACACAGGAAGTTCCACCTAAATACGAGGAAGTGCTTCTTTACTGTGAGTGTGACTGAGCACTGGAACAGGCTGCCCAGAGAGGTTTTGGAGTCTCCTTCCCTGGAGATACTCAAAAACCATCTGAACACATTTCTGAGTAATGTGCTGTTGGGGACCTTGCTAAAGCAGGGAGATTGGACTAAATGACCTCTGGTGGCCCCTTCCAACTTAACCATTCTGTGATTCTGTGACTCTGTGACCCTTCACATACATTTTATTTCAAACACAGTCACAGCAGGCAGTTTACGTCTAGTCTTAATGTCCCCAGAGCTCTGCATTAGTACACATTCATGATTAATGCACAATGTTCAAAACTAATGCATAAGCTGAAAGATTAATTTGTCCCTGAGACCCATCCAAATATCCAGGCAAATACACCTGAGCAGTTAAAGAGGACAATTTGATCTTTTGCATGCTGACGCAGTTTTAAATATTAAGTTTCAAGAGACAGTATTTCAGTGTCTTACAACCTTAAAGATGGTGAGACTACACATACCTCATTTCTACAGTCTGAAATACCTCACTACGTTTTAATTGTAGACTTAAGCATACACATTTTTCAACAAAGGGAGCATGGATCATGTTTGAAGCTTCTGCAGAAACATGTGGACTTATCTCTCCTTCAATAGGAACCATATTTACTTTTTACTCCAAAACTTGTTCTTTGTGAAGGCAGATAAGCTTAGAAAAATAATTTGGTTTGTTTTTCTGATTTGTCTTTATTCTGCATTGTAAGGATGTGGCAGGAGAGTGGAGTGTTTTAGAATTATTTCTAATTCCTCTCTGCATATTAGTTTAAATTAGGGTTATTACATTATTTTTCTCATCTTCATCCATTTAAAATTATTTCCAATGTATTAGTTAATTCTTGTTCTAGTCTGGAAAGAGACACATTTCAAAATCTCTCTCTCTTTTCCAAAAGAAAACATAGAACAGCATCACTTGGCATTTTTTTTAAGACAGTATACTCTATATTCTTTGAACGTTAGGTGTCATTAAAGTCACCTTTTCTAAAGGTACTTGAGGACAGAACAAGATGCCTGTTACCACTGATGTATTAAATCAAGGCATTGAGATGGTTCCATTTGTTTAACCAGTCTATTTTATTTTGCAGACTTGCAATCCATTCCACTATAGTTCTGCCACTGATCTACTTAATAATAGTACGGAAAAATCCTTTTCGGTTTGCCATGGGAATGGCTCAGGCACTTCTGACAGCCCTCATGATTTCTTCCAGGTAAAAGAAATACCTATTTTCTGTAATGTTTGTAGTAGTAATTGCATTGTTTGTGCTCCGATTTTATTGCTCCTTTGTTACATACTGTGATTTCCTTTGGACAGTTCTCAGGCCCCTAGAGGTTGAAATACTACTTTCATCAGTATTTCTTCAGTAATACCCAAAGGGGCACTGCAGATTGTGCTGGCCTTACACCAAACAAGAGTCTACCCCACCCTGGAGAAGACAGTATTTTGCCATTCAGTTCATTAATCATAGACTTCCTAGAGTTTAAGCTAGTGTACTGTTTATGTGACTACATACATCATTACAATTTTACCATCTAAATTTGAGGATAACTAGGACTTTGTTATTTCTTCATCTAATTAGAAGAGATAACAAGATTTACTTTGCTTTTTCATGGTGCCGCCTTCCTGCCTGCCTTAGATATCCATTTGAGTCTTAGAGCAGATCAGGCTCTGAGGAAAATGAAAGATAAGAGAAATGTTGTTGCCTGCCCTTACTTTCTATGTTTATCTATGTGCCAGTTCAGCAACTTTGCCTGTCACCTTCCGCTGTGCAGAAGAAAAAAACTTCATTGACAAAAGAATTACCAGGTTTGTTCTTCCAGTTGGAGCTACCATCAACATGGACGGCACAGCTCTTTATGAAGCAGTAGCAGCTGTATTTATTGCACAGCTGAATGATTTAGAACTGGATATTGGCCAAATAGTTACCATTAGGTAAGACTAAAGCCATCACATGCATTTTGTAGGAGGTGGGGTTTTTAGTTAATGGTACGTTAACTTTGGATACCCCATGGGAAAGTTGAAACTGTCGTTTACAACGCAGGAAGTAACAGAAGCATTCTCACCTGCAAACCCAGCTTAACCTCTACCTCACATCTGTCCCATTTACTTGTTAGTCATACATTGCTTGTCATTCTTCAGCATAACCATAATAGTATCTATACATGACCTATCCCCTAAACTTGTTACCAGACTTTGATTAGATACTATTCAAGAGAAAGACGGGAAAATTTGGGCTTCTTTCTTGCAGTGAAATAAGTGTATTTGTACCAGAAAGTAGAACCACATGTATTCTGAATGCCTTTTCTTGGCTTTATTTGGGATTTAGTGTCACAGCTACAGCAGCCAGCATTGGAGCTGCAGGTGTCCCCCAGGCTGGACTTGTCACCATGGTAATTGTACTGAGCGCTGTCGGCCTGCCCGCTGAAGATGTTACTCTGATTATTGCAGTTGACTGGCTTCTGTAAGTTTAAGGCACTTGATTCTTAAATATTTTTCCTTTTTTTTTTTTTCCCCCCCAATGTTTGCAAAAGTTGTGTGGGAACACGTGTGTCTGAGAAAGAAAGCAACAAAATAATTTAGGACTGTTACAGGAGTTGGACAAAGATTCTTCTTACAGCCAGGCTTGTTCAGTAGAGAGTTGAATGCAGTAACAGCTTTAATTCTGAAAAAAGTCCTACTGTGTGGAATAGCATTGAATAAACTCATATCCAGAGGTGTTATCAACCTTGAAATAGTGGACACAGCATGAATAAATCAGAAGCATNTTTCATAGTCTCTGCATGTCTTCTTGGGCTTTTACTTACACTTAAGGTAAATGTTCTTCCCCTACCCCCTCCAATTTTCTTGAAAGATTTCTGGGTGCAACCTGTTTATTTCATAGATATATCTATAATATATTTGATTATGTAATTTAATTTTGCAAGCTGCAAAAAGAAATATCAGCCTCCAGAATATCAGGATCCCAGAATCAGTTCAATTTCTCTATAAACAAAATCTCTGCAAACAAAAGAGCTCCAGCCATAAGTACATTCTCCCCACCTACTGTTTGCAACATGGTATAGTATGTTTGTTCGCCGTACTCCACAATCACTTTGTTTTCTCCAGCTGTCTTCTTTTCTCACTTTTAGATTTCTGTAAGTCCTTTGTGGAGGAATACCACAACCTAACAATGTGTTGGAGAAATACATGATTTTGTTTGTTTTAATCTGCGTCCCAATCATTTTATTCCATTCTCTCTCTTTATTCTCTGTTTCTTTTATGGGAGTGACAAAGAGAAAAAGAGACCAGCAATTCCTTGTTTCTTAAAGTAACCATAATTTTACGGATCTGATCTCCTCTCCACTTTGAAAGTCCACTATTTATGTAATTCTTAGGCACAGTACAAATACATGGAAGTTACCTGTTCAACTGTGAAACAAGGAATTCAAACTGTTTCTGATTCTAATTTGGATATTTTTCAGATTAAGCTGTCTTGCTATGTAAAGATTAAAAATTAATTTCAAATAGTAGGGTTCATTGCCAGTGCGTTTGGCACCTCAGCAGATGGAATGCACATCATGATGCCGCCACTTTCACCTTTTGTACTTATTGTCTAAAGTGTATTATTTTACAACCTGCTAGTAGTGGCTCATTAACAATCCTGTAGTTAATTCTGAACTTACCAAGGTTTTGTTACATAGACTTGAGGAATATTACCATGTTTTTAATGAAGAGTAGAAAGTTTTTGAGCATTTTGAAAGATGGGTTTCCAGTGCTGTTGGTTTCCTCGTTACAATGATGCACCAGAATTTTACTTTACCCTTCTCTCTTCCTTTGCCTTCCATATGCTTCCATTCCACATGGAGAGCACATGGGCACTTTTTAGCACTGGAGTTCAGCAGTTGTAGTAGAAGAATATGGATATGAGACATATCAATTCACTTCACTAGTGTTTTTGCAGTCCCTTCTATTTGTGAATCTACCCACCTCAATGTCTCTGCACAGACAAAGCAATTTACTCCACCACAAAGCCCTGGCATTACTCTGTAGCTGAAAAGAAAAAACAGGGAAGCATGACCTTCCTTCCACTGTCCCTACCTTACTTCCAGGCCAATTTTCAAACTTCGCTATATTGCATGGATTAGTTGTTTCTCTGCCAACCAGTGGCAGTTTTTTAACATTTGCAAGTCATATTTTCTGTTGGGAGAAAAATCAAAAGTAGAGAAGTGTGATATTTCTTTATATTTTATTTTACATTTATGTATTTTCTGACTTGCTTAATACCACTTTGTACTTCAGCCCCTTGACAATGAGAAGCTAAGCCTTTCTAATTTCCAGGATTTGGCCAGAATACTGAAGATACTGGGCTAAGCACTCCTCTGGTTCAGGACATGACTACTAGATAGACAAAAGGCACAATGCAGGTTCTTCTGGTGCACCCTACAATCTCTCCTCCCAACAAAAGCAATCTTACCACAAAGAAAACCATCTGCGTAGCATACTTCAGGGCCTGAGAAGTGATCCCTACAACATTTTGTAAGACTGTGCACAGCAGTGCAATTACTGCTCTCATAGACTAGTGACATGAGTTGCAGTTTTGCACAATCTGTGCAAAGAAATTTGTCGTGAAAGTGACTCCAGCTTTCTTCAAATACATACAGGGAAAATTCAGTTTGTTGTTATACACGATTTTTTTCTTCTAATAGCATAATTACCGCAAATCCGCACTGGGGAAAAAAACACTTCTGCATTTGCTAGGGTAGCTAACATTTACTGAAAGGATTTTCTAAGTAACTTATAGAATACTTTGTCTGACAACATTTTTATTCCCTAGGGATCGATTCAGGACAATGGTGAATGTCTTGGGAGATGCCTTTGGTACAGGGATAGTGGAGAAGCTCTCTAAAAAGGAGTTGGAGCAGATGGATGTCACCTCTGAAGTCAACATAGTCAATCCTTTTGCCTTGGAAACAATACTTGATAATGATGAAACAGAGACCAAGAAATCATATGTGAACGGAGGCTTTGCTGTAGATAAGTCTGACACCATATCCTTCACACAGACATCTCAGTTCTAAAGCCAGTAGCTTTCAGGAAAAGCAGGAGCACTAAGGGGCATGCCCATATGCAATATCTTAAAAAAACATAAAGGATAATTAAGAATTAATTACTTCTCACATGCATTTGATTTAATACACAGACTCTGATTCTCCTTACCAGTTCTTCCCCCTTCTCATCACCTCTACCAACAATTTGAACTTAACTACTTTTAGTCCTTGCTGATAGGTAGAAGAAAAAGGCAGTTGAAAATACTCCTTTTTTCATAATATTTATTTCATAAATGGGGATCTCAGCTGGGACAGCCAAAGTTGTTTTACTCAGGAGTAGCACAGCATTTCACATCTTATCCACATTACAAAGCACCTATGTGAAATCCCTTTTAACATTCTTGCCTTCTAAACAGATTGCACTGTTTGTACTTTACACCTACTGTAACTTGTTCATGTGCCAAAATACTCATTTCTGCAGCTGAGAAGATAGCACTTGGGTGTTTCAGGAAGGAACAGACAAGGGAGGCCTTGTAATAAGTATTTTACTGTGAACAGGATTTCATTTTTCTTTAATTGTGAAACAGTTGGGCATGGAAGAATCTCCACTGTTTATGTAGCTAGATTTCCCCATGCCTTTCATGTTGAATGCCAGTGGCTGGGTTTGGCTTTCGGATGTAAAATATTGTTGTGCGTTTGTTCTTCTGGCATTTAAAGGGGTTTTGTAAAGTGGTACTTCACCAGTGTACCACCGATGTACAGTCCACTTTGATGGCCTCCTAAGTGCCTTTCCATCAGAAGCAGAAATAAGTTAATTTGCTGGTGTTCACCTTTGACACTAACCAAACATTAATCAGCCCACAAGTAGGCAGAGGTCATGAAGATGAAAACAGACCATATTGCAACATGTGCAAATTCTAAACCTTTCCTCCTTGAATAACAACAGATACAGTATCAACAATATGAGATATACCATTTTCTAGAAAGAAGAAGCTGTCACTAAGCTTTTTACACAGCTGGTTGGTTTTTTGCTCCTTGGTTTAGTCTGCCAGTTGAACATGGAAGTTTGTAGCTGCAACACTGATACAGTGCCAACATGTCAGCTGAAATGTCTCTTATGAAGCATTTCTGGACATTTTCATGTCTTCAGGTGGCTTGCTGTAGGACAAGAAACACTAAGAACTTCCTCATAATAAATCTCCATTTTCTAAAACATTTTATACAAGATTTCCACGGTGCAAAAATCACTTTCTCAATGGAGGAGTTGCTGTAACAGACTTTTTTTGCCTTGCACATTGAAGTCATTAGTCATTTTATATGTAAACTGAAGTTCATATACAGTTCTTTGTAAATAAGCTTGTGATGTATGTAAAATTGCACTCATATGCTGACAAAAAAACCTTCAAGTTCCTACAGTGTTATGTACTCAATTCAATCCTACACTTTTGTATTAAAATAAACCAGAAGCGTGCCAAAGAGAACTGATTAAAAAAAGAAAAAAAAACTTACTGTAGGTTTTGATTAATTGCACCTTAAATCAACAAGTTGATGAGACATAATACTGTATTTGAATTAAACATTGTAAGCTATATGGAAGCATTAATCTAAGTATTGGTGTGTTTATACAAATGACAGAAAATGTATAGGCTCAGTAAGTCAGTCTTTCACCTGTGCAGAAATAGTATGAGATAGTCTTTATTTGTACAGCTTTGCTTATGGGAGGAAAAAACCCGCCAGTTTGCACAACTAGCCTATAATCTATGCTTTGTCTTTTCTTTGCTTTAAGTCACGTTTTATGATCACCACAGTAGGTAGTCACCCTGTTATGATGTACTGTGAACAGTGTTCCTAACGTATTCTAAATAAATAATTTCTCTCTTTACTCTTGTTTTAGCCTACCATTCTCTCCTTGCTGTAGAATATTGAGTTCCCTTAGTTACAGCAAGAAAAATGAAATACATTGAATTAAGGGTTTATTGTCTTCACTGGTGACTCAGCTGTAGCTTTAGAAAGAACTAGCCTCTTTTTCCAATAAAATATTTGCTCAGATAGCAGGAAAGCCCTCTCTAACTATGGGTGATCTGGACTAGGATTATACTGCTAAAGACATGCTAGGAAGGGATTTATGGATTTATTATTTTATTATTTATATGGATCGTAATTTATATGGAGAGTTGGGCAGTGAGAAATTTAATGAGATTCAA
>VWZX01000328.1:0-24424 GCA_013399015.1 Galbula dea | reverse complement strand
GGTCCTTCTCTGCGGGGGACCCCCCCAGCCACCCTTCCCCGAGCCTGTAGCACTGCTGGGGGTTATTATGACCGATTTGCAGCAGCTGGCATTTGGCCTTATTGAAACTCATGGCATTGGACTTGGCCCAGCGGTCCAGCCTATCCAGATCCCACTGTAGAGCCTCCCTACCTTCAAGCAGATTGACACTGCCACCCAGCTTGGTGTCGTCTGCAAACTTACTAAGGGTACACTCTATCCCCTGGTCCAAATCATTGATGAAGATTAATTAAACAGGAGTGGCCCCGGTACTGAGCCCTGTGGGACCCCACTCGTGACAGGCTGCCAACTGGAGTTAACTCCATTCATCACAACTCTATGGACTCGGCCATCTACCCAGTTTTTAACCCATTGAAGGGTATGCCTATCCAAGCCAAGAGCAGTTAATTTCTTTAGGAGAATGTTGTGGGCAACTGTATCAAATGCTTTGCTAAAATCCAGATTAATATCGTCCACAACCTTTCCTTCATCCAGCAAGTGCGTCACCCAGTCATAGAAGGAGATCAGGTTTGTTAAACAGGACCTGCCTTTTGTAAATCCATGTTGACTGGGTCTGATCACCTGGCTGTCCTGCATGTGCTGCACAATGGAACTCAGGATGATCTGCTCCATCAGCTTCCCCCGTATCGAAGTTAAACTACCAGGCCTGTAATTTCCCAGATCCTCCTTCCTTCCTTTCTTATAGATGGGAGTTATATTTGCTTTTTTCCAATCACCTGGGACCTCTCCAGTCAGCCAGGACAGTTGATAAATGATGGAGAGTGGCCTGGTGAGCACCCCTGCCAGCTCTCTCAGGATTCTAGGATGAATTTTGTCTGGCCCCATCGATTTCTGGATGTCAACATGGAGAAGTAGGTCCCTGACCATCTCCTCATGACTTATGAGGGTGAATTTTGGGTGTCCCTTTAGCTTGGAAAAGAGGAGACTAAGGGGTGACTTCATCTATTCTTTTAAATATGTGAAGGGTGTGTGTCAGGAGGATGGGGTCAGGCTCTTCTCAGTGAAGCCGAGTGACAAGACAAGTGGCAATGGCTGTAAGCTGAAGCATAGGAGGTTCCATGTGAATGCACATAGAAATGTTTTTCCAGTTGAGGTGCCAGAGCACTGGCACAGACTGCCCAGAGAGGCTGGGGAGTCTCCTTCTCTTGGAGGTATTCAAAACCTGCCTGGACGCACTTCTGTGTGACCTGTTCTAGGGAATCCTGCTGTGGCAGGGGGGTTGGACTAGATGATCTTTTGAGGTCCCTTCCAACTGCTAACATTCTGTGATTCTGTGACTATACTTCAAATAAAGTAACACAGATGAAAGTCCCAAAATACCACATCTAAACCACATACTACATAGAGGAATGTTAACACAATTACAGAAAGTTATTCACAGAGAATGCAGCAATCTAACTTTCTTAAGGAAGTTTCAAATAAATACATGAATAGTAAAACCAGTTCATACTTAAGTCAAAAAGTGATGCTGTATATGGAGACATTTAAAGAAATTCATAGCACTGACACTATCTCCAATGGGAATTCTAGCCTTGGTTATATGGCTTTGAATGTTACCAGAATATTTACTATTCCATTTTGAGTTTGTGTGTTTGAACTTGACATAGACTACAAGTGAATGTTTTTGCAACATTGCAACCCATAGGGGCTGTCTTTGCATAGGTTGCCTGCTCAGAGGACACATTGCCATGCTCAAACAGAACCTTTTCTTAGTTCTTTCTTGTGTTTACACAAAATTCCTTACAATGAGAAGAAAAAGTCCTTTTGTACAAAAATTCAATATAAGATACCTCTGAAATTACAGTGAAAGCTCACCACTTCATAGTTTAGTCAGCTGCAAAAACCGACAGATACAAATTTACAGCAAAATTTCACTGAATTTTTGATTCAGAACAAGTAGCTGCTGGCTGTGAATCAGTGAGCAGCATTTAATACACTCTAAACCTGATGCCACAAAACCACTGAACTCATGATCTTGAAATTTAAATTCTAGTGAACCACTTTTGAGGCTGCAGCTACTGGGTAGTTGAATTGGCTTTCGGCCATTGAGTTTTACTTTGGAAGGCTATTTTCTCTTTTTCAGTTCTTTCAGAGGCAGTCTCTTTCCCTACATCCATTTTGTTGTTGATGAATGCCTACAACTGTAGGCAGCCAAAAGAAGTTCTGAAGAAAAGCAATTGTTATTACCAGACATTTTTATTTAATGTAATATAATTTGTTAGTGGGAAATAAACCAACATACAAGCAACATAAAATAAATAATATATTAATGACCTCTTTCAACAAAAGAAATTTTTCTCCAGCTCTGCCAGGATTTGTTTTCTTTTTAGGCAGACCACAGCTTCTACTTTCTACTACTTCTGTCTACATTGCAGCTATCTATTATCTTTACCTCCCCCACAGTAACTCTGTACTGCAGGACTTGCAAAGTGCATTTTATAGTCTTGGCATTATCAGCATCCGGTCGCATTAAACAAGGAAATTATTGATTCCATTTTAGGTTTCTAATATTCATTAGTATACTTGTTAATGGCTATTGACAACCATTTATAAAGAACTACTAAAAGGACAGCTGTACGCGCTGTTTCTGAGTATTGGCACCTATGTAATTGTGAAGACTTAATTACTTCAAACCTGAAACAGATTTGTGGGTAGCAGAAATATCTTGAGTTTTTAAAAAGAATTTAAAAAGCTGTAAGAAGTGTAGTATGAAATATGGAATTGTGTCTTTATTGGATGTTCTTTATGCTGTAAAACGTATAAAAGAATGGTAAAAGCATGACAGAAAATTATTTACTCTTCCTGCAAATATGCAGTGGCAGCTGCTTCTAATGTTTTGAAACTAAATGGCTAGAAAAACCCACATCTGGTGTTTCTTCAGTAACTATTTATATGAAAGAAAACTTTTTGAACTGATGTTTCAGATTATGATTTTTTAAATAAGTATAATTACCATGTATTATTTATTATATAAAATCACCTTTTATGCTTCCTTCAGAAGAACTTAAAACTTGCTTAAGATTTTAGTTTCGTTGCTCTGAAGCCCTGTTGAGCTCACCTGTGGAACGTCTACTTCAGTCTGCACCATAGCAACACAAACATACATACACACACACACTATAGATAGCAACAAAATATACATGCACACACATGCTTCTAGATAGAATGAAATAAAGTACTTCAATATTTGGCTCAAAAATACATTTCATTTTCTATAGACGTAAAAACATTAGTCAGCACACCATTTAAACCCGAATGTTGATAAAGAGTCAAAAAGTCTAATACTTACTCAGAAGACACTTAACGCTAACACCCTTGTTAGCTAGAGATGTGAAAGAGACAAGAAAACATAAAAAATTTAAAAAGTTTTTGCCTTAAATCAGAAAATCCCCTTTGAAAAAAACCTCAGATTAGAAACTGTTCAATTAAAATGCCCAAACTACTTAACAATTACAGCATCACCTGAAGTGGATTAATACAGACTAATTAGCATATATACTGGAAATATTAAACTTTGAGGAGAAGGAAGGAAACCCCTTCATCACATCTGGTACCAAAACATCCAATGTAGTAAAAGATTGGAATGTAAGTTTTCATTAGTAAAAACAGAAAGCAAAGAATTTCCTGTCTGGGATACCACAGAAAAAATGATAGTATTCAGCATGTGTCTTTTACTTGTAATCAGGTGGAAAAGAAAAGGCAGCTTACCTTAGACAAAGAAAACCTGTTATTTAAGATTATTGCAGTTGCTTCCAAAAGAAATGCAGAAACTGGCTGAGATGCTCCAGCCACAAGAATATATTTATTGCAAAGTACAATTCTAATAATTTTATTTGATAGCTTAGCCCTTTTTTGGCACAACTTAAAATACAGAAGTCTAGATTTTTAAGTAAACATTCTTTCACTCTTAAATCTTGTCTAGTTAATAAAAGTTGTTCAAGTAAGGTAACACAAAAGGTATCCTTAAATTAAACAGTATCTTTAAACCAACAACTCAGAGACAAAGCAACACTTTCTCCCTCTGCAATATCTCTGCATAGCTTATGCACCAAGTAGGAGCATTTGACACATACAGACTTTAAATGAAATTTTTAAGAAGCATTATAGAGGTCAGAAGAGGAAAAAGTATGAATTATTCATGAGCAATGACTAAGAAAGCCTCAAGCATGCACAGAGGTAGGGTAGAATATGAATTTTAGCAGTATCAGAAATACACAGCTGAACATAACATGTTTATCCAAAAAAAACACACATGAGAATCACAATCACCAGAGTTGGAAGGGACCTTAAAGATCATCTAGTTCCAACCCCCCTGCCTGGCTGGGACACCTTCCACTAGATCAGATTGCTTAGAGCCCCATCCAGCCTTGTCTTAAAAACTTCCAGGGATGAGGCTTCCACAACCTCTCTAGGCAACCAGTTCTACTGTCTCACCACCCTCACGGTGAAGAACTTCCTCCTAAGATCTAATCTAAATCTACCCTCCTCCAGTTTGCATCCATTCCTGCTGGTTCTATCACTGTCTGACCTCCTAAAAAGTCCCTCCCCAGCGTTCTTGTAGCCCCCCTTCAGATACTGGAAGGCCACAATAAAGTTTCCTTTGAGCCTTCTCCTCTGCAGACTGAATAACCCCAACTCTCTCAGTCTGTCCTCGTAGGAGAGGTGCTCTGATCATTTTTGTGGCCTTTCTCTGGACTCGCTCCAGCACTTCCATATCCCTCTTGGAATAGGGGCTCCAGAACTGGATGCAATATTCCAGGTGGGGGTCTCACGAGAGCATAATAGAGGGGTAAAATCACCTCCCTCGACCTGTTGGCCATGCTCCTCTTGATGCAGCCCAGGATACAGTTGTCCCTCTAGGCTGCAAGTGCATACTGGCAGCTCATGTTGAATTTTTTGTCCACAAACCCCCAAGTCTCTTTCCTCAGGACTGCTCTCAAGCCAATCACCACCCAGCCTATATTGGCGCTTGGGATTGCCCTGACCCAGATGTAGGACCTTATACTTGGTCTTGTTGAACTTCATTAGATTAGCATGGGCCCACGTATCCAGCCAGTCCAGGTCCCTCTGGATGGCATACCTCCCCTCCAGCGTATCAGTGATGGGGTAACCCGCTTATTAGATGAAGGAAGGGCTGTGGATGTTGTCTACTTTGACTTTAGCAAGGCGTTTGACACAGTTTCCCACAGCATTCTCCTAGAGAAGCTGGCAGCAAGTGGCTTGGATGAGCACGTGCTTGGCTGGATGAAAAATTGGTTGGATGGCTGAGTCCAGAGGGTTGTGCTCAAAGGAGTCAAGTCCTGTTAGCGAGCAGTCACGAACGGTGTCCCTCAGGGGTCAGTGTTGGGGCCTCTCCTGTTCAACATCTTTATTGATGACTTGGACAAGGGGATAGAGTGCACTATTAGNTCATTCTAGGGAGGTGGGTGTTGGCCTCTTCTCCCTTGTGACTAGTGACAGGACTAGAGGAAATGGGCTTAAGTTGTGCCAGGGTAGGTTTAGATTAGATATTAGGAAAAATTTCTTTACTGAAAGAGTGGTGAGATATTGGAATAGGCTGCCCAGGGAGGTGGTGGAGTCACAATCCCTGGAGGTTTTTAAGAAAAGGATGGATGTGGTTCTTCAGGGGATGATTTAGGGATGAGAGTAATGTAGGGCTACCCGTTGGACTAGATGATCTTGAGGGTCCTTTCCAACCGTAATGGTTCTGTGATTCTGTGTAACCATACCACACAGCTTGGTGTCATCGTCAAACTTGCTGAGGGAGTACTCGATGCCACTGTCCATGTCTCTGACCGAGATGTTGAACAAGACTGGTCCCAGTACTGATCCTTGGGGGACTCCACTTGTCACTGGCCTCCAATTGGACATTTACAGCCACTCTTTGGGTATGGCCATCAAGCCAATTCTTTATCCACTGAGTGGTCCATTCATCAAACCCATTTTCCACCAGCTTAGAGACCAGGATGTCAAAGAGATTTTGAAAATCTTAGCTAAAAATTACTTGTAGCTACATAAACATGCACAAGTCTGTATACATAAACATTTTAATTTTGTAGAAAATGTAGATCAATTTTTATACAATGATTTCAAACAACTCCTAATTTTCAAGATCAATATATGAATTTCAAATTATTTCTCTACATTACTACTGCTTCACATGAAATATTCCCATTTCTGCCCGTCTCAATGTAATACCACAACCACAAGCAGTAAGCACCAAAAGTCTACTAAAATCTGTTTTCCTCTGAGTTACATACACAGCTAAGACCACAAAAATATTTTGAATTGGATTACAATTGGTAACACAGACCAGAAAAGATATGAGGGCAACTTATTTAACTTAGTAATGATTCATAGAACAGAAGACAAAACATACTCTGATGTTACTCTATTCGTCCTCTCTTATCAGTATAAAACTGTTCTCCATTCAGTCTTCAAGCAATTTGTCTCATTTAAGAATGGAGTTCCTTGGAATTATCTCGGTAGACTAATAGACTGTAGACTAACAGTGTGCTCCATGACCATTCATTGTATGAATGATCTTTACATAAATAAAACACAATTTAGATACCATTGACAAGTCTTTTCAACATACATATAGTAATTTCATTCTGTGAGTGGGTAAATTTAAAAAGTAAACTCCGGATACCGTTTAAGTCTTCAGAAGCATCATACTGTAGAATATCCAATGATTTTTAAAATTCAGTGTAAACATGCATTAAGACATTGTGGAAGTCATACAACAATTCAGAACTGAAAATATATACAAAGTGAAAAAGTAAAAATTATCAATAACAGGATGGAATAAAACTTCATATAAAGAAAGGATGAAACTTTTATAATGAAATATTTGAGAGAAATTCTACACAGTATTTTTGGAAATGTAAGTTTCTAACTTGTTACCAGCAATATTTACTGATGATACCTTAGCTAGACTGGCAGCTGAAGAGAATAAGCACCTACCTGGAATTAAAATTTGTTGTATTCTTGCAGCTTTCTATTGCATTACTTTCAACTCTAAATAAGTAGTCACATTTAATTGTTCTTTAAAGTTCCAAAAACTTCACAGCTTCAATTACATATTTGAGTTTTATACACAAAGAATTTGAACAAAATATAACAATACAATAGACATTAAATATATCTACCATAATATTAATATTAGTATTTTATATTAAGTAATATAAACTCAAAATTTGGGTGTATACATTCAAAAGGACAACTAATAAGACATCTAGTAAGGGTTCTTATGGCAGAAGGACTGCAACATTAGGCACTCTACTGCACAGGTTAGGTCAGATGACTAAAACTGGACATGGGACACATTATACAACAGTGAGGAGATACCTCATATTGTCCTAATCCATGTTGCTGGATTTGCATAAACTCCTAAGGGATACTGGGATGTGACAGCATGGGAAGGCACAAAACATGGCATAAAAGCAAGGTTTTACTCTTCTCTGATCTTTCTGGGCTAAAAACCTCATATATGCCAAATATGTATGCTTCAGCATGGTTGTGTTCTACTTCAGTATCAGAAGCCAAGCCCCTCTGCCATCAGAATGAAGTTCTTTGGCTAAAAGTTAAGAGTTAAATCCACACAAAAGAATTACACTAGATTCTTGGGGTCATTTTATAGCACTAGCTCCAAAGCCAGATCCTAATGTGTCTGTTCAGAATGTGCCTAAAATACCCTTCCTCAAATTTTTTTATAAAAGATATATATCATGGAAGTATTACTAAGCAGACCACGATTTTTTGCCAAACTTGGTTTTAAAAATTAGCATTACTATAAACCAAGGCCAGAGCAGCTTGAGATCTTACAGCTGCTTCTTCAGCTTCAGAGCAGAAATGTCTGTTAACAACTCCTTAATACTTTATCTATAGGGAATTGAAAATACTTGATCCACACAAATTGGGAAACCTGCAGCCTGTCTTGACATTATCATGCAAAGTCAGCTTTTATGCTACAATACATAACATACAAGATGGTACAGTGAGTATTCTGGGCAAGTGTTCTGTCAGTGCACTTCAGAGTGATTCAAAGACTCAAGAATGCAAAATGATGCATACAAATAGCAGAAGTTGGAATAAATTTAATTTCTTCCAAACTATTATTTCATTTAGATTCAAAACTGCATATTTTTCCAAGTTAGAGGTCATTTGCTAAGTTGACATTTTGTTTTATTGCTTCAGTAAGACAACCAATCCCCTTTAATTATAGTTACCAAATCAAAAACTTTGCCAAACTATGTTTTAATTTTCTGTTGTACATTTTTCAATCTAATTGCTTCCCTCTCTTGCTATGCAATTTTTCTTCTATGCTCTTTGTGTCTGTTCTATTTTACATATTGCTTCTATTACAAAATTTTTTGAAGTTAGCTTTTTCTTTTCTGACCAGAAAAAAGACATCTGGTGAGCATCATTGTGAGGTCTAATGCACATTTGTAGCAGAATTATTATTAATAAAACACTGAAAAGAGTGGCATTAATTGAACAGGTCCTTTTATTTATCATTAATCTCTGAATCCTGAAGAACTGCGTATCTGTATTCTAAATCAAAACTCACATGTTTTGAATAATTTTTCAGGTCCAGAATACATACTGTTATAAACGACATGCTTCAGCTTTCCTTTATATATTTCCTATGAGCACAGTTGCAATAAGTATTTCTTTAAAGTCTGGCAACAACAAGATTTTTCTAAATAATCTGAAATATGAAATATGTATTCCACTAGCTAAAAGGAGCTGAACTTAATTTTGTTTCCTTAAGAATGTAATGAGCTGTTTTCTGTAAGTGACAAATCAAAATGTGACCATAAAATATGTTTTTCCTGGCCAGTTCTCAAGAATAAAGTGCATTCATGATAAGAATTGACTTGATAGGAATGGTTTTAGCTTTGTGACTGGTTAAATTCCAGCCTAAGTGTATTAGATCTCATTTTGTCTTTGGGTTGAGATCCCAGGCCTCAGATATTTTGCAAGATAGGATTTCAACCAATAAATACTATTTTTGAATTGCATATTACTCAGTGCAAAGGTTCCTTTTATGCCTTAAAGTTGACTGAAGTTCTGAAAGAAATAATCTTCAATGTACTCTGAAACTCTGATATATGCTGTGATGGAGTAAAAGAATTTCACCTTCAGGACTAAACAGGGTAATTACCCTCTGTGCTTTTGGCCAATATACAAAACTAAAGGACTTTATTTGGGGGTGGGAGGGAGGCAGGGGAAAACAATACACACAAGTGGAAATAAAGTGTAAGGAAGACCAGATGATTGTTATACTATTTTGTACTCTTTCAATTTTCCTCTGGTTACTGTAGTCCCATGAGATGGCTCTGGAATTGGTTCAGAACTCACATACTCACTTTTGATCTTTACAGCAGTATTTCAGAAGTAAAAATCTTCAGTCTTGCCAGTACACAAGACAAAACAGAGCCATATGCAGCACAGGAACATTCAAGAATCAGGTTATTTTTTCTCTGTTTTTACCTCGGAGGGTTGTAGTGAGGATCCACAACTTTAAGGCTGTTTTTAGAAACAATCTATAAATTGTGTTACATTAATTTATTCTGTTCAAGTAATTGTGGCTCAGAGCTGAAGAAGACTGGTAATTTTAATGAATGTTTACTATTCAGTAGTTTTAAACAGCAATTATTTAAAACTAATTTATTTTCTGGCTGGCCTTTCTCCTCTTATCAGTCCTTCGGTACTGATATTTTTCCAGTTTCCTCTGGCTGCAAACTCAATTTTGACTGTCATTTCCTGACCAAGTATTGTACCTCTGCTTTGGTCCTAGAAAGATGTGAAAAATGCACCCATCCTAACTGAATCAACACCACCACGGGGAAAGAAAAAAAACCCCAGAGCATGCTATTAGAAGACAGAAAATAAAGATATGACATGACAGGTTCCTGGGCATGAGCTTTCCTTCACTGCCAAATATGAGTGAAAATGAGAAAGCCTCTAAACACAAACATAGGAACTCCTAGAACTTCTGTTGGCAAGAATAAGGATGATAAAAAACTTCAGACTTAGAATAAGAATGTCTCAGTTCACAAATTACTGACATTTTCAGTTTTCCACATGCAACCATAATAGTTAACAATTATATATATAAAAAAAAAAAAATCAATCATGGGGATACAAAACACTGTAGCAAGGCACAGTTTTAGCAGCATTCTGTAACTTCAAAGGACAAGTTCGTCAGGCTGTGAGCATTAGCAGAGCTGAAGACTGACTTTTTCTGGTAGGATAGACAGTTATCAAAGGGAAAGAAGATGCTCTTTCCTACCCCTTTGACTGCAACCAAAAACTTCCAAGTCAACCAACATGACATGAAAAAAGCCAACAAGCATGACTGTAATTTCTGCAAGCACAGGCAGCTGTAATTCCCATTTTGATAGGAAGCCCAAGCCTTTCCAACAGGTACAAACTAGAAGTTGGCTTCCCGGTCAGCATTACTTAGGAAAAGCTGTAGACCAGTTCTCAACTATATTTTACTAGGAAAGTTTCACGTCTAGACCATATAATGTGAAACCTGAGGAGACAGAGAAGGATGCTAAGGAGAGGAGAAAGCTACTTTACAGTTTAGATTCTAACAGAAACTGAAAGCTCAGGTGAGGGAAGGACAGACTGTCATCCCGAAAACAGTCACAAGATAGGAGAGAGAAGAAAAAGGGCTATCAAAGGGCAACATTATGAGAGAAAATTCATACATGTAAGCAGAAATATTTTGAAGGCATAAATTAGCACCAAATAATGCCCAACGTATACCATCTGTAGGAAGGTTGGACAGCTATTATTTTCTGCTGAAATTTTAAACAACCTGAATTTCTCCTCTACAGGAGTTTAACAGAAAAAGTTGCCAATAATTTACCAAATAAAATAAGCATGAAGTAGGAGTGAATCTGTTTCAAATGGGTAGATATTAAAAACTGTTTATGCTTTCATAATGATCCAACTAAGTGAATAATTTCTTTGGATAGATGACTCACAGCTGACATAAAGCTTCAGCTGACATATGCCCTATCTGAGATAAAAAACAAAGTGGGTAACAATAGAGTGAAATGAATAGTTTGATTTTTAAGTCCTCATTAGTCATCAATTCCTTTTTTAATACTGGTGGTTCATTAAAAATGATGTCTGCCTCAGCTACTTCATTGCAGATGTCAGCGGCTCAGTTAACACTGCTCAGAGTAGGTTAGAAACAACTGACTAGAATGGAACTATTTTCAGTCTACTGTTCTACTCATGGTAATAACAGTGGTACATGGAACAATAATGGCACAGTGCTCATTAATAGGTTAGCAATCACATAAATGGCTAGGAAACTACAATTGAAAGAGGAAGGGAATAAAAACTGGCCTACTAATAATGAGCCTAGGGGTAAAGGGCAGAGGATGAGGGTGAAATCAGTAGCCCAGATCAAGTGCATCTACACTAATGCATGTAGCTTGGGCAACAAGCACGATGAGCTAGAAGCCTTTGTGCAGCAGAACAGCTATGTTGTAGCTGCCATCACGGAAATGTGGTAGGACAACTCTCATGACTGGAATGCTGTGATGAATGGATATAAGCTCTTCAGAAGGGATAGACAAGGAAGGAGAGGCAGGGGTGTGGCCCTGTATGTTAGGGAGTTTTTTGAGTGTATGGAACTTAATTTCAATGATGATAAAGTTGAGTATTTATGGATAAGGATTAAAAGGAAGGCAAATAAGGGAGATCTTGTGCTGGGAGTCTGCTATAGACCACCAAACCAAGATGAGCAGGCAGATGAAATACTCTATAACAGCTGTGATGGTTTGGACCTGGCTCCCTGCCAAATGCCCAAACTCACAGTGAAAGCCTTCCCCCACCCTTTCTCTGTNGGGAAATAAAAGAGGACGAGGGCCTCTCCCCCTCTGTATTTATACCCCCAGTTACGTAAAATTTTATGGAATACTGGGTAAACATGATCACTTCCCTGGTTACAAACTGGTTACCAGGAAAAGCCTGGGTCAAACCATTACAATAGCTGGCTGAAGTCTCACAATTGTCAGCCCTTGTTCTTGTTGGGGACAAATATTTGCTGGAAATATAACACAGCAGAGAGTAGGCAAGCTAGGAGGTTTCTCAAGTGTAGAGATGATAATTTCCTGACACAAGTGGTAGATGAGCCTACCAGGGAAGGTGCCTTGCTCAACCTCCTGTTCACTAATAGAGAAGGACTAGTGGGAGATGTGGTGGTAAGAGGCTGTCTCGGGCTTAGTGATCACAAATTGGTTAAGTTCTCAAATCTTAGTGATGTGGAGTGGTTAGCTGAATCTCCACCTTGGATTTCCGGAGAGCAGACTTTGGACTGTTCAGAACACGGGTTGAGAGAGTCCCTTGGACTGTCTGCCCTGAAGGGCAAAGGGGTCCAGGAAAACAGGACACTCTTCAAGAAGGAAATCTTAAAGGCCTAGGAGAGGGCTATCCCCATGTGTCGTAAGATGAAAGGGTGGGGAAAATGGCCAGTCTGGTAAAATAGGGAGTTTTGGTGGGAATTAGGAAGAAAAAGAGGGTTTACCACCTGTGGAAGAGGGGCCAGGCACTCAGGAGCCCAGCTGGAACTCAACTTGGCCAATGACGTAAAGGACAACAAAAAAAGTTTCTTTAAGTACATTAACAATGAAAAAAGTACCAGGGAGAATCTCCATCCCTTACTGGATGAGTGGGGAAACATTTTAACCAAGGGTGAGGAAAAGGATGAGTTATTTCATGTTGTCTTTGCCTCTGTCTTTAATGGACAGACCAACTGCTCCCAGGGTATTCAGCCTCCTGAGCTTGAAGACAAAGATGGAGAACAATACAACCTCCACATAATCCAGGAAGAAGTAGTTAATAATCTGCTTCTGCACCTAGACATTCATAAGCCTACGGTGCTGGATGGCATTCACCCAAGAGTACTTAGGGAGCTGGCAGGAGAGCTCACCAAGCCTCTCTCCATCAATTTTCAAAAGTCCTGGTCAACAGTTGAGGGGAGGTACCCAATGACTGGAGGGTGGCTAATGTGCAACCCATCTATAANAGTCGCTGGGGCTGCCTGACACCGCGGCTCTGCCCCGAGACGCTCCGCAGCCTCGACACTGCCGTAATTACTCGTATAGGGGGAAGTGGGTTTTGGGGTTTGGGTCCTGTATATGTTTATATTCTTTCTGTTTATGTTTGCTGTTGTTATTAAAGCAGTTTCTAGTTTTTAGCTTCCAATCCGGTCTCTCCTTTAACTGCCATGTGTGGGGGCTGGGAAGAGCCCTTAAACCCACCACAGATTCCAGGAGAGATCATGGAGAGGATCATCTTAAGTGAGCTCTCACAGCAATTGCAGAGCAGCCTGGGGATTAAAGCCAGCCAGCATGGGTTTATGAAAGGGAGGTCTTGCTTAACTAAATTGATCTCTTTCTATGACCATGTGACTTGCCTTTTGGATGAGGGGAAGGCTGTGGATGTTGTCTACTTGGACTGTAGTAAGGCCTTTGACACAGTCTCCCACAACATTCTCCTGAAGAAACTGGCAAATCATGGCATAGATAAATGTACTCCTCACAGGGTTAAAACCCGAATGGATGGCCGTTCTCAGAGAGCTGTGATTAATGGGGTGAAATCTAACTAGCTGTTGGTCACCAGTGGTGTCCCTCAGGGCTCAGTTTTGCGTCCGGTCTTGTTTGGTGTCTTTATTGATGACCTGGATGAGGGGATTGACTGCACCCTCAGTAAGTTTGCAGATGACACCAAACTGTGTGGGAGCGTTGATCTGCTTGAGGGCAGAGAGGCTTTACAGAGGGACTTGGACAGGTTAGATCAATGGACGAAGACCAATTGTATGAGGTTCAATAAGGCCAAGGGCCGGGTCCTGCATTTCAATCACAACAACCTCAGGCAATGCTACAGGCTTGGGGATGAGTGGCTGGAAAGCTGCCCAGCAGAAAAGGACCTAGAGGTGCTGGTGGACAGCCAGCTTAATATGAGCCAGCAGTGTGCCCAAGTGGCCAAGAAAGCCAACGGCATCCTGGCTTTTTTCAGTAACAGTGTGGTCAGTAGGAGAAGAGAAGTTATCGTGCCTCTTGTGAGGCCCCATCTCGAGTATTGTGTTCAGTTCTGGGCCCCTCATTATAGTAGGGACATGGAGGTTCCAGAGTGTGTCCAGAGGAGAGCTACAAAGCTTGGGAGGGGTTTAGAAAACAAGTAGTATGAGGAGAGGCTGAAGGAGCTGGGCATGTTTAGTTTGGAGAAGAGGAGGCTGAGGGGGGACCTCATTGTGCTCTGTAACTACCTGAAAGGAGACTGGAGAGAGGCAGGTGTTGGCCTCTTCTCCCTAGTAACTAGTGACAGAACAAGAGGAAATGGTCTGAAGTTGCGACAGTGGAGGTTTAGAGCAGATGTTAGGGAGAAATTCTTTACAGAGAGAGTGGTGAGGCACTGGAACAGTCTTCCCAGGGAGGTGGTTGAGTCACCGTCCCTGAAAGTGTTTAAGAAATGTGTAGACATGGTCCTTCAGGAGGACATGCTCTAGCATGTTCACGGTTGCTGTTGTTTGCTGTTTGTTCCTTTTTTTCTTTTTTTTTTTTTTTTTTTGGTCAGTTATACTTGGTAATCTCAAAGGTCCTTTCCAACCATGAATCATCTGTGAATCTGTGAACAATTTTGCATCACCCCAAATGTTAAATAATGGGTTTACACGATTATTGATACCATGAGGTTAATTTGGATAGTTGAAGCCTTCTGGAGATTGCCAACTATGCAGCAATGAGTGAATACATTTGCAGGCCAAAAAAGTCAAGCCTGGATTTATTTTGCTTATGTTAAGATACATGACTGAAAACAGTAAATACCTGTTGTGGCATGCTATTGTGGGCTGTAGGATCTAGGGCCTAGCAGAAGAGAAGCTGGACAAGGCCAAAGTCAGTTTCTCACAAGAGAGCAGTTAGACAGCCTGGGAGAGAAGGTGGGAGTCACCTAGCAGGAGCCTTTGCAGCTGCACACAGAGACTTGGGGCCCCACATAGCCTTAACATCTTATCCTTCCCACACCACACAGCACCAGTCTTATCACATTCACATTTCTTTGAAGTGCACTGTTTTATCCTCATTTATGGTAGTTGTTTTTACTAGTAACTGTTGCTTCTTAATTGGTCAGTTTAATTTGTATATGTAAGTGTCACTTGCTAATTGGTCATTATTCTTTCTGTAAAGGTATAAAAGACACTTGCTAACAATAGCGCAGTACTAGCCAATTTCTTTTGTATATAATCTCTACCTATGACTCTTGTACTTCTTCTTGGCCTATACTTCATACTTTGTAGATAAAATGCGAACACCGCTGAATGTCTTTTGTGTGTGTGTGTGTGTGTCAGATCCGTCTGAACTCACTCTTCAGAATCTTGTCGTGCATGGCATATTATCGTGCTGCGACAAATACCCTGCTTGCAAGATTGCAATTCATTCAGTCAATAAACCTGAGTTAAACATTTTCTGGTGTTACGGGTATGACCTCAGTGTTAAATGTAAGTGTATCCCAAAACTAGAAAATAATTGTGACTTACCAGTAACTAGTGTTAAGTTACAGCATACATACGTATCTTCAGCAGTGAGGTATGTATGTTTCAAGCACTAACTGTATGCACTTCATGTCAGAAAGGGTTGCTTCTGTTTCTTGCACCTAAGCTTCCCTTCCACCATCAAATCCAAGAATGCCATAGACTTTTAAATAAAAACAAAAATCAAAACTCTGTATACTTAAGCCACTATTTCTTGAACAAGGTTCTGAAGAAGAACCAACATGTTAATCTGTTGACTTAACAGAAATTTAGTAACAATTTTATAAAAAACTTAGGTGAATTCAACTACTGAAACTTAACTACCTTGCCTGCTAAGATGACAAACTGCTAAGTCAACCACCTCTTATATCAGCATCATGGCAGCATTTCCAGTGTTGCAAACAACCCATACAAGGGTGTGTGTAGGTGTCCTTTTGGACAACACCCTAAACTTGAGTGGAGAGGAGGTTGTGTCTTTTGCCGTAGAAAGGTACTAACTTGAAAAGATACTCAAGTTAAGAAATAGAATGTAGCACTTCAGTAGGTAGTCCAGAACAGTTATCATGAAAACTACAATAAAGGTAATTATTCCTACAGACCCAAGGCCATGAGTCAGCACATCAGGTCCATCTACAGGAGATTCTCCTAGCAGGAATGGTAGCTTCCCTGAGTGAAAAAGCTGTTGTTATTAGGACATACACTGTAAGGTGCAGCAGCTGATGTCAAGAATACAGCTTCTGTTCTGGAAGCCCTCAGCTAGACGTGGGAGAAGCGTGGAGGACAAATTCAGTAGCTAGACAAAGTCCAGAACCAGAACTGCTTGCACAGGTTGAGTGAAAATACTCATGAGATTAAACATACAGCAGGACTTAAAGTGTCCCGAGCCATGAGATATATAGGCATCCTTTATACAGTGCTATTCGGTGAAAAGCTTGAGTGTGACCGGTAACTACTAAGTCACAGGCACTATTTTGAGACTCCACTTTTCAAGTACTTGCTAAGAATATTTTTCAGTGATTTTATCCATCTCATATTAACCTTTCTGGTTTGCACTTTCAAAGCTACTTTTCCTACAGTGTAGTCTGCTCAAGAGCTTGTTTCCTGACAACTTGTTTCTCAACTTTATGTAGTATCAGCTAGATAACTACAGTTAAACAACAATCAACTACTCAGCTGCCATTAGCTGGAGCTAGAAACTTTCAAGATTACTTCATGTAAGATGAGACATCTTTTAAACAAGAAACATTCTAGGAGGCACTGGAATGGGTTGCCCAGAGAGGTTGTGGATGCCCCATCCTTGGCAGTTTTCAAGGCCAGGCTGGATGTGGCCCTGGGCGACCTGGTCTAATGATTGGCATCCCTGCCCGTGGTGGGGGGGTTGGAACTAAATGATCTTTAATGTCCCTTCCAACCTGAGCCATTCTATGATTCTATGATCAAAATCAAATATGCATAAAATCACACCATGAGATATTTGGTCAATACTATAGAAGTTTCTCAATGGTAACATGCAAACACTCTCATAATTTGTAGCATCATCCACTTGTCTTATCGCTACATAATTTTCAATGCCCACTTGTCCACCATTCTCACTGGTTCACGTAAGTTCCCCAGATGATAAATGAGTAGTTTATTCAATGTTAACTGTTAGTGAACTCACATGCTTCCACCTTGTCTAATTCACACTAATTTCATATTCATTTGCAGCTCAAAGTCAGTAACATTTCAATTAACAGTGTTGAAAATATTTATCTATTCAAAGCAACTACAAAATCAAAACTGGAAGGAAAAAAAAAAAAAAGTCTCTCCTAAATCAATACAATCTGTTTAAGACAGTCTTTAAATGCACATACCACATACAGACAAAATTACTTTCTTGAATGTCTGGCAAGATGCTTGATGCTTTCTAGTTACAGATTTTTCAGAACATTAAGATTTGTTTTGCCATCAATATTTTCCAGGGAAGGAGTCTGAAAACATGATCTAATGATGGTCTGTTTTACACTAATAGTTTCACAGCATGAACTTAGATTCTTTGTAAAAATCATCTCTGTTTTCAAAAATCCCTTAAGTTCAGTGTTGATAACCCTTACCTTCACCCAAATCCAAAAGCTATGGAAATACAAGCAAGTTGAACCTATTTAAAAAAAGCACTGAAGGAATCTGATTTAAATCCATACTGTCTACACTGTAAAAATACTATTTTAATTATCCCTTAATTTTTGCACTTGGTTGAGGAGTTTTTTCCATTCACTCAGGAGACAGATTTAAAGGGGTTTTTTGTGTGTAAAATATGTTCCAATTGCATTTCTAGTGTTGTGACACTGTTAGATCCTTTAAAAGATATTTATCACCTCTCATGTTCCTCTAAAAATATGAAACAACTTTTTATTTGAACAAAACCAACAGTTAACTGGTTATTAATGAGTCTCTGACCTATTTAAAGTTCAAAATATTTACATTTGTGATATTTATCACCTCTCATGTTCCTCTAAAAATATGAAACAACTTTTTATTTGAACAAAACCAACAGTTAACTGGTTATTAATGAGTCTCTGACCTATTTAAAGTTCAAAATATTTACATTTGTGATATTTATCACCTCTCATGTTCCTCTAAAAATATGAAACAACTTTTTATTTGAACAAAACCAACAGTTAACTGGTTATTAATGAGTCTCTGACCTATTTAAAGTTCAAAATATTTACATTTGTGACATGCAACAGGTGTTGTGATAAATGTAAACATTTTTGCAACAATAAGCAATGAAAAGAGCGCTCAACCCTCATACCAACAGATGAATACCACTAACTTGCTTGTTGGAATATATTTTTGGGTTTATGATTTTTATCTATCTCACCATGTCCTCTCTATACAAAGCAACAAAGAACTATGTATTTAATTCCTTGGAATAACCGAAAAATGCATCACAATGCATAAAGGATTTATTTTAACCCTGCAATCCAGCATCATCAACTTAAGATTTCTAGACCAGGAAAACTGCCTGCTGACATTCATAGGGATTAATCCACAGTGTTTATCCTTACCAACTCCATGAGAGAATAACCTGGAAATATCCTCAATTATGAGTTGTTTCTCAAAATGAATAATTTCAAACATATAGGCCAGTTTTATAAATCTATCTTTATATGCTGTATTTGAATATGTACAACACACAAAAGCTCCTGGGGTTTTTGGAGTGGTAGTGTTCTTTTAAATCCATAAAGCTTGTTCCTGCAGCCATTAAAGATTCCTGAAAATCTTATTTATCTTCCCTCAGCATGCCTACATCTGCAATTATAAACTGCTCTCTCTTCATTGCTTTTGTTAGTTGACAGTACAATTTTAGATAGCTTTGATTAGAAGTCTTCCATTTTAAGAGTACAATAAGCATGCATATATTAAGTAGTCTAGACAAAGAAATAAAATATGAATTCTTGTAATAGAAAATTGTGGTATAAAAACACCTGGACAAAGTCACTCTTGATTTTAATTTTAGATTAAATAAAATTCAAGAAACTCAATCTGAATGTGGTTTTGAAGAAAAATGTGTAAGACAAGAGCATAGCAGAGAAATACAGAATATACAACCTTAATTTATATTAAAGAAACTACAAATGACAAATTGAATTAACCATGAAAGTAAATAATATTAACATTTACACCTAGGTAATATTTCCAAAAGATAGTTTTGCATGGCTTTTTAAATATTTACAATCACATAATGAACTCCAAACACCTACTGACATGCATTCACTGTAGCAAGGGAGTTATACTTGTAGTGTTGACTGTTGTATCCACTGAAATAAGTTATAACTAAAGTACCCTAAAAAGTTTCAGTTCAGACACTGTTTATGAATTCAGTTCAGTAAACATCTAAAATGGTTTTAAAGAGATACTAGATTTCAAACTCTATTTCTATTAAGAAACCCTGCAATTTACATTACTTCCCAAACTAGGAGACTTACCTGTAAATAACAAGAATTAAAAAAAAATTAACAGATGACACAACAGATTCCCAGAACATCAGCAGTACCATCTGAGGCCTCATATTGGAACTATTTAGTACAAAACAGCATATACTCTACAACGACTACAATTAAAGGGTGGAGGATTTTTTTCCTAGACATAAAAAGTCTGGACATTCACTTTCTTTTAAAATTTAAATAAACACTAGAAAACTCTTAATAATCTTATAATTCACTAAAATAAAATATTTGTTGAAAGATTTGTGCTACTTCTTTCACACACTTCATACAATTTCTTATTTGGGTAAAGGAAACAAAATAAAACTTTCTAACTTCACTTTCACATCAAACAGCAAAAAATGTTGTAGTATTTAAGCTGCGGCCATTGGAAAAAATTGTCAAAAAATCTGTATAATGTTTCATTTTTTTAAAAAGTTTCTTGAACATATTGTGACTGGTACTACAGAAGCTTTGCAACTTAATTCTTTACAAAATTCAGATGCTCAGACTAATTTTGTTAAAACGAATATCCTCTTAAAATTGCTTTACTAAGAACTTCCTATGGGTCTCCAACGTTGGCTTTATATATTTTGCGTGTAGGTATGCATAAAAACCAATGCAAAATAGGTCTTTAATAGGCATTCATAGACATTTATGACAGAGAATTGCTTGAGGAGAATACGAACTACAATTTTTTGAGCTCAACACTCTGGTTGCCAGACTGTCTCATTAAACCACATAAAATCTTTTTCTGAAGTTCTACTTTTCAATCAAAAAAAAAACAAACCCCAACATTGTCACTGGATGAATCTGCACAGCCAAACTGCAATAGGAAACCTTTAAAATTATTTTAAAAAGCATTCATGACATGAAAGAAAGTATGTGCTGCTATTTTACTGATACTTGAATCAAAGTGTTTTATCTGGCTGAAATGGATGGGTGAAAGAAGCCATCCTAAACCACTGAATATGAATTTTCTCCAAACTCTGCATAGCTTTTTCTACTGTTAAACATCTCACAGATCATGCTTTGTGAGCAGACACCAATAAGAATCATTCAAAGATGTCACCTTTGACCGCAACACCAGGTCTGAAACAGGGAAACAATAAAAAAGGATTTCATATTGATTTTTGTTTCTCTTCAGTATATAATAGTTATGTTGGGTGTTAAGAGGACACCATTACTGTAATGCTCTTGTAGTGCAATCAGAAAACACAATACCAAAAAATCTGGTAAGTCTCCAAGCAACATTTCTGCAGATAGCCTTAGGAAAAGACATTAATTGTTGTTTGTGGACATACATCTAGCAGATTTAGTTAGATTTCTGCAGCCAGAAATTAAACTGTTATGGTTAGATGCTTTACCCTAACAGGTAGTCTATCTTATAATGTTTCTGTAGGACATGGGTCTAGAGTGAAGTTAATTTATACGTGCTACATAATACGTACAGTTATTAGTTATACAAATAATATATGTGCATATATGTAAGAAAAGTGAACAAATACTTCAGAAAATAAGCAATAAGATGCAGGCAAGAGGTCAAGTAATTTTAACCCAAAGATCACTAGTCCTTGGAGATTAATATCCTATCTTCAGGATGCTTGTA
The DNA here is from genome assembly GCA_013399015.1 of Galbula dea. Lineage (NCBI taxonomy): Eukaryota > Metazoa > Chordata > Aves > Piciformes > Galbulidae > Galbula > Galbula dea. The sequence goes on along the minus strand of VWZX01000328.1, from coordinate 3,249 downwards.
AGTTTGAACAGTCTTTTAATTGCACTTGCTCAGAACTTTTACATAAAATAGTATCAAAATCTGTGATTAATCTGTTTGAACCTCCACAAATATCTACCAATGAAACACTTGTCTAATTTATTTCATGTAATTAATTACCTCAGAGCTCTTTTAGTGCTTTAGGACTTCCCATTCTCAATACAGTTCAACTCTTATTTTAATTGTGTGACTTGGTACTTACTGATAAAAACCTGCTACTTGTTTTACTGATCAGTTTTGCATTTATTTAGAAAAATCTTTTACAATGGAAAACCATCTAATAAAGATTCAGTACTAACCTAATCCTCTCACTTTTTTTGTTGTTGTTTTTGGGGTTTTTGTTTGGTTTGTTGTTTTTTTTTTACATCCAAACTGAGTTAAAATAGCAAGCTAGGAAATTTAACTTTACCTGCACCTAGAAGACAATACTGCATAAATCCTTATCCTACAGAAATATCCACTGGGCATGATCTACTATAAAACTAACAAAAAACCCTACCCCTTTTAGTAACTCTAAAAAGGATAAGCATCTTTTCAGGTTACTTCTGTGGCTTTTCAGATAAAGCTGTTTGATCTGGCCTACCAACCTCCTTTACGGTGTCAACTTGGCACAGACTTTGCCACTAAAAGTCACCACAAAGTTGAGTTCCATGATTATAGCTATTTTCTTTGAACACCATTTGCATAACATTTCAAAGAAAGTGAAATTCAGAAAAGCTTTTAATTGACAATGCGTTTCTTTGTTGTACCTACAAAGGCACTCAGTGATTCTCCAAGGAAACAAAAGAGCTTAAAGGAAATGTACATTTAAACTGACCTTTGGAGTCTTCCATCTTTTCTTATCTCCCCATTCTGTTTATTCTCTTGTTCATTAAAATCTTTGGAAAAGCCATCAGTAATGTGAAACTCTGAAACTTCATTTTCATCAGCTAGGAAGCAAATTTAGAAACTTGAAATGAAAAATGCAATCCTGTGAAATGAAACTGCCACTAACTATTTTATTGTAGCGCTATGTACAATTAAGAAACTCAAGTTACTAATTTGTACCAGTAAGAATTGGTGTAACATGCCATTTGCCACAATTACCATGAATGGTCAAGCTCTGCAGCTTTTTTCCCATTTGGCATTAAAGTATCAAGATTTATATACTTGGACCTCTTTCCAGTTATGCTTTAATCTCCTTGATTCTTCATATTTACAGAAAAGCAGGAACAGAGAACAAGGCCCATTACCTCCTCTGATTATCAGCTTAAGGAATTTATGCATTACATAAATAAGGACTATTCTTTGCAATTTAGTTCCCGCTGTTTCTCTCCTGACTATCAGGACTTCTCAAGCACTTTCCAACTTTTCTATTCTGTAAGTCTCAAGCTTCACTGTCTGTTGTCTGTTTTTCTACAACTGCCTCTTTTCAAAGCAGCTGCTCAGTCACAAGTGAGGAGGTTTCACCTTCAGCACATTTTCCCACAGTACTTCAGTGTAGGGAATATTTTAGCAGACCAAGGACATGACATCTTATTGAGAGCCTGTTTGCACAACCCAGCCCACAGTCCTGAAGGCTATGTCCTTCAAGATAGAGGAAAAATAGTAAGGCTGTAAACAGGATGAGAGGGAGCTAGGCAAGGTATGCTAACCGTAGAACCGAGGGGGGGTTGATGTAACAGTGTGTGTAGATTTGAATGTAACCAATTATGTTAGAAACAATTAGTAACAAAGCGTGTGAACAAGTTACTTTAGCCAATAGTAACTTTGCTTTATCTGTGTGAACCCTGTAAGACCCTATAAAAGTGCTGTAATGTAAATAATAAACGAAGTTCACTTTTACGTCTATGCGGACTCAGTGAATTTTCGTAACGGTTCTTCCTTCACCTCAGATAAGGTCAACAGAAATTTTTGAAGCAATTCCATCTACTGTTAGTTATCTCTAAATTTATTTCAAACACACAGCTAACTCATGCCATTGTGGCCCATTAGATCCCCTAAATTCTCTTCTAAAACTTTGCTTTACAACTGGAATAAAAAACCCCAACAAACTCTGATAGCCCTCTGAAGTATTATAACAAAGTAGTGACTTTTAATTTGCAATTGAAACTTTTACTCATATATGATCATTTATGACAAGTGTAATGTTTTGAATCAGAGTATCTTCAAGATTCACTTGAGGTTTTAATCGAGTATTTTTTAGCTTTTAACTCAGATTTCCTTCAAGTTAAAGCTAAGTAATGATTAGGCGCAATGGCCTACGTTTTGTTCAGTCAAATCAATCATGTCTATCTAAGAAGAATATTAACATAGTTTTCTACTTTATGAATATCATAATGAAGTGTCACTGACATTAAGCTATATCTTACCTAATATTTAGTACTTATCCAGAGTTATTTACTCCTGTTTACTATTTACTATCTGAATATCATCATTACTAATCCTTCAGGACTATTTAGTAACTTGTGCTGCTATTGTTATTATTATAATTATTATTCCAGCATGAGCAAATACCAAGTCTTTGCTATTCATATGTGCCCACTAGGTTCTCAAAGAGAACCTGGTAATGGTTTAAAACAATTTTATCTAGTTTGTTATGTATCCTACGATGTTTGATCAGGCTTTATAAATTCACCACATCAAAATAATCTTCAATGTCTTCCTCTGTTTAGAAATATTTGGGTTTATTTTAATTAGTTACAATTAAACTTTTTGTGAAAATAAACAAAACAATGAATCAAGCAAGAAAACTTTCTTCTCTAACCCTCATCTGTTTTTTAAAAGGACATAAAATGTCATACAACATTTTAATGAACTTGTCTTCTAAAACTGAAGAGGCAGCACATCAAATCTAGGTTTTCACATGTGTGTTTTTAAAGACAAACAGTATTTTAGCAGCACTAAGCACCCAGCATCTCACATAAGAAACATTCATCTAAATTTAACATCATTTTTGCACCAAATAACAGAACAATATTCCAGATTCCCCATCTTAACACTGAACTACATTAAACTATGATGTGTCTTAGTTTATGTCTTTTGGCAAACTAAGATAATATTCATGATACATATCCAAAATTCACTCAACTAAACATTAAATTTATTTTTAAGACTGGAAATAATTCTAAGTCCTAGTTCAAATTTCTAACTGATTTTATGATGATAAAAGCTTAAAAGAGCATACTCTTGCACTCCTTGCCCAATATTATTTATTGTTGTAGCTTTCAGATGAAAACTCACAGAATTAAT
>VWZX01000326.1:71980-254866 GCA_013399015.1 Galbula dea | reverse complement strand
TGGGACCTCTCCAGTCAGCCAGGACTGTTGATAAATGATGGAGAGTGGCCTGGTGAGCAACCCTGCCAGCTCTCTCAGGACTCTAGGATGAATCCCATCTGGCCCCATAGATTTCTGAACATCAATGTGCAGAAGTAGGTCCTTGACTCCATGAATTATGGGGGTGACATTTTGTTCCCATTCTCTTGGCTTGGGGGGCTGGCTTCCCTCAGTACAGGTGTTACTTTTATTAAAGACTGAGGCAAAGAAAGCATTAAGCACCTCAGCCTTATCCTTGTCTTTTGTTTCTAAATTCCCTTCTGGGTCTAGCAGGGGACGTAGGCTCTCTTTCTTCTTTCTTTTGTTATTAATGTATTTATAAAAACTTTTCTTACAATCTTTTACTTTCAAAGCCAGATTAATTTCTAGCTGGGTCTTAGACCTTCTAATAATCTCCCTACATGATCTAACAATATCCTTATACTCACTATGAGTGGCCTGCCCTCTTTTCCAGAGGCCATAAACTCTCTTTTTTCCCCTGATCTTCCTCAATATGTCCCTATTCAGCCAGGCTGGTCTTCTTTGCCGCCGGCTTGTCTGCAGCCACGTAGGGGTGGCCAGTTCCTGTGCTTTTAAGATTTCCTCCCTAATAATGTCCAGCCTTCCTGGACTCCTATGCCCTTCAAAACTGAATCCCAAGGGATTTTATTAAGTAACCTTCCAAACAAATCAAAGTCTGCCCTTCGGAAGTCCCAAGTGGTAGTTTTACTCTTATTCTTCCTAACGTTCCCAATAATAGAGAACTTGATCATTACATGATCACTGTTGCCTAGACGACCTCCAAACTGCTATATCTTCCACAAGACCTGCATATTTGTCTCCTGCATTTTGGACTTGGCTTTGGGATCAGTAGCCTTTCATCACCCCAACAGACTGAAGCACAGAGAGAAACAAAGTTGTCTTCTATGCTATGCCTTAGAGCTAGCACAACTCCCATGACGCACAGATCTGTTGAACATTATGGGGGGAATCTGAAAACACCATCACAGCCACACAGTGATGTGCTAACCCAGGATATTGTGGGGAATGATGGATGATGGCTGTCATTAGCAGACTCCACAGGTGCTGTGCCCAGCCTTCTCTGAGCCAGCTGTGCCCATTCAGTATCTTGAGCTCTTCCTCATTGCCCCAAACCAAAGGTCACCCATCCTGCAGGATCCTCTGAGAGGTCCCTACACTGCTTCTGGCATCTAGCAGTGCTGGGTCAAGATGCCTTGGATGGATGCTTTTTGTGAAGTGGGGCTGGGAGTGTGTCTACAACCTCTCCCTTTGCCAGTGTCCCAGCAGAAGACGGACATAGGGGTGGGTAGACCCATTTGGGCTCATTGCAGCAGGAACATCTCTGTACTTCTCCATGCTTGAAATGCAAACTGCAGCCTTGGCTGGAGATAGTGATCTGGCAGCAGAATTAGGCAATGCAAACATCACAACTGAGCAGTGATTAAGCTTCATGCCCAGAGGACAGCAGAGTCACGGACTGCCAGCTGTCAGTGGAAAAGTTTGAAAATTTGTCTCTGTTAGGTAACTGCAGCCTTGAGTCTGCTCTGATATCTGCTTGCAGGTGCTATCTCTGTTATAGGAAACTGAGCTCTGCCATAATGGGACATGCCTCACAGCTGTCCTAGAGCCATGGAGGTGGCAGATGATAAGGGAAAGGGCACAAACTGCTGCACAGGCTGGTGGGAGGTGCAATCTGCAGTCAGGTATAAACATTGCAAAGCTCTTTTAACAAGGATAATCCTATTATTTAGCAAGCTTGTATATCTGAAACAGATGCAGCAAAGCATGGAAGAGTGTAAGAAGAACATCCTGAACATAGTTCCTCAGCACTAGCTGCTACAGATACTCATAACTCCAAAGAGAGACAAGGAACTGTCCCCACAGCACAGAAGGTGCATGGAAGGAATTCTCAGTGTGATGTGCTGTGTTCACATCTTAGGGACTGTGAGTGATCACACGGTGAAGTCTTTATACATTGCCTTGGAGCAGGGCCTGCTCCAGGGAGCAACCACATTTGCTCACAGCTGTCAGAGGTCCTGCTGCTCACCATTTTTAAGGTGGCTTCTGCTTGGAAATGCAGGGGAAGGCCACAAGGCACTAGGCATAATGATCACTGAATCACCCTGAAACTACAGTACTATTTCTGCTGCAGATCTGCCTGTTCAGCCTCTGAGAAAATCTGAAATGGGACTACTAAATTAATATCCCAGTAATACTTGGATGCCTGACAGTATTCTGCATTTCCCTGCTTCATTAGTTAGCACATTCCTGCCTCCTTGTTATATCCATCTGCATCAGTACATTCCTGTCACAAGTGCAAGCAATTCCAGTCTTGCTTTCAACACCAAAGATGTCCATCTCTAGCCTTCAAATGCCCATATGCTTGTGGAATGATGCAAATACTAATTAATCTTAAGGAGACAGCAGTTTTTCAAGGCAAACACCTCAGTGCACTCCAGTTCCATTCCAGCAATGGCTGCAATGTTCCAAACACATCCAGCCTCCAAAAGTCAACCTGACTTTAACAATCAGATGTAAAAATTATCAATCTGATAGTTGCTACTCACTCCCACAGAGGAACCTCAGATCAAAAGCTATGGGAGTGTAGGATGTGCAGCATCAGGTCCTGGAGTCAGGCTGCAAGTGATAGAGCTTGGTCTGGGAGAAGCTGCTCAGTGACAGGAGTCAGGGTTTCCTGGGCACGGAGGGGCAGATGTGAGATTTCTGAGCAATGCTGGTGGTGTTTTCAGTGCATAGGGTAACAGGCCCCAGCATGTGTTCTGGGTAAATAAATGAGATTACATCAAGAATACACCCAACTCCTACAATTTACTTTTCATCCTAACAAAACCAGCCCTTCATGCCTCTAAGTATTGTCAACTTGCTTGGGCAAAAGGGTTAACAGTGAAAAATATTGTGTTTCTTCTATTTGCCTTCTGAATTTTGAACATTTAGAAGCCTGGGAAATGCCTTTTTCAAGGCAAAGGCTCTCACTTTATGTGATTCCAGAAGTTGATGTTTGCTACAAGCTCTAAAAAATGTAAGATTGCCCAGAGCCCTGTTAAACCTGACCTCAAGTGTTTCCAGGGATGGGACATCCACGTCTCTAGACAACCTGTTCCAGTACCTCACTACCCTTATTGTGAAAAATTTCTTCCTTATATCCAGCCTAAATCCATCTCTGGATGCGACCATCCAAACAATTGATTATTGATTATTGATTACAGTGCGCCCATCAAATCCATACATCTCCAATTCAGAGAGAAGGAAGTTGTGGGGAACTGTGTTAAAGGCCTTACACAAGTCTGGACAGATGACATGTGTAGCTATTCCCTTGTCCACTGATGTAGTCACTCCATCGCAGAAGGCCATTAGGTTGGTCAGGCAGGACTTGCCCTTAGTAGAACCATCTTGCGGTCCACTGACTCAGGAGGTGTGAGGAGTTACCAGTGAAGACTGAAACAAAGAAGTTGTTGAGCACCTCAGCCTTCTTCTCGTCAGTTGTTAGCAACTTGTCAGACTTGCTCATCAGAGGGGGCACACTTTCTTTGAGCTTTTTTTTCTGATTGACAAACCTGTAGAAGCTCTTCTTATTGTTCTTAGCATCTTTTGCTAACCTCAGATCCAGCTGTGCCTTGGCCTTCCTGACCTCATTGAATCACAGTATCAACAGAGCTGGAAGGCACCCACTAGGATCATCGAGTCCAACCTCATCCCTACACAACTGGGAAATTCCCCTATACTCTTCCCAGGATAGCTGTCCCTGCCTCCATTGCTTATGCAATTTCCTCTCGCCCTTTATTTTGACCTGCAGCTCTTGACTCAGCCATGCTGGGCTCTTCCCTGCTTTGCCTGATTTCTTACCCCTGGGGACTGAGAGCTCAACGTGTGGCATTCACCTGGGGAAACCACGCAAAGAACTGCTTGTTTTGAAGCCAGATTTTCAGAAGAGTTTATCTTCTTTATAGGCACCTCAGTAGTCTGGATTTCATGTCAAAGAAGCACCTGTCAATACAATGACTTAGTTTTTGAGCACCCCAGCAGCAAATATACTAAGCTCTTAGAAACTGACCTAAATGTAGATCTTTAGAGGAACCTGAGTCTGAAGAAGGAAGTAGGAAACATGGTTTCTGTGAAGTTATTGTTATTTTGGCAAGACAAGAATAGCCAGGGAAGTGATAGTAGAATTTGACATAGCTGCTCTGTGTCATTTTCATTATAGGGCTAGTGCCCATGGTTTTATAATCATTTCACTATCAGCTCCTCATTGCACCCATAGTGGAATTGCAACCCACTTCTGACGACAATTTTTTCAACAAAAGTTCTTCAGAGAGTGGAAATAGCTCTGAGCAGAGGCAGAAGGAAAAGCCTGGCAAAATGAGCATTGTCCTAAGCTCCCAAGTCAAAAGCATGTGAAACTGGCTGGGGCAGTAAAGCAAGAGCTACTGGAGTAACCAAGAGAAGCAGGGATTCTAGAGTGGTGCAAATAACTAATTCATGGACGCTACAGATCTGCTTTCTCTAAGCACTGAATCCTGACCCTGTGAGACTATGTATTTCATTGTTGTTTGGAAAGAAGGTAATCCTGACCTCTGGTCATCTGTTTTGACTTCAGTAGACATAACACGTAGTTTTAAAGACTAGATCTGGCCCAGCTTCCCTCCCGCTCCTGAACACAGCTTAACAAAACATTGCCTTTTTGATTACCCTGCAGACTACTGTCTCCATTAATTCTGTCTCATAGGGTCACGACTTCCATGCAGCCCACTGGTGTGTGCACACAAGCTGTAGTTTGTTCCTGGGTTTCTCAAAATGGAATTGTGCCTGTTTTGTTCTGCTGGAAAAGATCTGTCATCTTAGCAGAGGTACAGGTTCCTGTGATACTGCCCAGTCCTTGGTTTCCCCCACTTTCTGCTCTGAAAATGCCTACTGAATTTTTCTTTTATCTTTTTTTTCTTTTCTTTTCTTTTCTTTTTTCTTTTCTTTTCCCTCCTAACCTATCGTGATTCCATATCAATAGAATTTCTTTAAGGAATTTTGATGGGGGCTTGTCTTGGAGACTTTCTGGAAACTCAAGAACTAATTTCTGTTGGACCAGATGGTCTTTGGCAACTTCAATGAATCATTTCCTTTTTTCAGACCCTCCTATTTTTATCTCCTACCCTACCTACCCTTTATCATTTTATCTACTAATTCTGTTCCTTATTCTCTCTTCACACCATATAATGGGCTTAAGGGTCTATGATTTCCTTGATTGCCCCTGCAGGCTTTTCAAAAGTAGGACTTACATTTTTTTCCTTTTCATTTTTTTCAGATAGTAGAACTGGTTTAAGAATTGGTCTAAACAGGATGGTTAGTAGGTCAGTAATCTCAAATGTGGATGCCCTTAGAAGCTGTCCCAGTATTATCTGGTTCTAACTACTATTATTTTTCATCTTATCCATTTGTTCTCAGATTTGTCCACATGAAAAATGGCATTGAGGGAAGCACCCATAGCCTGCTCTCAGAGAACAACAAAGACAATTATTTCAGTTTTATGGTGATGGCCTAGTGTTTAGGTAGCTTTTCCCATCTCTGCCACCTTTTGGGCTGTCCAATTGCCTACTTCTCATGTTTTGGAAATAGTTTATATTATTATTAGAGACTGCTGTTACATTGCAAAAATAATGAGCTATTAAATTTTGACTGGCTTGCTCATCCCACTTACCAGCTAGGTGAGGAGGACAAGGGACAGGCTCTTTTTGCACAGTCTTTAGTTCTGTAGAATGAGGAGATGATAGCATTATTGAATTCTGATTTTCATTTCCATCGATCTGTCATCAGAAGTGATAACACAGTCATGATTTTGGGAGGAAGGGTAATTTGCATTACACCAGCCTTGTGTGAGTTAGAAAACCAGTACTTGTTATGCAACACTTGGAAACACAATGCTGCTCCACTCCACCCTCCCTTTGGGCAGATATCCACACTGGCCCTGGGACCCAGACTTGGTTTCCTTCATCTGTTGTCAGAGCAAACATGAAAGCACTTGGAAACACCTCTGAAAGCCAGCCAGATGGTTTGCACATCTCTCAGCTTCGCCACAAGTGTCCTCACATTCTTTTTGTGTGAAAGTAGGATGGCTTATTTCCATCATACATCAAGGCTTTGGAAATCAGGTAAGACAGCTGTGAGAAAAGACATCCACTGCTCTTGCATGACTTTACAAAACTGGACCTCGGGGATCTCTGAAATTTGGCAAGAGAATTCTCAAAAGATAAAACAAAGTGATCTTTTGGACCAGAAACAGACATTGTGAGTATTTGGTCATGCCCTTTGGCCTATTGAATACTGCAGTCACCTTGTAAAATTTTTAATTATGCTTTTTAGAGGTTTACTAGATTCCTTTATAATAATACTCTTGGACAATAGCATTATTTTTTTCACAGGGCATGAACCAACCTGAGGAGCTTGTAAAATTGGTCCCAAAATATCTGAGTTGTCACAAACTCGTATGCCCGATTGTAGAGGTGAAATTCTGAAAGGTATTCCATTGAATTCCTGGGCTGCTTCCCCTCCTCAGAGGCAAAGGAAATGAACTCTAAGAAATTACAGACCCGACCACACCAAAGTTACTAGGTTTCATTGCTTTCTTGCTTCATTAGCTTTTATCACCAATTAATTAAAGACTTCACCAAACGATCTTTCCATTTCTGGACTTATTAAAGAAGGAGACGTTTGAATCTCACGACCTCGCTTTAGACGCCTACAATGCACATGTCTGCATCTCAGCTAGACTTTGGATTTCCTTTATAGTCCCTTGAAGAGAAACAAGCCTATTACTATCCGATTCATACAGCCTACTTTAGGTGGAGATAAATCACACCCTGGTTGCTGAGGAAATACAGGATAATTTTAAACAGGTTTTGATAATTGTCACATTCACACAGACCCTTCCCTTCAGTTCATGTTTCTCCTTGGGCTGGAGGAGTAGTGGTAGCTCATTTAAAGACCTTTCAACCACAGCTTCCTCCCACCACCAGCCATTTTTTTAGTGACTGATATTAGTTGAATTCAAGAGAATTAGCTGCTATTGATGAGCTACCTGCAGCAGAGTCACTCCTGCCCAGCTGGATGGGAGCACTGAGGAGGCTAAAGCATCATGACTGTAAGACTCAACCTATGTTAAACCACATTGTTCCCTGATAATCATCTTTCATTTCACTGTCTTGTAGTTTGTTCTGTTGGGAAGATGGGGAAAGCAGGCTTTGTATGAAAAGCACAAGCTAAACAGCTCTGGTCTGCAGTCCTGGAGATCAGTTTTAAAACCACCTGGAGTTTGCCAATGTAACCTATACAGATTCCTTAGTCACCCTAAAGATGATTTTGCCTACTCATGGCTCATAGTCTTCAATCAAAGCAAGACACCTATGCAACTGCAAACATGAGGTTGTTTACTCTGGACAGAAGACAGTTGTAAGCCCATAGGGGGCTGTTTGCTTCAAGCAAAGCCACTTTTCTCACATAGTAGGTCATTAAAGGATTATAAGCTTCTCACCATTTTAATTTTTGACTGGCCTATGGTGTCTAGGGACACCCAGGAGTGTATTATCTATGATGAAGCCTGCAGATACATCAAGGCTGTAGAACAAGTGATGCCCCTGTGTCTTTAATTGCACAAGCTCTTTCTTTAACTTATGTTTTTGATGTAAGCTTATATTTCCTACTTCCAGGGAATCAGAAGAGCTTAATTAAGACAATACACATTCTACCCTGCACCTACCCTCCTACTATTAAGGAAGCACTTCAGCTTTTCTGTTAGACTGGCTCCCTACTGTATATTCTGACTGAAAGCCTTGGATTTCATCCATGTTTTAGAAATAAATTCTTAGCCTATTGGGAATAAAAGAGTTATTTGATGTTGCATATTCACTTGAACGTAATGGTTGAAAAAAGAAAATAAACTCTAATATGATGCTCAGGCTTGTACATCTGAATGACCAGATATATTTTATCCTACTTGAACAATTTCTATTGAAACCATCTATTCATTTATCTGTGCAGCTGTCTGGACTGACAAGCTGAAGTCTTTCAATGATTTCAGTCTCAGTTGCACTAAATTGCAACGTTCTAGATTTCTCAGCTAGGCCAGACTGCACACTTGGATTATAGTCCCTTCTGGAAAAATCAAAGGAAAACTTTAAAGCCCCACCAGATTTTGATTGTTGAGAGTCTCCAACTCCATCAAAAGGAGAGACAGTCTAGACAAAACACCTACAAAGTTTACTCCCATCTAAAAATTTAAGTGTTGCTTTTGTGGGGAGCCTCTCACAATTTCTGCTCAGATCAACACAATAAATTGCATGCTTGCTGCTTTGAGTTCTTCTACTGTTTCATGAATCGAGAGGAGGTGGTCTAGTGGTTAGGATTTGGTGCTGTCACCACTGGGACCTGGGTTCAGTTCCCAGTCAGGGAAGCTTTGTTGTGACCTAGTCTTAGAGAATCCTGCTCTGGCGGGGGGGGTTGGACTAGATGATCTTTCGAGGTCCTTTCTAACTCCTAACATACTGTGATACTGTGAATCCCCACGAACAGACATTTGAAGAAGCATCCACCTCCCTAGGTTGGTCATCTTCCAAAGTGTCAAATCCAAGAAATACTGGATTCTGAGAAAACTCACAGACAGTATTTCTTTGGTTTGGGGGAACTCCTGGAGAGCCACTGAAAATCTGATGGAAATCCAGTAGATGCTGAGAAATCTAGGCCACACCATGGTAGCTAGGTATGATGTCTCTATGGAGGCTCCACATCCTTGGGAACCGCTTTCCAATAATTTTATACATGCAGGATAAATAGTGAGATATTTGTATAATCATCCTGAAAGCTTTCCATGCTCAGCTGTCAACAGCTCACTGATCCCTTAATGCTTCCTTCTTTGAGCACTAGTCCAACCTTCTCCTATTCCATACACATTTATTTCTGGAAAAAAAAATAATCTGTTTCCATTTTCTTCTGGTTTCAGTGCTTGCTTCAATGAAGAAGCTCAAACTCCAGTGAGTACAGACAGTGAAGATCTGCAGCACAGTCTGAGAGTACCAGATGAATATGCTCTTGTAGTTTTTTTCCCCTTTCTAGCTTCTTATAAAGATGAACAGACCAGAGACATTTAAAAGAGCTGGAAATGAGGAAGCTGAATAGCCAGCTGTCTACATGAGCAGTCTCTTCCAGTAAAGCCAGTGCTCAACCATGTCTTTCAAAGAAGAGGAGCCATGCCACCTTTGTGGGGAACATGATCTCCTGCGCATAGATTGATTAAATAAAATCATAGAGTGGTCATCTTCTTCCCTAATCACATGCATTAAACAGAGAGCCATGCTCTATAATCAGAATGAGCATAACATACGCAAAGGAGAGAAGTCCTACAGATAAAATCTCATCTGGGCAATAGCCCTGACAGAATCATAGTTCGCTCAGGAAATAACAGCAGTGACCCATTCTGTGTCTCCAGGATAAATCTGGATGAGACAGGGAATGAGATGGGAACACACTGCTACAGCAGATTCATCTATTCTTGAGGCTGCCAAAGTCCATGTCGTTGACACTTCTGTAGCCTCTGTGCTGGGCTAGTCCACTGCATCCATGGTTTCCAGAGCTCACACCTCCCTCACCAGAGAGCGAGCCAGACAAGCAAGTTCCAGCTCCCTGTGCAGTGAGTGCAGAATGGTATGAGAGCAGAATTCCCTTTCCACCAGATGCATGCTGTTAATATGTGACCTTGCTCTGTCCTGGGCATGGTGCCCTTTGGGTAGAGGAAAGATAACTATTCCTGAGACACAGCTCTGTGCTATGGCCACAGATTGTTCTGTCTTCCCTCCAGTAAACTCTGCTCCAGACTGTGGCATCCACCAGAGCTCACAGAGGTCTGTCCACCGCTGTCTGAAAGTGCTAAGACTGGATCAGTGCTTGCTTCCATCCCACCAGATTCACAATGGTGCCATTCTGGGAACTTACTTGCAGATGGGTGCAAGAGAGACAATTGATTTATACTAAGGAAACTCTTAGACATCAAGTCACTGAGAATTTTGGGGGGAAAACAGAAGCTTTCAACAGCAGAAATTGGTTTGACTGCTCACATTTGGTGGAAGTTTGAAAGCTTTGAAAGCTTGTGTTTTGACATCCCTGCTGGTTGCTGTGGTATGAACCCTCAGGCAGAGTGTTTCTAATTCCCCCTTTTTTTTGACAGATGTGATCCAGTGCAAATCCATTTGGCTGCAGTACCTTCAAACTGGTGGATGTGGAGGATTAAGAAACAGGTAAATGCCAAAGAGCTGGAGAACAGTACCTGAAATTAGTAAATCACCAAAGACAATGCAGAGGAGATGGGTTTGTCTATTTAAATCAGTCTCCACATTCTTGTAGGAGGCAGCAGAGCCTGAGATACGCAGAGCCTCCACACATCAGTAATAATGAACTGTTTTATTGTGACACTGAATGGGAAGGTTTATTAATTTCAACAGGTTTTTTAAACTGGGGGGGTTTACCCTCGCAATAGCCAAGCTCTGTGGGCAGTCCCAACGACCCCTGATGCTCTCCCAGGGTGGGAAATCATAAGCAAAACTTGTGCAAACCTCCCACCTCTGACTGCCATATACTGAATGAATATATGAGTGTTCAGTGCTGGTTTTACTCAGCTTTTCTCAGTGCTAGTGGTTTAAGCAGCACAAGGGCTCCCACCCTGCCCCTTAGCTGGTCCTGCTAAAGGAAAGCTATGTGGGACAGGAAGAAGAGCAGAAAAGGGGTGGGAAGCAGGACCCTGGTGTGAGGTAGTCTGTGCCTAATCCTTACCTCAACATGGAGCAGTGACTGAGACCATCTTGCTGGAGCTGTCATAAAGTGTCCTCGTATGCTTAGTGCCACATGCATCTAGTCTGGATCTCCAGAGTCGTGGTCATCATCCTTTCATTGCTTGAGGGACTGCCACCAAGTACAGCCAGCAAGGGTGCACCTGCAGGGGCCCCAAGCTAGAAAAGGCTGCCCTCTTTACTGCAGGATCAGGCTACTCCTGCTGTTCACTTTGTCCTCCCCACAGCTCTAGGTTAGGAACAGACACAGGTGTTTCTCCACACAAAGGAGAGAGGACTCCTCACCAGCCACTTTTGCTCCCAGCTCCCTGGCAGCTGCAGGATGTGGGAACATTCACCTGCTGACTGTGGATGCTGCTAGAGTGGAGAGTGCTGAGTGCCAGCCCCGCTTCCTCCCTTTTTAGATACAGATTGATGAAGGGATGACCCCAGCACCTGCAGCCTGGTCTCCTGGGAGAAAGGCAGTGGAGTGCGTGGGCCACATCTGGAAATCAGATGCCCTGCAGGTTATTCACTGGCACTCCCTCTGCTCATGCACCAAAGTATCATCTGCCGTGTCCAGACAAGTTGCACCAACACAAGCAACTACTAAAAGCCAGCAATATCCCAATATGACAATGTCTGAGAACCTGGTGTTGCCACACTCCATCTGCTGGAAACAGCCCTTTCTCAGGGAACATGTGGTGGGCACCATTTAAGGAATTCAATGTGCACAGTGAAACATCTTCTCTGGCACGGAGAAGGCTGTGTAGGGGAGGTGCAGAGACAGGTTGATGAGGGCTACCCCTTCTACAGCCCCACCACTCTAAAATCCATAGGGCAAACAGATCTTTATTCACATCTGCTGTATGCGAATAGGGAAATCCCAGGTAGCACGTGGCCAAAGGAAGGTTCAACACCAGACACACAGCACCTCCATCACTGCATGTACCATCCAGCTGTCTGAGACAAGGACAGAAGGCACTCTGCACTCCCTTGTAACTTCTCTCCCCTTGAGCTCCTGCTATGTTGACCACAGTTGCCTCCCTGAGCTTCACTCAGCCCTTACCTCCATGGGCTTAAGTTGTGCCAGGGTAGGTTTAGATTAGATATTAGGAAGAATTTCTTTACTGAAAGAGTGGTGAGATATTGGAATAGGCTGCCCAGGGAGGTGGTGGAGTCACCATCCCTGGAGGTTTTTAAGAAGAGGATTGATGTGGTTCTTCAGGGGATGATTTAGGGATAAGAGTAGTGTAGGGCTATCGGTTGGACTAGATGATCTTGAGGGTCCTTTCCAACCATAATGATTCAGTGATTCTGTGGAAGCTCCTTTCCCAACAGCAGCTAGGAGCAGCTAGGTCAAACCAAGGCACCTTTGAAAACTTCTGATTTCACCAAGTCTGATCTCAGGCACAAAACTTCCCAGACATTCCCTTACATCTGCCAGGCAGAAGAATGTGATAAATAGCCACTAATTATTTTCTGGACCTTTAGAAAAATCATGGTACAGATGGGCCCTGCCATAGAATGCTTGTAATAGGTTGTGTGGAACTGTGGGAAAGACTGTGGGACTGGATCTATAGGTTATAAATATTGCCTTCCTGCCTCCAAAGAGTTATGAGTAACACAGCCAGGGAGAAGGTCACATAACTAATGAAAAACATTACAGAAATAGCTGGGTATAAAGTGAATGAATTGGGTTGATTTATCAAGGTTTAGCAGAATCCTGTCCACAACAGCAACAATGATCTACATCATGATCTTGAAGATCGAGACCAAAAATGGGATTAAATAAAGGATGATTTTAATCTGGCTGAGGCATGAAGTCATGCAGTGATACAAGCGGGTGGATGCTGGAGTCTGGCAAATGAATGTAGGTGTGAACTGGTTCTGGCTGGGCTGGAGTCACAGCAGCCCATAGGGTGCTGTGTTTTGGCTCTGTTACTCTGCTGATAACACACCAGTGTTCTGGCCATTCCTGAAGAGCGCTTGCACAAGCAGCTTTTTCCCACTCTGCCCCTCCTGGGGCCATGCAATAAGTTGGGAGTGAACACAGCTGATTTGAACTGACCAAAAGGATATCCTATACCTTATAACATCATGCTCAGCAATAAAAGCTATGGGGAAAGGAGAAGGAAAGGGGACATTTGTGGTTATGACATTTTTCTTCCCTTAGGTGTGATGGAGCCCTACTTCACTGGAAGTGGCTCAGCAGCTGCCTGCTGATGGGAAGCAGAGAGTGATTTCTTTGTTATTGCTTTGCTTTCAGGCCCAGCTTTGCTTTACCTCTTGAAGTGTCTTTGTCTTGGCTCATGAGGTTTCTCACTTTTGCCCTTGCATTTCTCTCCCCCATACCATTGAGGGAGTGAGCAAGTGGCTGGGTGGATACTGAGCTGCTGTTTGTGATGAACTCCACAAACTGTCATGCAGGGAATCTCTCTGGGGCAACGCACAGTCAGCCCTTCCATGTCCTATTACTCATCCAGCCTCTTGCACTTTTCTGTGGAGCAACGCTACAGCCAGAGTTAGAACTGTATTATACTGTTTCCTAAGTGCCTCATCTGGGAAGTCCCAGACCATACCATCTCTTCTTCTTGGGCAATGGCCCTTGAGGAGCCACTCAGCCAACCCGGTCTGCCTTCCTTTTGGAACATCCTTATCGCCATGCTGTTATGTTCCTAATCCTGGGCTGCCTGCAAAAAAGAGCCCAGGACACAGAGAGAGGGAGAAACCCTGCTCCTTCAGTCTCACTGATAGATGTGGGCTCCATTACTGCCCTGAAACCCTTGAGTTTCTTTCCTAATTTGTTACCCTCTCTCAGCCATGGCCTTATTAGTGAGAACCATTCTGACTTGTGGTTTATCCTTTCACTTTGAGCTGAGTCTTACTGTGATGCAAGCAATTGGCCAGCAAACTCAATAAAAACATGTTCCTATACACATGTAACCCAGACCTCTGGGCCAGAGGAAGCATTCTTACCTCTTTGGAGGTAACAGAAACGGTCTCTGTAGAAAGCAGTGTGCAGGGTGAGAGAGATGGATAATCTGTTGGAATCTTAGAGGATCACTGTCTGGAGATATTTGCTGCCTCTTGCAGGGAACTGTAATGAGCAAGGAGCAAAACCTGACAGTTGCAGACACAGTCAAAAGGAGAATAGTATTTTTATCAGAACTGAAAATTGCTGGCAGTTTTCAGCCATTTTTGGCTGACAATTATCTGTGTTCAGACCAAAGACTTCCACAAATGAAACATTATAGCAGAAAGCTTTTGAAAAATGCCTATCCTTTTTAGGAGGAAATTTCAAAGATAGCAGCCATGAAATCTCAGCCAGTAGAAACAGAGGATCCAATTTAAGGGATCCATCTTGGTTATGAAGACACACGGCAGACAGGATCCTGTCAGTCTTACCTTTTACTGATGCCTTCCATGTAGGCAGACTCCCCTTATTGTACCAGTGCTGGAGCGAAAGGTGTAATTAATTCATTTCTGAACCCTTTCCCATGGACTACTGATCCTGCCAGCATCCTCCCTACCATAAAACAGAAAAGCCTCGGTCTCTGTGGCTAGTAAGCATCCAAGCCCTGCCTCCCAAGACAGTGAGACATTTGTGGAGGAAGAGAGTTGGAGGATTTATGACAGCAGAGGAGGAGAGCTTCTGCATGCTGTTTGTAGAGGCTTGGCTTCTTCTCTAAAACTCACAGCCCAATGTAAGAGACAAAAAGTAGATGCATTCCTCACCATACTCCCCACCTTCTAAAGACAATGAGACACATGCAGGGATTTGGGCTTTGCAGCCAAGCCCAGCAATGTCCTGACTGAGGACTGGAAGCTACTCTGATGGAACAGGTTACGTTTCAGAGATGACAAGAGTTGTCTCATCTCAGGGTTCTCTCTGCTACCCAGAGTAACTAGTGGGTTTCCATTAACTTCAGAAGACTTTATGGTGTCACCAGGAAGCCACAAGACATTAGGCCATGACAACTCTTGCTTTGTCTCTGGTGGGTGGTCCCTGTGCACAAAGAAAGCCTTATTTCTGCTGTCAAGTGGGTAAAGAGAGTGTTCCTGTCTCCAGCACACATTGCTGCTGGAGTGTATAGTTCACAATGAAGTGGTGGTGAGTCACCATTGCTCCCTCTTCTGCTGGGGGAGAAGCTCCACTTATCTGTGCAATTGGGAATGAGTAGGGCAAGGCTGGGGATATGAACCCTCCTGATGAGGAGCCAGACCTCACTTGTGGGATTTTAGCAACTGCTGTGGATGGACCTGACTCATCAGTCCTGATGTAAAGCAGCCTTTGCTGTGAGGCCCCTGTGGTTCAGGTAGATGCCCTGCTCCTGCTTCTACATGTCCGATTCCACAAGGCATGTGGAGTAACAAGGCAGGGGCAATACTTGACCAGAAGAATACAAGATTTCCCAGAAGGCCAGCATGCATGCAATGTCTTGGTTAGAAAACTTTGACCACAGGGCAAACTGACAGAAAGTGGACTGGATAAAGGAGAACAACAGCCTACGAGGTGGAGAAACCAGAATCCCAGAGTCCGGCATTCACAGAACCTGCCCAGGGCTCCTCCTGTTTGCCAAACAGGGGCACAGCAGCTGGCTTAGGCCACTCACTAGACACACGGCTGTGGTATGACACCCTTTCAAACATTTTTGGCACATACTTATTAGATAAAATGTTTTTATGTCTGGATATTCCGATGCCTGGGATCATTCCTTGCTCCAGGGGCACCTCTGGTAGTTCAGAGGTGCTGAAAATCTTGGTGGATAATTTTGCATGACAATGCTTGGCTACAAGGCTGTGAAAAAGTCCCAGTGTCAAGGCTCTGGTCTCCAAGCAGCGCCTGCTCTGCAACTGAGGTCTGGTTTGACCTCACTTGTAGCATCTAGCATAAGCTTCTGGATATCTCTTGAGAATTTTTTTTCTGAGTCTCTCAACCTGATTCTGGAGTCAGGGTGTCTCTGGCTGACACTCACAAGCCTTGTCTGCTCCTTCCAAGATCACTAGGTATAGTTATAACACTAAGGCTTTATGAACCCTTCCTTGTAGGGGGCTTGAATTCCCTCGTTTTGTATCTGCCAGAAACAGCACCAGGTGAGAAGAGAGATTGTTTCCAAACATGTTGTAGCTGGTGGCAGAGTCTGTTAGGAGAAGCTGACCTGCTGTGCATTGTGCTGGGCACTGAAGTGCTGCCTCAGAAACAGCAAGAGAGGCTTAAGAGGACTGTGAAAGAGCTTGTGTGTACACTAGCTTTGCAGATAGACTTATTCACCATCCCTTCTCATAGCCACCATTGAAATGAAAGCTCTTCCAGGCTAAAGCACGAAGCTGACTACTGGTTCAGGCAGCACTGCAGGAGAATGGAGGCCTGGGTGCTTGGAAGAAGCCTCTGAGTGTATCAGTGCAATCAGTTCAATTTTCTCCCTGTCTCCAGGGACCAGGACCAACAACAGGGTAGGTTTGGTTCCTGTTGGAGCTCATCAGCTATATCCCAGTGCTACGGCAGATTGAGCCTGTGCCAGCCAGAGCCAGCACTGCTACCCAGGAAAGGGGAAAGTCTTCTTCAGGGAGGGGTCCAGTTCTAGCAAAACAGTCCTTCTCACTTCCACCTGCCTTCGTGCCTCTCTTTCAGCTCGTCAGCAAGAACAGCTAAGTGCAGACCTGCCTCTGCACTCTCTTAGGTGATAGCCCTGAGGCAAGAAATCGAAGGCCTTGTCCCAAAATTTTTTAAGTCCAGCTGATTTTGCTAGGGCTTTCAAAGCTGATGGATATCAGAGCAGATTAAATGCCTCCGCCCTCTTCTCCAGGAAAGGCATCTGGAGCTGCACACTAAGGTTAAACCTGATGCTTTACAGAGCATATGACACAGGAAAAAATCACCATGGGTGCTGTCACAGGGAGTCCTAGTTCAGTGCCTGGCTTCACTTAAGTCCTTCTTTGTTAATGAGATGTGAGTGCAGAACAGGGCAGAAGAAATAGTGACAAAGTCTGTGTGGGGCCATAGATACTGTGAAGGATCAAAGCTGTCTTCCTTCTGTGTTCTACTCTCAGGCTGCTCAGGAAGAGATATAACTGATGACTGGAAAGAGGACGATGAGGTCAGGATGCTGGATCTGTCCTGTCTTTGCTGGAGTGCAGGAGAATCAACACTCACATGAGCTCTCTTTGCTGCTCAGTGACACTGGGAGTTTGCTCCTGTTTCCACCCCAGCCTCTAAAAGCCCTGCCAAGAGTCATGAGTTCCTTTATTTCTCTTACTTGATGGCTCAAGCACTGGGGGTTTATTTTGTGATGACTACAGTCTACCTGGCAGTAATCAGAGTGTCTCAGAAAGAATGGTGAAAACACCTGATGTAATTTTTTTTTTCCTGCAATATCTGCTCTAGAACAGCTCCTCCTGAAGACACCTTTCTGAGAGTCTTGGATTTGGGAATCATCCTGGCATACAGAACTTCTTCCAGAGTGGCTAGTGCAGGGGAGCCAGTAGGCTCTGCTTCCCCCATGTAGACAAAGTCGAAGTCCAGGCTGAAATTTCCTTAAGACACACCTCGCATTTCAGGATCTTTTGGTGCTACTTTCATCTCCGATCCACATATTGCAGCCCTATAATAATAATAGTACGAATAATAGTAATAATAACACGAATAATAATACTACTACATTTTGTATGTACATAGCACCTTTCATCCAAGGATCTAAGTCACAATTACAGCTTCATACATTCCTGTGTATTACAGCCTTATGATTCTAAGACTGCTCACGTATCCAGACTTCAAAGGTTCTGGATTTCCCCTCCAGCCCAGTCATGGTGCCCAACATGCTGGAGATGTTTCAAAGGTGTTTCAGAGGTGCCTTGGCAGTAGCCAGAGAGAGACAGAAGAGCCAGAAAAGCTCTCCGAAGCCAAAAGGAGCCTTCATGGATTCTTTCCTCCCCTCCCCCAGCCACTCTCTAGTCTCCCTGGAAAGTCAGCAGAGCCCTAGGATAAGGATGACACTCCCATGAGGCCCATGTGTCCGTACAGTGGGAGGTGAAAAGACAGAAATGATTTTGAAAGGAAAAACGAGTGATGGCACAAATTCAGGTGAATTTCCAGGTCAGGCAGAACCCACAGCATTTTGGTCAAAAATGGCTTCACCAAAAAAATAACTGGGACAGATGGTGGAACATTTAATTGTAAGATGTTTTTTGAAAGGATTGAAAGATTTTTAGGTAACTGAAGAATGAAACAAAGTATTCTTCTTTGGGTCAAAGCAAAATGTTTCAGGGATATACAGAGCAAACAAGTTTTTGTTTGGTTTGGTTTTAATTTAATTGCATGGGAAACCTGGGAAAAAAAGAAGCTATTCGTTTAACCCAGTCCAATCCTTCCCCACCTTTTCTGGTTTAGCCAAAGAGCTGAAATAGCTGTTATTTACTTCCACATGTTCAGGAAGAACTATGCTAAAAGCTTCCTATAGAAAATAGATAGATTAAAGAATTTGGGTTTACAGAAGCCCTGGCCAAGCAGAAGTTGACTAGGTGGGTTCATTTCCTCCTGGGTGAAGTTCACCAGTGCTAATCATGAGCTTGTAAACAGCTCCTGGATGTGACTTCAGAGTATTTCAGTACTTCACTACTTTCAGTATTTCAGTAGCTGCACTAACTTATGGCTGCATCTGTAAACAAGGAGTGATGAGGTCAGTGGACATGAAAGGCAGGCTACAAATCTGAGAGTTTAGTATTGCTTGTGGCTGAAACAAATTTAAAGCTCAAGAATTTTTAAGCTTTCGAAAGGTATTTTAGCTTAAGAGGTCCAGGCATGACTGAAAAGTGCAATCTATGGCATTGTTTTCATCATTTGGTCTCAAAGAGCATTAGCGAAGGGTATTAGTAATGCTTCAGAGGTAGGGAGACTGAGACAAAGGATAAGAAGATGAGTTGTTTGGAGTAAACTGTAAGACTCAGAGCTAGAAAACAGTCAAGTTTCTCATGCTGCACTCCAGTCCTCTGTATCTCCCACCTCCACCACACAAGGAAGCCAAAGCATCTCTCTGTTCCCAAAAGTCTGAATCTTTGTGTCCCTCCATGTACATACAAA
Source organism: Galbula dea (assembly GCA_013399015.1). Taxonomy (NCBI): domain Eukaryota; kingdom Metazoa; phylum Chordata; class Aves; order Piciformes; family Galbulidae; genus Galbula; species Galbula dea. The sequence goes on along the minus strand of VWZX01000326.1, from coordinate 235,927 downwards.
GCATCTGCAAGATGGTCAGTGGAAAGCTGCCCTCTGGAAAAGGACTGGATCTACCTCATGGTATCACCAGATGAGCCAGAGCACCTCATGGAGGACCAGAGCAGTTTTCACAGTGTGTATTAGCTCATCACAGACACACCACACTAACCAGCATGGGCTGCAACACGTTCTCTCCCCCTTCTTTAATAAATCAAGGCTTCCAGTATTTATGCTTTTGTCAGTAATAAATCTTGTGCTGTTTTATACCACATGAAAGTGCAACACCTTAACTGACAGGCACTTCCCTGCGCAGGACTGCAGCTGCAAACACAACCTGCAGCACAAGAACCTGCTGTTTTGGTCCTCAGCTGAAGAGAAGTTAAAGACAGCATGAACAGCAAGGCTGCCCCTTTGCTCAGCAAAGCCCCACATGCTGTTGCCAGAGTACATGTAAAACAGCTTTATGCAGCAGGAACCTCATTAACCTGTGGAACTCATTGCCACAGGAAATTAGTGCAGCAATAATAAAAGTCTTACCTGCAACTATAATCAAGGTCTTGTCTTAGCTGTGACACTTTTGGTTCTGCAAATACAACACACCTGACCCTAAAGGTATGTCTCTGCTCAGTCTTGGGACAGAGCCTTAGGACAATGTCTGGAACAATACCTTGGGACAATATCTGACAGGTCCCATGCCCCTGTGTAGAGGGAGAAGAAAGCCTTACAGTGCACCTACATGACTGCATCTCATTGTTCCCTTAGAAGATGCTAACTGAGCAGGAGCAGAAGCATTATTTTTATGTGCATTGTCAGACTGACTCGGAGTGCTGCCTGCGAAGTCAACAAAATGCTCACACAACTGTTGCCTTTCCCAGCTCCAAGATACTGGGAAGCTGTTGAGGACACTGCTGCAGAAACAGGGATAAGAAAAAACTGCAAATATTATTCCCTACAACCAGAACTTCCTCTCACATTTTCTGGGAAAGATAGAAGATGAATTTCTGTCTAAAAAGGTTTAATACCTTTCCTGCTAGTTTCATGCATGCAAAGTTCAAAATTAGCTTTACTAAGGTTAAGAAATGCCCAAAATTGGGAATTATTTGGAGCTGGAAAATGCAATTACACCAAGAGTCATTCCTACACCAGATAACCTATTTGGGAGGGTGACTTGTGCCTTCACATCCTCAGGTCTCTGACATTCCTGGTGCTCAGCCACACTGTCACACTGCTGTAGCCTTGACTCAAAATCATTGCTTTGTGCACGGGGGTCTGCCAACGCTGGGAGGTAGCAATAGGCAAGGAATAGGGAATATGCCAGGGGCTGATGGTCTGCAGGGCTCAGTGACATGCTACAAACCTTTCAACAGCCCTCCCTGCCCCCATATGTGCACCTCTGTGCTCTCCCACCCGTTACTCGGCAGAGGAGAACGCGTTTCTGCTTCCCTTTCGCCCCCTGCGGTTCTCACCGCGGCACACAGCCCTGACGGGAAGTCAAGAGGTGCTTGGGCTTCACCTTCTCTTTGAACGAAAGGGAATGTTACTAATTGGTGCCCCATGGGGATGGTCAGTGCTGGAAACTATCCTGTCTCCCCAGAGTCTCTTTGTAGTGGCTGCTCACAAAAAAAGACAGCAGGTCCCTGGAGCAGACCCTACACTTACAGGTGTATCTGTCTCCACTCCCATGGGGGTTGCTTTTCGTTTCCACATCCTTTAAAAATATTTAAACAGCTACAGAGAGGACTACAAACAAGGCAAATGGAGATGGGAAGCTGCTGATACCTTGGGAGAGACATTCCTCTGTCACCCCATGAAAGGGAGAAGTCTGGAGTGCTGCCCTGATTCATCACTGGCAGGAAAGTGTATGCTGGTGGATCTGGGAAAGGTTTTACATTACCAGTTCCTGGGTTCTGGCAAGACTGCAGGTACCACCTGACCTTCACTGTGTCCATCCCTTGCTTCTGCCTCCACTCAGGCTGGACCCTGTCTCTGCTTTGCCTTGGCTGCAACATTAGATGCTTGTACTTGGTCCTGCTCTTCTTCTAAGAAGACTGTTTCTGATCTCTCTTTCACGTCTTACTTCAAGTCCTTCTCCAAGACCTCAGGTGAAGGTATTTTGGCACCCCAGCTGAAGTGTCTGAGCTCAAAGGCAGCAGCACCTACTGCCCTGATGTTGGCAGAGGGTTCTGCCCCCCGAGAAGGGGTGATGGGGGAGTCCTTCAGCCCCCCCTGCAGTGAGCTGAGAAGTGCAATGCTTCTCTTTCTCTCCACCCTCCTGCTGCTCCCTGACCCAGGCAGGTGCAGAGGAGGAGAGGCATTTGCAGTTCCATTGCTGTCTTTTGGCACCAGAGCCTCTGCCAGAATCAAAGAGCTTTTCAAAGAAACCCCTAAACTCCTTTAATCACCAGCTAGAACTCCTCCCTCACAGATCTAAGGGCCATGAGCTCAGTGTTTTCATTGCCCTAGGCAGATTTATGAGCTTATTCTTCAAGGAAGGGAGGGAGAGAGGGGAGATTGTGGCATATTACTTAGCCTGGGGGGTAGGCAAAGAGGAGAAAGGGGAGGGTGGAGGAAAGCATTTGCAGTGGAAGTGCATAGCATTGCAGAAAGCCAGGCTTTCCTGTGGCTGGTGCTCAGGCATTGTGGAGAGGCAGAATGGGACTGGATGTGAGTGAGGACCAGCCTGCTGTGGCCGAATTCAAGAAGATGTGGCAGGTGAGGTGCAGCTCCCTCCCACCCAAGCTCCCTCCACGGTGGTGCCAGCTGCAAGGGAGCATGCAGTCACAACATGCCTGCTGCTGCCCAGCCTCGCTCACTGATGGATGGCACCAGGAGTGGGCATCCCTCAAAGTGCAAGCAGGAGGAACTGATCTCCTCAAATCCCAACTATTCTGGCCCAGTTGCAGTTTGCAGAGTGAAGAAGGAGGGAGGAGGCTTGGCTGGCAGTCACTCACAGTTACCCACCCCGGAGCACAGGCCCATCCCTATGCACATTTGCTCTAACCACTCCACTGTTCTGCCTTCTCCAACCAACTCATCTGTATGCTTGCTCCCTTCTTGCCAGGGAATGCAGTGCTTGCTGCCAGCTGCGAAGCAAGTGCAGTAAAGGTCTGGCTGCTCCTTCTGCCACAGAAAGACCTGGGTACCAGTTGTTGGCTTTGAGATGGGACAGATCCTGCATCTCACCTCCTGCAGCCCTGCTCGGACAATGCCCCACTAAAAAGTAGACATCTGCTCACAGGCAGTGTCCCAGACACCCTTCTGCCACTTACTAACAGCCCTGCAAAGCCTGTCTCTTTCTTTTTGAACTGAAATCTCAGTTAGAAGGAAGGTCTCAGCCATGACCTGCGGTACTAAAGCCACAGCCCTCCACTTCACTGCTTACAGCACGGCCTGTTGTAACTGGAAGCACCTGAGGGCTGCAAGCCTGTTCATGGACCAGCCACTCTGGAGAGCACAGCACCCTATGAATCACAACACTATCCACATTGGGATAGGTGCAGCCAAGTAAAGCAAAACACTGCCTGACACAAAGGATTTCTAGCTCCTAATATCAAGAGGTAAAAGGGAGCTGATCTTAGGGCAGAGAAGGGGGCTGGGGGATGATGAAACAGGAGGAGATATGAAGAGCTGTCGTGAACCTGTTAAGTTTCACATCATTGGAAATTCAGAGACTTCAGTATTTCCATTCTCTTAAACCCAGAACAAAGTGCCAACATGTCAATATTTGGTATAAAACAAAAAAAATTACTATATTGCGTTTAAGAAGCATCAGGGTGCTTTACTTTGACAGTTCTGGAGTCCTGTGATGTGGAGATTAAATCACCTATGGTTAAACTTAACATCAGCAGGTGAAAATCTATAAATGGAAACATTTTTTTTAAAATTTTATTAATTTTTTATTTTTTTTATATTTGACACAGTGCTGTTAGGATTTACTGGCATATCACCTGAAGGTTAAATCTACTATTTGAATAGATCAACACTTCTGGGTTGATACAGGCCCTAGGGTCTCTGGATGTAGCTGAATAGGAGGGAGTATATTTCATAGCTGGACTTTAAGGTCAGGTTAAGACAGAGTTTACAACTCCCCCCAACATGTCACTCGCTAAGAAGCTCTTTGCCAGCCCCTGTGTGATAAGCCAATCAGGATGGCCTGTGCTGCTCCAGAGAAATGGACTGTTAGAGCCAGCATGAGCCCTGATTGAGTTTAGGCTACCTGCAGGAGCAATACAAACAGCAGGAACCTGTCACCTAACATGGACAGCCCCAAGCTGAGATGGCTCCCTGGGCTTTCTAAAGGTCTGCTAATGAGACAGTAGCACATCGAAGTGTCTGCTGGAGGGGCAACCCTAGGAAGACATGACTTGCTTCTTGCCTATCTCCCCGACCAAAACTGCAAGCTCACCAATGCTTCCATTGGAAAAGGTTGGTTTTGGATGCATGGGATCAGGTTTAAGGCCAAGATTTGAAACAGAGCAAGGACTCTTTGGAGAGAGACAGGCTTAGCAGAGACACAGTGTTGTCAGGATAGGGCATGAATGTGAGCTCATTAGTAGTGACGCAATATCTAATCAGAGGTTATTACAAGGATCCTTTATTTTGCACCTGAAGGAGGCCTGCTTTTTACTGAAAGGAGTAGGAGTGCAGGTACTTTGCTTAGAAGACATGGCATGGAGTAAAGGAGCTGGAATGCTTTGGAAGCAGGTCCCGTTCAGCTCCATGCTCCACATTGTCATTACAGGGCTTGCTTTTCAGCCCTCAGAGCTCTCAAAGAAAACCTAGGCATTATTTTACATACCAGGATATGAATGTAAAGCCTCAGTATACATGAAGTTTAGATCTCTCTTGAAAGTCCATACTTTCTACAAAACTTTTGCTGATTTGCTTTGAAAAAAACAGCCCTGACTGTTCACCTTATAACTGAGAAACTAACCTTACATGATTTGCTGAAGGAAGTCCAAGAAGGTAGTGACAGAAACAGCAAGAAAATCCAGCTCCCCAGTCTCCTTCTCCCGATAATCCTCAGTCTATCCTGCACTCCTACCTCTGTTACATCTTCTTGTTCCATCCGCAGCGTTTATCGGATAAGCAGCACATGTACTGTATTTCCCCAAATAGGTCCAGCCCTAAGGGGAGGAGGAAAACTCTGGCCCCTCCAATCCTTCCCTGGCTGGAGCCAGTGGCTCTCGGCCCAGAGGTCCCCGCTGCTCTGCTCTATCCGCAGCTCAGTCCCCCCCCCGCAGCTCCCTTCTCTCTGTCGCTGCCGCTGCCGCTGCCACTGCCGCTGCAAAGGGTATCACTGGCGCCACCATGCGGTCGAGGCCGGCGGCGCTGGCGGCCAGGGTCCAGCGGGGCGGTGCCAACGAACCGGACACGCTCCCAGAGCGGAGGCTGCTGGACGGCTGGTCGGAAGACTCAGTCCCAGCGAAATCCTGAGTTCTGCCAAAAGCAGCTGAAGGGTCACCTGCCGCACCAGGCCAAAAGCATCTTTAAGCACCTCCCTCTGGGATCTATGCACAAGAGATCCATAGCCCAGGGCTCAGTGTCACTGTATGACCACCATGTTCGGGGTAAATGCGGTGATGAGAACTGTTTAACACTGAGATGTCCCTTGGTTCATGCACTGGAACTTTCTGCAGCTCTCATCCCGAGATGCAGGTCTACAGAGATGATGGGCACCATGTTCTCTGCAGAGTCAGAGCCACGGTTGCCCTGTCTTGTAACGACTGCGTGTGTGGAGTGGGTACCTGACAAAGTTGCCACATACCCTCACAGTACCATCAGTGCTGCAAAGCACAGCAGCCTCTCGTGCTTAGAACCCAGATGTTTTAGCCACCTCTATCAAGCTCAAGAACTGTAGTGACTTTTCACTAATAGGCAGCTGGCTCCAAACAGCAGGGTGTGTGCAGAGGGGATAGCTCTCACAGGACAGACCTCATGTGACAAGTGTTTTGTGATTCCCTGTTCCAAGGAAATACAACTTATGATACATATTTGAAATACAACTTATGTTACATAGTTCTATTGTCTTCCAGTGAAAATTGTTCTTTCCTGTCATGTTCCTTTCTCAGCTGAGACAGTACACCTCTGGCCATCCAATGGTTGGCACAAGACAAAGCAAACAGGCATGAGCAGAGAAGCTCTTATTCGGCTCTGGTAGCTTCAACTTGGCTTTGAAAAGCACTTCCCGGATGAGTTAGAATACTGAGCTTTAACAGCAGAGTAACTGCATCCAGGAACACCAGAAAACCAGCAACATGGTCTGTATGCCACTCCAGGACACAAGCCCTCTCTCAGCACAATGAGCACAAAACCAATGTCCCGAGCCTGCCTGGGGGCTACTGGTTGTCCTGTAGTACACACAGTGTCCCTTGGCAATACCTTAGCTCCATCCCTAACTGAGAAAGCCAAGGTCCTTACCAGCCTCTGCCACCCAGTTGAAGTTGTTGGTTGCAGCACTTTCTGTGAATAAACAGACCAAGCATCTTCCCCAGTGCGTGTCAGGACCAACTTGTCTCCCTTAGAGAGATGTTTCCTCTCCTGGTCAAACCCTGAGATCCTTCCACGGAGTCCCTTGCTCACCCTGGGGATATCTGCACTCATGACTAGTCAAATGTCACCACCGAGTCTATCTCTGGGTCTGGAAACAAACCGACCAGTCCCTGTGGTCATTTAACCCTTGGAGGATTAATAGCAGAAAGGATGGGAAACGTTCAAATAATTAAGAATTTTAAAATAAAATTAAGAAGAAATAAACCAAACAAAACCCAACATACCAAGGCCCCTCCCCCCCCCCATAAGAATTTAAAGTTGATTTTTAAAGAGGCAACTTAGACACTGCTGGTAGCCAGCTCAATCCAAACCCCCAAAAGCCATGCGTTATCACAGGTATTGAAATGCTTAACAGAATGATCCCAGAGCACTTTGCACTAATTTCTCAGTGTGAATACTCCATTATGTTCTCAGACAATCAGAATCTACCCAGCAAATCAGCTCCTCTGATCCATTGTAATCAAGAAGCAAAGCATGCATAACATCACAATATAAACAGCATTTGCAAGAGGGGTGCAGGGAGGAGGGGGAGCTGGCTTAGCTTGGCAGGTCTTGGAGCAATAGCTGCAGGTTTTGTTGGTTTTGTGGTTTTTTTTTTTCTATTTTCCAGGGGAAAATTAATTTCAGGAGAATATGGCACAAACTTCCAAGCTGGAGGAGAGCTGCAGCTGATGAAAGAGTCCACAGAAAGTGTTGTAAAAGAAATAGCAAGGGCTGTACTTACAGGAAAGCTGTTAGAGGGCTCAGGTTGTCAGGGACCTCTGAAAGCCCCAGCTCAGAGCAATCCACTGAGAGCATGATGCCATCCTCTTCACAGTGGCATTGAGTTGGGCATGAGAGCGCAGCACCTTGCTCCACAGATAGTGCCTGGAAGCAGAGAGAGGAGGCCAGGAGAATGCTCCAGAAGAAGAGCTTGTCCATCCTTGCTTTGGCTGCAGTCACAGGGACTGTGTGAGGTGCGGACAGCTTGCTCTGACCCCAGGGCTCAGCTGGATAGAGGGGACTGGTCCCTCTGCCTCGCAGGCAGCGGTCAGGGTACTTCCTGCAGGTCGGAGTGTGGTAAGGATGCAGCCAGGGAAGGAAAGGCATTGTTGAATGATCTTGGTTATTGGATTTCAAGGGCTGGGCAGGGGCGTGAGACACTCCAATGGGAGGAGTTAAACTTTCTACTCTTTCCCTCTCTCTCTTAGAGCTGGCAGAAATTTCATTCAAAGGGAAGAAAAGAAAAAAAAAAAAAGAAAGAAAAAAAAAAGAAAGAAACCTCAACAAATAAAGACCTGTTCATAGCTCCAGGACCTGTGCTTGTTTTGTAACAATGTTTTTGTGAACTAGCAGGGCAGAGGAAGGCAAAACTGGCTCCAGCAGGGCAGAGGAGTATAAACAGGGAGGCAGGAGTACCCAACCAGCACTTCAAGCGCTCCAGACTTTGGGACGCTGAAATATAACTCCAGAAAAAGGACTCTGTGTCTGTCCTGGCTGCTAAACCCAGTTGCAACTGGAAAGTCAGGGTGCAGCTGGGTAGAAGGGAGTGAGGAGCTCAAAACAAGCTGTTTGCTGGGAATGGCCATGCCCAGGGCTGTAGGTCTGTCTGTCCTGTGTTCTGACCCTCATTCATGAGCAGTCCCATTACTATCCCCATACATGGGAGGGGGACTGGGTGGGACATTCAAGGGGATGGAGCAGCAGTGTTATGGTGCAGAACTCAGGGGAGGACCTCTCCAGGACAGTGGGACATCGTGCTTTTGCAGCTGTGCTAGCTGCTACGGTTTTGCACACATCAAGGTCAAGTGCATGTGTGAGCTGCATATGCAGGAGAAGCAGAGCACTGATGCCAAAGCAGGTGGCTGATTGGAAGAGCTCTTTCCAACCTTGGGTAAAGTGGACAAAGGAATAGGCCACTGAGTGGGGGCTTGAAGCCATGTCATCTTGAACTCCATTGTGCAGAAGAGAGCCAGGCCAGCCCAGGGCCTTGGGGTGTCCTGAAACATGTAGGGTATGCATCAGAACAGGATTTCTTACTGCTTGGGTCTTGAGGAGCTACTGAGTTCTGGGGCAGCAGAAGCACCTGCTTAGAAACAGGAGCTGGGTCCAGGTCTGGAGAAGGCTGCAAAGGCTGTTTCTCTGTGGCTTTTCTGTTTCTCCTTCCTGACTGCAGCCACTGGCTGTTCAGGGTCACTGTGATGCCCCTGACTGGGATGTCTGCTGTCCTCCCATGGGGAGTCTTTTCCACAGCTTGAACCATTCTGTGTCTCTCTTTACAGGGCTGTGTGCCTTGTCTGTAATGGGGACAGCAGCTGAACACACGCCTCTCACACTGAAGAAAGACTGTAGATGCTGAGCTTAAGGTGGATCTGGACTCCCATCAGAGCCAATGTGTTCTTTCCTCTGCTTCCCCTTCAGCCATAGCTAAAGAAAGTGAATGGGGCAGAGAAAGAAGGACCTATGTTTGGGTGGTTGCAAAGCACACCCACAGAGTCACCCTTCTGGCTGTGGCCATGCCATCCATCATAAGATGTCACATGGCTGAAGCACAGACTTGGAGATGGTTTTCATGGCTCCACTTGCTCTGAATGTCCTTTTCCTTCTGTTAAAAGAGTTTCCTAATTGATACCCCAATTTTCTCAGGATGAAAGAGGTAGGAGAGTTATCTGGGATCAGGAAGGTGATCCTGCAAACTGGGAGACATAACAAGCTCCAACTAACCTTGGACGGGGGATGCCTTGAGGCCTTTGAGTCAAAGCAGGTATCTCCTCTGAAAAAAACTGCTAAGATCGATCTCAGGGTTTGGGGCTGAAGCACAGGCTCTGGCTGAGGGCTTCTTGGTGTTGCAGGACATGAAACTATTTCATTTACAAAGTCCATTCAGATCTTGCAGTTTCAGGACTGAAACCCTGTCACTGCTGAAGTCAGTGGAAACAATTGTCAGAGTGCAGAGGAGCAAGGATTTTGTTCTAGAAGCAGGAACTCATTTAATTAAGCCCCTTTCCATCATGAGCAGTTCTAGAGATGTCATTAATGAAACATTTGCAATGTGTTTTGACAGCTAAAAATGCAAAACACTGCCTGTGGGGAAACGGGAAGTCCTCCTTGTAGTGAGAGTTCCTACTTGGGCTCCTTGACAGTCTTCACCTCCAGACCTAGCATGGGGCTTTAGCATGGCATGAAATGTCTGAATTTGCCCCAACAGCAGTCAGGAATTTAGTATCAGTCTCGAGAAAATGTCAGGCCTATCACTCTGCTCCTGGCTGCAAAAGCCATTTTTATCTATGATTTCCCCATCCCTCTCTCTCCAGCCTGAGCAACCAGACAGCAACTGCATTACAATCTCCTGACAATTTCTCGCTCAGTGAATTCTCTTTGGGGATCCAGGGCTCTGGCTAAGCTCACTGTTAATAAAGCTCTTAAAGAAAAATCACACTGAAGAGATTCCTGTTGAAAACTGCCATTCTGCTGAAATAGATCCCTTTCCTCAGGAAGGCATTGACTGCAACTATAATTTTCACACTGTTTTTGGAGCAACACAGCCTGAAGTTGGAGGGCTTTGCTCTGTGTATCACTATACTCTGACTTTTCTGTTTGCTTTTTATTCCAGCTTGGCTGTGGTGTTTCATTTCCATGTCTCATTTCTTTGAGATCCGACACTATAGATTAATATTCAAAGTGTTCACTTATTCCAGCGTGTTGCCTGGCTCCTGGCACAAACAGGAGTCTGGACATCAAATCATTTTGACCAGAGAGTTTTGATGTTTCCATGGTAAACCTGGAATTTCTGATTAAGTCCCTCTGGAGTGGAAGTGTCATTTTTCAGCCAGCTCTCACTGAAATTGCACTTTGCTGTGAGTAGAGAGTACCGCACTATGCCCTTATTAAAGGCACCGGGAGCTCCAGATCCAGCTCACTCCCGTTCATGTGAGCGAGTATTTTTCTGCAAGGCTCACACATGCTTTTGTGTTGTCCTCTAGCGGCAGGCTGTGGTTTGGGGAAATGAGAAGAGCACTGCTCCACAGCAAGCTGAGCTGCACCATCTGCACACCTGAGTCCTTGTGTGCTCTGGCTGCACTATCCAGGGTCCACAACATGCTCTGCTGCACCCTCCATTCACAGAGACTTCCTTTTAAAGGATGGAGCTGAGACTCTGGGATCAAACACTGGGAGTCTGTGGCTGAAAGTGACACCTAAGCACGTGGTCCTTCTGAATGGCAGGTGACATCCCAGGTGATATTTCTCCTGCTGCCCCCATACATCATGGCTAACAGGTCTTCCTACAGCTTGCTTAAAAGCAGGGAAAAAAAATACTTGGAAGAAATTAGAGTACAGCCTAAGAGGGGAACGAGGTCCAGCTCATGTGAGGTACTGCAAGCAGTTACTGCCTTTGCTCATCAGGGGCACAGAAGAGGCAGAGGTGGTGGGAAACGGCTGCGTCATTCAGGCCAGTAAAACAAGCTCGAGGTGGTCTGGCTCTGAATCTCAGCCTTGGAACTGAGGAGAGCTGGGATTCTGGGTACTAGCAGTGGCCAGATACTCTCTGTGGGACAGAAATGAAATGGCACGGCCAGCAAGGCTTTTTAGAGCTGTTGGATTTTAAAGGCTAACAAAGTGGTTTCAGAGGCATAGCTGGAGCAAGGCTACAGCTAAGTCCTTCCAACAGGTACTGATGTCTCCTCTGGCAGAGCCAAAATGACTCTGTGCGCTTGGACAGGACAACTTTCTGGACTTTGACCTTTTGACCACTGAGGAATGCTCTTCCTTAAAGAGGGAAGTGATGGTCAGTGTTGTGCTGTTGCTCCTCCTAAGATGCTGCCAATGCCCTGGACATTCAGCTGGGGACCTTTCCAAGCAGGCAGACAGGTTATGCTAGCTGAATCAAAGGGGTACAGGTTGCTTATTTCTGTGCTTAGCATGTGCCAGATCCAGGGACCATGGAACAAACCCACTACTATGTCTTCTGCCCTGCTCCCATGGGGCAACTGTTTGTGCCCTCTTTTTATTTTTAATAATATTTAAACTTATTTTTAAATATTTTTGGGTTTTTTTTAATTTAATCTTCCAGATTTTAGAGAGTTCGGGGTCACCCTAACAGTATCCAAGTTTGACTGTTGATCTTCAAGGACAAGAAATCTCTATTGCAGATCAGGAGGACACTAACTGTTTTTCACTGTCAAGGTCACAGCAGGAACTGAGAGTCCACTGTGCCACACACTGGACAGGCAGTCCCTCTGGGAGGGCTTCCAGGAGGGAGAGGAGATGGAGAGAGCCCCATGCAGTCTCACAAAGCACAGGAACACCAGAGAAAATTAGGCATCACCAGGACTGACCTGTGTATACCAGGGTATGCATTCATCCACCTCATCTATGACACCTCTGTGGAGCGGACGCTCACTCCTGGAACATTATCTCCAAGATAAGCCCTCCAGACATTCTCACCATCCCTGGCTCCTCCTGAAGCTGGTTCTCCAGAAGCAGGATGCAGCCCAAGCCAGCAGGGGTGACCTAAATGCAGCAGGAGCCAAGAATCTGGTGCTTCATATGTGTCTGTAAGCCCAGAGCATACCCTGGGGAGCCATTCGAGGTTGGGCACAGGGGCAAAGGCCAAAGGAATGTTCTCAGTTTCCCTGCTCCCATCGGGGCCATCCAAAGGCTGAAATACCACAATCAGGCAGTGGATGAGTCGCGGCCCAGAAAGGGCTCCCAGAAGCTTTCCAAAATGTAAATGCAAACACTTGCAAATAAGCAGAAAGCCCCAGTGCCCAGCATGCTGCTCCAACTGCCTGGCAGGGGAAGGATGGGTACTGGAGGTATCTATGATCCCTGAGAGCAGGAAGGACTGGTGCCAATGAAGTCATATAGAGAAGGACAGTTCTTCGCATAGAATAGCACAAAGTCTCAGATGCATTTTAACTCCTTGCTCTGAGAGGGGCTGCTTGCAAAAAGTGATGGGGCAGCCTGGTGACTCCATGTCCTGCAGAGAAGAGGAATAGAGGTGCAGAGCTAGGTACAAGACCTGTTAGGTAGACTAGAATCCTGGTTCAATGTGCTACATGCTTGAAGACCCCTCTTTTCAGAGTGCCTTCATAACTGAGTCAGGGAGCCAAAGCCGTGGCAAGCCTAGCACATGCAAAAGCAGGGTGTTTAAGACGGAACCTCGGCCCTGGTCCTGCTTGACTGTCCTAGGAGGAACTCCTCTATCAGTTCAGACCTGCCTTGAATCTGTCTGGCATCAGAACTTCTGCAGGTAGCTGACAGCAGTAGCTAATGAGAGATGGTGCTGGAGATCCTGAGGAATAGGCCAAGATGGCTTGTTACTCTGTTGTGTGATGATGTGGCAGCTGCTGGACTCTATGTGCCCTGGAAGGAGCAGGGGACAGGGAAAACAGGGCACAGAGGTTCAGTAATAGTGAAAGGAGAAGCTGTGGGATCAAGGAGCTGTAGTGCTCCAGCAGTCACCAGCAGGATCCCATGGCTGTGGGTCCCTAGGGGATTCAAGAGTTGGGTACACTTGCTCTCCTGTCATCTGGCAATGCTAACCTAGTCTTCCTCTGCTCTGGCAGCCATGGGAAGAGGGGAAGGGAATGGGAAGAGGGGTCCAATGGACATGGTCCTGCTCATCTCTAGAGTCCTGACCTCTGCACTGAGGCTGATGGAGGAGAGTGGTAGCTGGATGCCACCAGACTAGAGCAAGCTAAATATGAAGAACAACACAGCATGGTCAAGAACTCACTGGGCGGCCTGAGCTGGAGGCTTGTTTTGTTTCACTGGTTTGTTGTCTCTCTCTCCCCCTCTGGGTTTCATGGCTCTGAGCTGCAGGGCTGGAAAATTATTCATCCAAACCACAGCTCCCATGACACCCTGTGCAAACATCTGTGGCTCTAGACTCTCCTGCAGCAAGTGTGTGGGAGGTTGTAAATTCATCGTCACCAGGTCGGCCTCCTGTTAGACAGGATGTGAAACCCAGAGAAGCAGGCTGTGCCACAGATGGAGCTCTACCAAACTCACTGGGTGAAACCTGTCGGCTACTTTGCATCACAAATCCCTGTCCCATGCCTCTCCCACTGGTGAGAAGGTCCCTCCATACCTGGCAGAGCAGCTGTGCTTTAGATATCTGCAGGTTCACCTTGGCTGCTGGCTCTGCAGGCAACACTGTTGTGTTGTGCTAGCCAGATGTGAGGGCTGTGGGATCAGCTGCTTCTAGACTTCTGGAAGCTCTGCAGACAGCAGTGTGCCTCCTTGACTATGGATTTCACTTGCTTCCTTACAACTTGGAGCCAATGCTCCTCACAACTCTGTGCCATGAGCCCTAGGTCTGTGCAACAGACCTGCCTAGCTGTGACCTGCTCTGGGGACTACCCTCTCTTTGCATAGATGCACAGGGGATCTGCAAGCACTTTCCCAAGGGGCTGTAGGAAGATCCTGGTGCAGCAGCCTATCTGGCAAGGCAGATGGACAATGATGTGCTGAACTTTAGGTTGGGGAGTCTCCTTCTATGGAGACATTCAAAACCCGTCTGGACGCTCTTCTGTGTGACCTAGTCTAGAGAATCCTACTCTGACAGAGGGGTTGGACTAGATGATCTTTCGAGGTCCCTTCCAGCTCCTAACATTCTGTGATTCTGTGAACTGAGCCCCAGTGGGACAAGAGGTGGTGTGGGACACATGCCAGCAGAATCCACTCCCCATCTTGCTCAGTCACTGCTATCACTTAAGAGTGAACAGGAGGGGGTGGCTAGGTTCACTTATGTGGATGTTGTCCTACTCTTCTCCATGAAAGGCCTACAAGTGGTTGCCAGGAATCCTGTCCCACTCTGAGGCCTCTCTCCAGTGCCACAAACCATAGAGCCAGACCCAGACTGTCTCCATGAGGAATATGGCTTTGAGCAAAGCCCCAGGCATAATGCCTCTGAAAGTCACAGGGTAGCTCTGATTACAGAATAAGAGAAAAGAGAGGATAGAGAGTTCCCGTCCTCCTGTTCCTTAGTAGCTGCTGCCCTTTTCTGAGGATGCAGTCCTGGCCAAGCTGTTGGGAGACCACTGGTAACTACTCTTGGCAGACCAAGGAAGGGCTTGTCTCTGCAGAAACCCAGGGTACTGTGAGGTGATACACAGCCAAAGGGGCAATGACTACCTACCCAGGGTAGGAAGACAGCAGTGCTAGCCCCACATACCAGCTGTCAGGCTCTAGATATCAAAACCCTTTGTAATCCTGCTTCTATGTCCCCCACAAGGCTCATGCTCCCTCATGGCAATGGCTGCTCCTCATCTTAGCTGTCACTGTGACTGCCCCACTTTGCAGGTCAGAGTGCTCCACAAATGTTCTTGAAATTCTCTGAGACTAGGAGCATTAGGTGTTTTACACATCACAAACCATGTTGGTGCAAATGCTTGTCAGTGTTCAGTGAAGACTGCACACTTGAACAAGAGCCTGTTGGGCATCAGGCTAAAGCTCACGTCTACACACACCTTTGAGATGGAACTACACTCAACACTCAGGGTTTCTGGGCCATGCATAGTAAATGAGAGTCAAAAGCTGTGTCCAACAGCACCAGCAGGGAGATACTGGCATAGGATCCAGGTCTGGTTCACCTCTCCCCTGTTTGAGGGAATGAGTACTAGTCCTTTTCCTACATCAGAGGGTCCTTCTGTCATTCCTGCACAGGGTCCTCCACCTTTGTGTGCTTTGCAGGTCAGCTGCGCTGAGGCTAAGGCAATAATGAGAGAACTCTGACAAGTGGTGGGATTCAGCCTCCAGGGTGGAAATATCAACACTTTCTCTGTCTTTGTAGGGGTTTATTAGAGTGGACTTGCAGGTCCTGCCAGAAAGGCCTACTGTCTTGTAGCCCAGGAACTATTTTTAAAGCTGGCTGAAGCTGGAGGGAGAAAGCTGGACATCAGGGTTATTTTGGGTGGAGGTCTAAGAAGGATGGACCAATGTGCATGTGGTAACAGGCCACAGGGTCTTTGAGACTGCTCCTTCTTGGGCTTTCTTGGGATAAAACCCCCAGCACTGGTGAGATTCTGTGCTATTAGGCAGGTCTAAACTTCACCAGCCTACCAACTCAAAACTCTGGACAATGGACACGTTGTTCTTTGGACAAGATTTGATTTTGTGGCTTCCTTGCTCTTTGTCAGTCCTCCAGTATGCACTGTTGTGTTCTTCTGTGGTGCTCCAGAAGAACATGGCAGGTGCCTGCTGCTACAAACTGCGTGCAGTTCATGAGCAGCAGACAGCTTGATCCCACCAATCCTGCCTACTTGGCTGGGGGGCCATTGGGAGCAAATATTTCCTTGTTGTGAAAGTCATAAAGCCACTAGGCTTCCTCTAAGTATACAGGAAAGTGCCAGACTCTTACCAAGACATCATAAATCCTTTTGTGTACATAAGAATATCCCCCTTTTTCACATTGAAAGCATTCACACACCCTCCTAGAAAGATCTTGGCATGCTGGCATCCAACCATAAGCAGAAATGCTAGAAGTCACTGCAATGTTCTCTTGCACAGACTGAGCAGCAAGTGGCCTGTCACATCATACTGGTGAGAGACCCTTGGACAAAGATGTAGTCATGTGGCAACATTTTCAAAGAGCAATTGGATCAATGACAACCCAGGTCAGGGTGAGTGAGGGTGGTCCTGGGCAACTCAGGATGCTCTGACCTGTTTTGAAAACAACATTGTACACAGTGTACCCACAGCAAAAAAAGCCACCCAACTTAGTGGGGCTAAGGCTCTACACCATCTTGGTTTCCTTTAGCCCATGAGTGCTGAAGCTTGGAGCTGGGAGCAGATCAGAAAAAGCAGGGAAAAGGAGAATGGCAGAGGAGACCGAGTAGTGGAGAAGCAATGTCTGCAATATGGAAGACATACTCTGTGCATGGAGACATGCCTCCTACCTAGCTGTGCACTGTCTGGATCTAGACATGGGCAGTGGGCGCAAAGGACAAAAGGCAAGTTCCCAGCCCTGTCTGAACACATGGCTGGCAGCTGCACTGCAATGGTGGCTGGTAGTGATGAGAGTTGGGTGGCCACAGTAACTCCCAAAGAGGAAAATGTTACCTGGGGAGAGAGAGAAAAGATGCTGGGCATCAAACTCAGTTGCAGCTGAGGCATCATCCCAGTGCTGGGATGGCTGATGATAGTTGCCCTTGCTTAGGTGCCCTAGGTGTTCCTCTCTGGGTACAGGCAACAGGATCCTTGCTCCCGAAGAGGGAGAAAGTGTTTGTGGAAATACAGAGGCAGTAGGATGAGTGGCCAACTCAGTCCCCCACTTGTGGCTGTCTCCTCTTTGCAGTAAGTCTTCGGACTTCCTCATTGCAGCTCTTTCATCTCCTCAGCCACTCAAAGGCACTCCTACAGGGCATGGTATAGCGGGTAGGAGTGTGGGACCAGACTGGGACAAGGGTGTCACTTTGAGACTGTACCATAACCTCATGTTGTTCGAAGGGGTGAAGGAGGATAAATGGGTTCTAAGATACATTTTTTCTACAAGAAAATATGTGTGAAATCATTTGCTTTTGTAAAATTCTTCCTTCTGACCTGCACCTGGAGCAAAATGAACCAAGTCACTCCTTGTAATTGCAGCCTGTGTATGTCCATTCCTACTTGCAGAGCAGTGATGTCTCTACATGGACAACCAATTCCTGGAGCAACAGCTCATGCTCTGCAGTGAGCCACAGGGCTGCCAGCTGCTTGCCAAGCATGGCAGCTGGACAGGTGGCTTTGCCCTGGTCCTTGGCTCTTGGGAGCCAGCAGGTTCATAATTTCAAGCCTAGGCTTCATCAGAAAATGTGCCTCTCCCTTGTAAAGCTACAGGTGGGTTGGAGCCTCACTGCAGAGTTGCTGCCTCCGTAATAGCAGCAGATGAGAGTGAGCAGAAGATGCTGTGTTGTTAGGGACACAGGTGCCCTTTCAGGAATGGTTGCTGTGCTGCAGCAGGAGAAGGCCTTTGAATTGCTGAGACTCCACAAAAGCCAATCCAACCATACAGTACACTCTTTCCTAGGGCTGTTTATTCTTTGTACCTAAGACTCATCTACCAGCTGAGACAAGCCAGCTTCCAGTGTGTTCTGCACACAATGGTGTCTGAGACCTCTGCATGCCTGGCATCCATGGGCACATGGAGACCACGGTGCCAGTGATTGTGTCAGACCTCAGCAGCCTGTGGGTGCACAGGCTGTCTGGGAGCAAGCCCAAGACTGGTCCTTGTGCGTTGAGGGGCCAGGGCACTGCAGAGCCCCCACAGTAGGTGCTGTGTACAGCAGCGGGGTTAAAAAACCTTCCAGGCACCAGGAATCCCAGGAGATGGCCAAAGAAAGATTCCCAGACCCTCACTGTGTCTGCACCAAGGCACTGCAGCAGTGTGTGACAGGACAGCACTTTCCATCTGTTCAGGAGGCCCGGTGTCACTGCTAACACTGTGTGGGACAGTGTCAGGGCAGGTCCCCTCTTGCTGCAGGGCTTGCTCTGTGCCAAGAGCACCATGGTATTCTGACCCCAGCTCCTGGCTCCAGACAGGATCCCACAGAGGTGGATGGCAGGATGGTGCTAGGAAGTGCTGAGCAGTGTTAGGGCTGCTTCTGAGCGATGATGTCCTGGATGCAAGTGTACAGGAATATGTACTGATCCTGCAAGAGAGAAAAACGGGGGTCTGGAGTCAAGTTTCTGACAGAGATCTCCTGGTTGCAAGACTAACCCTGCAGTGTGCCTCAAAGGGTCCTAATTAACTAACTGTTAGTTAATGACGGAGATGTCATTAATCATTATCATTAATCATTCACCTTTATCATTAATAACTGAAAATAGAGCTATCCTGACTGCTACATGTTTGTCCTGTGTCACCAGAGTTGTCCAGAAAGGAAGAATTGGGCATGGAGATGTAGTTACATCATGTCTATTTCCTCCAGTTTCATCACCCCAGTGATGGTGATGGGAGGAACATCTCCATCTGAGATGGGGGGGAAACAAAGTCATCTGACTTCCTTAAAGTGCCTTTTTGGCTTTTGGATGTGCCATAGTGTTTGCATCCAAAACCAGACCAAAGAGCAACCCCAGTGATCCTGCAGGGCAGTGAGCAGGGACAGCTTGGCTCTGCTGGAGTGACCTGAGGCCAAGAGGGAAGACTGCTGGGTGGGTTTAGTCTAATTGCATTGTTTTTCTATTTTTAAGATCACCAAAATGATCCAACAGTAGCAAATATGGGTCCAGAGGTCTCCAATCTACTGTAGATTTGATATAAGGTTCTGCTCAAATGCCAGGCTGCTCCAAAATTATGCTAGGCTACAAAACACCCAAGACCGACCACCATCACAGCAGGGCTCTGGTGAAGGCAAGGTGTGAGAAAGGTAGATGAGGTTGCACTCAATGCACAAAGCTGGAGGGCTGGGCCAGCCTGCAAATTATGTGGGTTGAAATCACATGGTAGCCAGGAAGCAGGGATTAGGGACTTGACAGAGGGGCCTCTGAACAACTCACTAATACCCTGGCTAAGCTGCAAGTCACGAGGAGCCTTCTCCTCTGACGGCAGTGGGCTTAGCCCCACTTAAAGGGATGAGAAAGCCACCGATCATACAATGGCCACAGTTCCAGGTCACCAGAGCGTGTTTTCAATGAGCCTGGCCTGACAGTGAAATCTGGAGTGACAGCTCAGGATTGACTTCAGACCAGGCACACTCAATGCCTGGTCAAACGCAAGAGCCCATCTCGAGCGATACACACTGCGCTGGAGCTACAAGCGATTAAATATCTGTTAGTTATCCATGGACAATCCCTCAAAGGTTCATCTTACCCCTTGTTTTGCTACTAAACCCCCTCCCAAAAAATCAGCCGATGCCTCCAGCATGACAGCAGCAACCCCACACGAGATATAAAGGGGTCCTGGCAAGACCCTGCCATGACGGAGGAGGCTGGCAGCCAGATGGTAGCAGCATGAGGCTGGAGGGCAGCCCTACCTGTCCTTCACTGGCCATGCTGGGATCAGAGCAACCACACCTAACAACAAAGTGGTGAGGCAGCAGTCTTTGCTGCCCCTCCCCTCAGCAGGGCAATGACTTTTGGTCCGTGCTTGCTGTGCTTGTGGGCACATCTTGTCTCAGCTTGGCAAGACCACTGCTGAAATACAAAGGAGCTCTGAATCAGGGGCAGTGGATGCCTTGCCCTCCTCCGGCTCCCACCATGTGCATGGTTCATATTAATTAAGAATGTAATTAACTGCTTGCAGGCAGCACTGCAGCTGGGAAGCCCCAGAGAGATCTGCCCCAATTCTGCTGTCCCTTGTGGAGATGGTTTCCAGGGATCCTGCATCAGCTTGTTTAGTGGTTGCAGCAAATGAAAGCACTGTCCAAAGGGTAACTGTGCTGCCAGAGCCCATCAGGAGTGGCATGCTGGATGCCTGTGGGGCTGGGCTGGCACAGTATGGCAGGGCATGGCTGTGGCATCATCAGACAGTGCAACAGCCCACATGGCTGCAAGGGAGCTACAAATGTGACAGGGTGACCCACTGACCCCTTCACAGGCAGCCCCAGCAATGGCAGCAGGAGGGGCTGGGAGCAGGCTCTGGGTGTGGTGGATGTGGCAGGGAAAAGGACCTGACAGGGGGAAACCTAGCGGATTCTGGGTATCCAAGCTGAGAGCCATGACCAAAGGCTGGTGAGCAGACAGGTTTGTCATGTAGGATGAAAACAGTGCTTCGTGCTTTCCAGGGCAGAATGGGAAGAGTGTCTTGCATTTGTTGTGAGCTCATATGCTATTTAACCTATTTTAATTCCAGAACTCAGGAGGTGGAAAGCTTTTCTCTGGGAAAAGACAATGCCTTTAGACCTCAGCAGCTGGGAGAGCCACAAAGTGGGGAGGAAGCATAGAATAAATCACCGCATAGATTGGATGGATGGACTCCCAAGTGGCAGGTTAGCATCCAGGGAGTGGGCAGCATGCTGCTGGCTCCAGGCTGCTCAGCATGACTGTTCTGTTCTGCCTTGTCCCCTGCCCTTCCTCCTTCCCACCTACCAGAGTCGGGGTCATGAGACAGCAGTTTCTTGTCAGCTGGAGAGTCACCCCATAGACATCCACGATTCTCTCAGCTTTCATCTGGTGCAACAGGCAATCCAGGGAGATCAGCATCCCCATTTGGCTCATGCCACCTCTGCAAGGGACAAGTGAGGGTCACTGATGGCAGGCCAGGCTGAGCTTAACCTCTTTGAAAACCTGAGAAGTCAGGAGCCCCATGAAAAAACATGCAGCAACCAAATATGGTGGGGATAGAGGATGGTGAGCAGGTCTAGGTGGCAGGAAGGCCTGTGCTGGCTAGGGAGATGGGACCCCAAAGTGCCCATTGAAGGAGCCTGGAGATCCAGCCTACCCTGCCCTGCTGAGGTGTGCATCTCTCACCCAAACCAACTCTGCTATGCGCCAGCTGTGCGGGCTCCTGTTGGACTGTAAGCTCTCCTGGGATGTAAGCCAGATGTAAGCAGATGATGATGTCAGGGCTGCTCCCAGGATCCCTGCAGTCAGCCCAGGGATGGCCTAAGTGTGTCAGCCTGGGAATGTGTGCTCTGTCCATGCTTGCCCCTGGCCCAGCCTGTTTTGCCCTCCCTTCTCCCATGCATTTGGCAGAGCATTGCTTCATCTGACTACCAGGCTCAGAGCTTCTCTGGTTACCATGGACATACTCTCCACATGCCCCAAAACCTTGGGGTCTTTGGTGTAGGGTGCAGACTTGCTGCTGGCCATGTCAAGGTGCTGTGCAGCCTGGTGGATACCAGCTCTGGAAGGCTGCCCATGGATGGAGAAGTAACGTGTGGTACCTGCAGTGCAGCAGGAGAGGACTGGCTCTCTTCCTGTGGGGCATGCACCGTCTGACAGCAGTGAGGAGCTCTACCAGGTTCTGGACATCTGGCTGCTTTTTGCTGCTCCAGAGTGTGTATAGGAACTGTTGCACCTGTCTCTCCTTTGCTTTCTTCTCCTGGTGAGACACAAAGAGTTGACATGGCTTTTGTGGAGGAATGGATGAATTTAGATACAGAGAGGTCCCAGCTCTCCAATCCTTAGGCTGACAGATGCTTTCCTGAGCTAACTGCTAGCTTCTGTAAAGATGTCCAAGCAGACTCTGCTCAGGCATTGCTTATCACCCATGCAGTGGTAATGGTGCCTCTGGCAACCGCTCTCCTTCCCCATGGCACCTCAACCTGCCCCATGAGAGGGAGACTGAGAATTATGTGGGCCTTTTCGAAGGTCAGAAAGGGGTGAGGGAAGCCTCCGAGGCCTCTCCCATGTATCTTCTATTTCCATTCAGCAGGCTTTCTGGATGTTGTGATCTAGATTCCCTCCTGCATTTATGACCTGCTGGCACTCTGCTCTTGCAGCTCAGACAAGTCTCCATGGATCTTTCAGCTCTTGCCCTTGCAGACCTGTTTGCTAGCAGTGAAGAACATCCCAGGCAGTGGGAGCCAGGCCAGCCCCCATGAACACATACATGTTTCATTTTGAGCTGGATACACCTCCATCCGGAGACAAGTTTCTCTGTGCCACACTGGATGGTCAGCATCTTTGTGCAGAGAGAGTGTCCTCCCAGGGGCCAGCATGCTTCATTTGGGTCCTGTGTGCAACAGCGAGTTTAGTTTCATGTTGATGATGGCCATCTTTCAGATTAATTATCATCTTAGAGGTCTGTGAGAGGGTTGGACCAAGAGCACCCCCAACATCATTCCACACCAGTTCACCCCCTACTTAAACCCTGGGGAAGTTTTGGGAACAACAGCAGATTGCAGCCATCTCCCCTTGTTAACACAGGGCTGCCTGGCAGTGGGAATCTGCTCAGCAAACACTCTCCACCTCAGCTGGTCAGAGGCAGAAGCTGCTGTCCTTGAGTGCCATGGAGATAAAGCCCGAAGAGTACCAGCTGAGTCCAGGGCCATGGACTGCACAGTGGGCAGAAAGAACCATGTCTCCTGAGACAAGCTGTGGGAGCACTTTGACACAGGAAATGTTCAGCCCCACATAAGCTGGATCTGCACTGAGGCTTCAGGAAGCAGTGAAAAAGAGTTCAAAGTTTGGAGTTATTCTAGCTTCCAGCTCCATTAAAGAGATCCCTGCCATGGCACAAGCAGGCATGGCACCTTACCTCTCCCTTCTCATGCCATGGGAGAAGTGTTAGGATGGTGTGAATGCCCTGTTCCCACACCAGGGTCCAGAAGTCCTCCATAGTCAACTCATCAGGTCCCTGGACAGCCAGATACTCTCTGCTGGAGCTGCAGCTCTGTGTGGGGAACAAGAATATCACTCTGCTGCTGTAGAGGGTGACACAGGTATCCCATCAGCCCAGGCGGTTGCAGGAGAGACCAAGAAAAGAAGGAAAACTCAGCAGGTCAGGAGGCAATGACAGAAGTGAAAGCACCAAGGGAGGGAGATGAGGACAGCCCAAACTGGGCAGGCGAGTGAAGACACATCCTCGGTCCATATAGTTCCCTCTCATCCACACAGGAGCAGTGAAGCAGTGCAAGAAGCAGGCAGCAGGGAGTAGGGACACAATGAGGAAGAGGAAACACCATCTGCTGCCTGCTATGAGCACTGCTGCTGGAGACACGACTCACCGGAACACGCCATGCCTGCAGCAGACCTGAGAAAGGGCCCGGTTCCAGCAGGGAAAATTTCACTCTGGAGCGATCATCTGCAAAATATGTCAGAGGTGGAGGGATCCAGGACAGATTATGCTCACATAGCTCCTGCAGATTGACTGCTAGACTATGCACAGCCATGCAAATCCAACCCTGCATTAACCATTTTTCTGCAAAGGTGCTCTCCTCTGCAGTGCTCTTCTTCAGCTCACGGATATTGGTCTCCAAAAGACAGGTCTCTATCCCAACCTCCTACTCACAGAATCACAGAATCACAGAATCACAGACCGTTAGGGGTTGGAAGGGACCTCTGGATATCATCTAGTCCAAAGCCCCTGTCAGAGCAGGTTCACCTAGAGCAGGTTGTATACGATGGTGTCCAGGCACATTTTGAGTGTTTCCAGAACCAGAGACTCCACTACCTCTGTGGGCAGCCTGTTCCAGTGTTCCATCACCCTCAAAGTAAAGAAGTTCCTCCTTATGTTCAGATGGAACTTGCTGCATTGCAGTTTGTGCCTGTTACCTCTTGTCCTGTCACTGGGCACCACTGAAAAAAGCCTGGCCACATCCTCCTGACACCCAGCCATTAAGTATTTATAAGCACTGATAAGATCCCCGCTCAGTCTTCTCTTCTCTAGGCTAAACAGACCCATCTTTCCCAGCCTTTCCCTATAAGAGAGATGGGGATTGAGCAATCTACTCAAGGTAGATACATGTAGTTCAGTGTTTTAGCCAATGGAGATTTACATATCTTCAAGAATAGAGAGCCTGCAGATGTTTTGGGCCCTTGTTCCAGTGTTTGGCCACCTTTATGGGAGTTCGTTTTTCCTTATACTGAGTTGGATTACCCTTCCAAATCATCCCTCCTGCCTCTTGTCCTTCCATGGTGCACCTCTGAGAAGAGTCCATTTTCTCTGCCCTTCTAGCAGGTAGTTAAAGATCAGAGTAAGACCATCTCTTCGCCTTCTCTCCTCCAGACTGAAAACCCCACCTATCTCGGCCCTGTATATCATGTGCTCCACCCTCAAAGCACCTTGGGAGCCTTCTGGTGGACTCACAGCAGCGTGGCAGAATATTTTCTTGTCCCGTGGAGCACAGCCCTGGTTCATCCTGGCTCCACAAAGGTATAGGAAGGAAGAGGATAGAAGGTGTCACAGCACTTACATGGGAGGATGCTGGAAGATGGCTGTTTCTGCTGATTGCCTGAAGATGATGTTGGAGAGCTGGCTTCTTCCTTGACAACCTCTAGGAGGGTCTGTCAGAGTGAAAGAGAGTGGAGGAAGCAGTGAGGGGTCAGGAGGAGCAGGAGGAACAGGGGACTCCTGAGGACACCTGGCCTCAGCAGAGGGGAGGTTACAGTTGCACATGCAGAAGCCTTAGGAGGGGTGCTCTGTGACCACCTCTAGGGGTGGGCTGCCAGGTCTGCTCAATGCTGTCAGGAGATGCTTGAATATTTCTGTAGGATAAGGTGTTCACGCAGGTCCTTACTCTGCATGAGGTCTGAGAAGTAGTGGGTTGTGGACAGACCCTGATGAGTGCAGGGCGCATGAGGGAGCTGTGTGCTTTGGGATGCAATGTCATAGAGAGGGGACACTGCCAGGACAGCCAGACATGTGGAAACTGTCACCCTGACTGCCCAGAGGAAACAGGCATGGGACCCATTCAGAAGGCACTTACTGAGTGTCTCCCAACCTGACCAGGTGCAACTGCTTCTCAGGTCCCACCAGTGCATATGGCCATGGCAGCACTCCAAGCACCCTGTCCAACACAGCTCTCACCTCATACTCCTTCAGGAAGCCTCGATGGGACTTGGCTGCCTTCTGGGCACAGTGCTGAGCAAAGCTTTTCAGTGGAATGGGGCAGGACCTGGGGAGAGAAATTAAGCATAAGGATGAGGATGAGCAAAACTCAGCAGCAGCCAGGTTGTGCCTGCACCAGGTGGACAGGTCTGTGAGCCTTCACTGCTCAAATGCTGGACTCCTCACAGTTTACCAGCCCAACTCTGGCCAGTCCCAACCTTCTCTCCCCTTGACAAAGCAGGTCTCAAGTGTGGCACAGCCCAGGGCTCATTCCCAAGAGGCAGCAAGGACAAGGGCATCCTGTTCTGCATGACAGAGGTGATAATTTGCCCATAAAGATAGATACGTGACTTCTGGATGTAGCCTGAGAGATAATGAGGTAGATGGGCAAAGTCATTCCCAGCCTGACCCTACTCAGTCCCCTTGGCCTCTATTAGAAGGTTACTCAGCTGTCATGAGCCCCTCCAGTTTGAACCTCTCCCCAGGGCATCCCTGTGGGTTGGGAAGCCAGAGGATGAAATGCCCTCCCCAGGACAACTCCTCAGCTCTTTGGCATTGGCATAGCCCAGGAAACTGGCACTGGAGGAAAGAAGGATGTGGTCCCCAAGCTCTCTCAGTGTGCCCAGTGTGCACATCTAGTTCTGGGCTGGAGACCTCATGCTGCAGGGAACAAAGAGCCCTTGGCTAACCTCCTTCAAAACACCAGGTAGGATAGCTGCCTGTGCTTCCCTGTCCTTCTTATCCTGCAGCCAAGGCTTAAGCTGTGGTCCAGATCCCAGCTGAAGGGACTATGATTCAGAGTGGGTAAAGTGGGAGGCAAAACACAGCAGGCCCTTACCTCTCCATCCCTGACAAACCCAGGAGTGGTTCCTCCAAGATCTTGTCTAGGATACAGCTGTGCAGGAAAATATACTGGGACTGAAAGGCAAAGGCAGACAGCAATGCAGAACATTGTACCAAGCAGACTGAATGAAAGGTATGCCACTGCCTAGTGGGCTGAGGGTGTCCTACAGTCATGCTGTAAAAGCCCTACTTTCATGCCCAAAAGTCCCTGGCTACGTCAATCTCACAGCCCCTGGATCCTTCCACTGGGTCCATCTGTCTCTCCTGAAGGGTAATACTGACACCTTGTCCCAACCCTGAGTACTGGAAATACCAGATGGGCTGTGGGACGTCAAGGGTGTATTGAGAATTGCCTGGAAAGGGGCAGATCCTGTTCCTAGGTGCTCTGGGGTATTTTTGAGTCTCCTGGAAGGTATCTGAGACTCTTTATGTCCTTGCAATGGGTCTAGTAGGAGACCCCCACATATGAGTGAGCTATTTCCATTCCAGGTGAACTGCTACTTTGAGAGGCACTGCAACACAGTGCCAGAGTGAGGGTGCTGAGGCCAGCCAGTCAGCTCACCTCTCTGTCAGCTCTGCTAGCTTTTATGCCATGGATTAAGAGGACTAGGGGAAGGAGGAGCAGTGGTCTTACCAGTGTCTGAATCATCAGGTAACGGTTCATCCGCAAAGTGTAAACAACACCAAATATGTCCACCACCTTCTCCTGCTTCATCTGCTGCAGCAGTTGGTCCAGGGCAATGAATGTGCCAGTGCGGCCCACCCCAGCGCTGAGATCACAGATAGCAAGGGTTAAACATTGCCTGACCCCAGAGCTGATGGGCTCCCCTTCCTGCTGCTAGACAGGTGCTGCACCCTGGGGCACTGGTCCCAGCACAGCATGTGGCTAAGGAGCCATTCAGACTGCCCTGGGTTGGTGCTGACCACCTCCAGCTTCCTCAGTCTCTGGGACTGGAGGGCAGGCTGCAAGCAGACCTGCAATCCCCAGTGCCCAGGAGGGAGACCCTTTACAGACCAGCTGCTGCTCCTGGGTACTGCTTTCCCTCCCGGTTTGTGCACAAGGAAGACTCCATGCCCTCTTCCATCGTCTGCTCCTGCTGTCTCCTAAAGCAGAGCCTCACCTGCAGTGCACGAGGGTTGGTCCTGCATCCTTGGTGCTCTGGATGTGCTCCCGGACCAGCTCTCTGAAGGTCATAATGGAAGCCGTGGACTCTGGGATCCCGTGGTCAGGCCATGCCGTGTAGTGCAGGTGGGACACATGCCTCTCTGCCTGGAGGCCCTCCTGCTGGGGGAAGTTGGTGATCAGTCTGCAGCCCAGTGGAACAGAGGCATACTTGTACCCTGAAGCCCCGGGAGCACCCAGGGACTTAGAAACAGCCAGTGTCAGGTCTGTTGCACCGCCTGGTAGTTCCTGCTTCTCTGTCCTCCCCATGGTGAGGCACACGGAGGTGCTAGGGAGGAGACCTGCCTTTAACTGCTGAGAAAGGTGCTTTCCATGGAAACGAGAGAGCAAGAGTGAACAAGCTGGACACTTCTACGTTACCAAGTCTAAAGTGACAGATTGCTCCTCAGGGGATTGGGTCTCTTTTGAACCCTGCCAATGGCAGGGAAAGAAAATTAGGCCACCACCACTGAGGAGAAATGCTACTGCATCCCATGCAAACCAGCAACCCCTGACAGGTCCCTGAGTCCTCTTAGGTCCTTACTCACGTGCCACAGTTTGAACTCGCGCGTTGTCCACTCCTCGGAGCTGCTCTGCATCAGCAGGTGGACTCGGACCTGCCCATAGGAGACTGAGGCAGATTCAGATGGCCAGTAATGATCACAGAGGACCTAGGGCAGAGGCAGGATGAGGTGCCAGTGAGACTAATGAAGGTCCAGATCCCACTGGGTGACTTTCTGGCTCCCTGAGAGCATCTGGAGGGCAGAAGCTGTGCAGGAAGCCAGGGCAGGTCTTGGGCAGCAGGCAGGGGTGCTTGCTCTTCCCACTGGGAGCTTTGCACAGCTCTCCCTCACCTCCCTTTAGTTTGGATCTCAGACTCCTCCAAATAAAAGGACCTGTGTGGGTCTTTTCATGCCTGGAGACTGAAGGAGCAGCTCATGTGAATGTTCTCATCCAGAGAAAAGCGTTAATTTAAGATGCTGAAGAAATATCTAAGGGTGATGGATATGGTTCCAGCTAAGCTCCACTTCTACCTCTTCCTACCCCAAGCTAATGCTAAGTTGCACACATTAGCCTCGGTTTCCTCCAAATGGCCTATTACAAGGAAGCTGTGTATCCTGTGCTCGCCTTGAGGTCAGGGCTTGGTGGAGGGCACAAACCCAGCCCTGGGCTCAGCTCACACGACCAGATCTGGGCTTAGCTGGGGCTAACATGTGGAAACCCCACGCTGTTGACCTACCCGCCCATTCTCCATGCACACTGTCAGCATGATGATGTTGCAGACGTTCTGCTCCCACACCAGCCTCCAGAAGTCATCTATTGTTTTCTTCAGGGGCCCCTGGGTGGCAATGAACTCCTGCTGGGATGTATAGCCCTGAGCAAGAGGCAGATAGGAGGACTTGGCAAGTTGCTGAGGCAAGTGAATCCTGCCCTGAGACAAAGTCAGTGCCTGATTTGCTTTTGTGGTAGAGGGAGAAATTCCCACTGCCCTTAGCCCATGTGAGCATCTTTCCCAGGCAGCTGATTTCAGAAGCAGCTGATTTTGCAGGAAGCAGCATATGCTGTCTACATATTTGGAATGAAAAACTTCCCTTTGTGTAGTTCCTCATTCAGCCTAACCAGGGAAAAACAGATTTGGGTTTTACTTGTGCTTCCCAGTCACTGCTGAAGTTAGCATGAGCATGCAAGATTTCAGGCTGCTGCTTTGTCTTTGCCCCTTTGACACACATATGCCTTGTGGATCCACACACCCATGCATGCACGCTGTGTGCCCACCTGGGAAAATCTCCTGGATGGGGGTTGTGGACACAGATCCAGGAGTTGTTCAAATGCAGCTGCACAGACCAGAAGGAGAAAGAGCAGGCTGATAGACAGGGCAGTAAGCTGGGAAGACTATAGTCCTCAAGAAGAAAGCAGAAAGCCTTGATATTCTCCTCTCACTGACATCTCTGCATTAATAGCACTTGCCATCTGATGATCCCCATCAACCCTTGCTAAAGCACAACTATGCATCTCCACCTGACCCCTATCTTCTTGCCAGTCTGTGCCAGCTGTGGCTTCAGTGGCGGCTCTTGCCCACCAGCTCTCACAGTCTCAATCCAAGCAGAGTTTCTGTGATGGTGCCCCCTGGTCATGTTTCTGTGGGGAAGGGAAGTGGGCACTCACAGGCATGAAGTTGGCATTGATGTAGTCTGAGTGCAGATCCTCCCCCAGCTGGCTCAGCTTGACTCGAGAGTGATCATCTGTAAAAGACAACACATACCTGACCCCACAAGGCAGCCCTTCACAAAGACATGGCCTTCTTCTCTTCACCTGGACAACACATTGTGAGAAGCCCCAGCAGCTCCACATATACAGCTAGCAGTGAGGATCTGAGCTCAGCCAGGCAGTTTCACCCTGTGAGCATTGCCTCCCAGCTGGGTTAGCAAGGGGGTAAGAAAGCAGAGCTGGTATCACAAGGCTCATAGGACAAGCAATGCAACATTCATGGTCCCCCTTTGGCCTCCAGCTGGAACCATCTGAGCTGGGTTCACCCAGCATCTGCCCAGAAGCTTCCTGGAGGAGCTGAAGAGAATGGTGCCTCCAGCCCTGACTCAGCTCTTAAGCCTTGAGTATATCCAGCAGGAAAATGGAAACTGAAACCCATTTCAAGATGCAGTGCGAACCCTGCAGCAATGCAAGGTGAGCCTGCCCCTGTGCATTGCAGCATGAACTCCTACCATGGATGCTGGATGAAGAGGGAGGAGACAGAACTTACAGGGCAGCACGTGGGGGTATCTGTTCTTGGAGACATTTGCTGGTAGCTCGGCCTCCGTCTTCGGCTGCTCCTTCCCAACTTCCTTCAGCTCCTGTGGGACAGGAGAAAAGATGAGCACAAATGTCTTCCTAGAAAGCTCTTGGCCAACCCAGCTCCCTGCTCATGACCAATGGCTTTGGGTATTAAAGTGTCACCCATGCACAGGGAAATGCTCTACTTCTCCCACAGTCTGACCTGTGAACTCTGAGCCATAGGTGCTTTTTCCCAGTGCCTTTTCCAACAGCACTCTTTGTATTTAAAAGAACATAAACCCTTGAACAAGCACTGGGGAAGAAAAACCTTCTGAGAAACATACCAAAAAGCTCAGAACATTTTGTGCTGAGAAAACAGAAACATCTGCTGCTGCAATAACAGAAATATCTTGTGTTGCTTCTGCCTCTACCCTGACTCAGGAGGGTGATGTGAGGAGAGTCTGAAATCACTGATGGGACTTTTAAAGGTGCTGGCAGCAGAATGACTCAGAGCATGTAGATGTTGGCAGTGGGAGCCAGTGAAGGTAGCCTGAGGTGAATTTCACAGCCTGGCCCTATAGATCTGAGGGTGCTCCTTGACCTTCTTCTTGGTTGCAGGCTTTTTTCTAACACTGTCAAGGTGGGTCTCATTGCAACACCAATCAGCATCTTTGCCTCCAGTCCAGGCCCGGGGCCCTCAGCTTTGTCCACCACCAGCTATAGACAGTGCTAGTTCACCTAATGCCACAGACAACAACTATTTCCACCAGAAGTCAAACAAAACAGGTTTTAAGCAAAGGAATTGTCTGATCACTTAATCCATTCAATTATTGGCCTCCAAGATTGTTTAGTAGGGTGTTTGGATTGCTAGAGAGATGGATTACAGTCCCTGGAGATGAGGAGTCTCCGCAGGCCACCCATCAGCTGGGGCACAAGTTACCTAGAGGGGAAATTAAGTATCGCCTCTATCAGGAGACTCATCTCACCTCAAACTCCTGGAAAAAAGCATGGTTAGCGCTTGCTGTCTTCATCTCATAGTACTGCTTGAAGTTCTGTATGGGAATTGGTCGATGGATGTTTCTGCATGAAAAGAAGTCCAGAGGAAAACTTGTCTTAGCTATTGAGAGAACCCAGCCTTCAGACCTGCAGTACCTGGATGCACACACACAGGGACGGTTTATTGCCCAGGGAATTGGGTCCAACAGAGCACTGTTCACTATTGGGAGGGATTTCAGGATGATGAGGATGTTCTCCTACTGCAGATGCTCTGCAGAGAAGGTGTGGACAATTTATTGACTTGAAAGGGAGCTGGGCAATAAATACTGAATATGGAAAACCTAAGATTTAAAATGTAACTGAAGGAGAGGAGATAGAGTTGGATTTTTCTGAATCAAAGCATGAGAAAGTAAGTAGGTAAAGGACTCTGGGACCTGCAGTGGGAACATGTTGAGAGGGAAGACGCCAGCACTCACCTCAAGCTGTAGGTCACCATTTCCTGGGGCAAGTTGCTCTTCTTGGTTCTAGAATCAAAGCATAGGAGACGTTGCTGTTCCCTGCAGTGCAGACAGCTCACATCAGGCACACTGCCTTGCACATGTGTAGGGTTCTCTGAGTTAATTCCACATGGCCAGGTCACCTCTCCCCTCTGCCCTTTTGCTTCTTTGCTTGCCAGCCACAACTCCACTAGCAGGTGTCCTTGTTTGCCTAAATCTCTTTTTGCACCCTCTCAGTGCTCCTCCTCCTGGCCTGGCACTGAAGGTTAGGTTTCTCAGCATGCACCCACCAGGTAAAGGATGGCTCATATTCACCTCTTTGCTCTGAGCTGTTTCCAGTACACCAAAGCAAAAATAGCTGCAAGTGTCAAGAGAAATCCTGTGATGATTCCAGCAATTACTGGCATTGAGAGTGGAGTTGTGTCTGTGCTGGATTCAGCAGCTGGAATGAAAAAAGAGACAGAATGGACAGAAGTAAGAGTCAGTAGATGGCTCCATTTACTCTATTTGCTACATTTGCTACAGCCGAGGATCTCCCTCTGGCTTGCCATTGTCAAGTTGTTAATTACCTGCACAGCCAGGTAGGGAAGATGGCATTCTCCATCTTACCTGAGAACAGGGTGAACGTCACTGCAGGGGCTACTGGGTCATATTTGGTGAAGGCAGCAATGCTGAACCTAGGGCAAAGCAGAGTCCTGTCATCTGGGCCAATCTGAGCTAAACACATCTCCCACACAGCAGGAAGACTCAAGGGAACAGGGCAGCTGTCTGTTTTGAAATGCTGTATTGGAAGAATCTAGGTTTCTGGTAGGGATTTAGGAAATATGTGGAAATGGTCTTTCCTCTCTTTTCTGCCTCTTGCATGAGAACATGAAAAAATATTTAGAAAGCAGAAAAGGGAAACAGTTCTCCTCCAAAGAGTTATTTGCAGAGACAAGTAGTAAGTTTCTGCTCTCTTATAGGACGTACATAGGGTGAAACAACAGTAAGTAGGTAAAACCAAGTTGGGTTGAGTTACTGTCTTGGTTCATGTCAACCCATTAACTGGTGAGCCCAGGTAACTGTTTGAACCAGGGGCACCTCAGCTGGGAGTGCTGAGTCTTGACACAGTTCCTTCTTTATGCACATAGAAGTGGCTGGTGCCTCCTCTTCCTTACAGAGATCTGCCCTACATCCTCCTCCTGGCAGTGTGCACACCAAGCCTCACAGCTCTCTGCAGAGCTGACTTCTTTCTGAGCAAGCAACTTGGAAGAGTAGATCTTCTTGTGTCCTAAATGCAAACTAAGGCTTTCAAAAATAGCTTTGGATTTTAGCAACAAAGAGTTTGTAGGGTATGTTGTACGTCCCCTCTGGCAGCACCCTGGACCCAGCTGACAATTCCTGTGTGCAGTTCTGGGCTCCACAATTTAGAAAGGATATTAAGCTGTTGGAGAGTGTCCAGATGGGGCTATGAAGATGGTGAAGGGACTGGAGGGGAAACCTTATGAGGACTGGCTGAGGTCATTTGGTTTGTTTAGCCTCAAGAAGAGGAGACTGAGAGGAGACCCCCATAAGCATCTTCCACATCCTCATGAAGGGTAGTAGAGGGGCAGGGACCAATCTTCTTAATCGGGTGGACAGTGATAGGACTAGGAGAAACAGGATCAAGTTGAGTCAGGGGAGGTTCAGGCTGCAGATTAGGAAAAGTTTCTTTAAATTGGAATGGAACAACTTCCCAGATTCTCAGGAATCCCTTTGTCAGAGAAATGCCTGGGGATATGGTCCCTATTCAATTAAATTGTGAGCTGCTAAATTAACACAGGACTTACTAAAGATATCCCTTTGTAGTAGAAAACCTGGTTTACCATCAACTATTTTTAAGGTACCCTATCATAAAATGTGTGTTTGTACATTCATGTTCCCAGTTCTATTTAGTGTCAAGTAAGACTCTGAATTTATAAATATTGTGATCCACATGTGTTTCTCATGTGGAACCTTTGAGCCCCCCATTGTGTAGGCATCACTTGAACTAATGTTTCTGAATCAGTTTCATTTTTGCACTCTCTAAGTCTGCATGTGGCTTTGAGTAGCATGCAAAAGCCCTACAAATAACAGCATCCATTTAAATTCTTATCCAGAGATGTACCACTTCCCAGCTCCCAAAGTAACACCTATAGCCCTTGTCAGCCTCAGCTTTCACTTCTGCTCTCCCTCTTCCTGCCCACTCACACTGTCTAATATTCTCCAGTATGCCAGCCCTTGCATGCCTCAAACACTGCTTGGCAGAGCAACCTCTGGAGTCTATAGATGAAGGTCTGGGGGGTACAAGGTTGAGGTGACATCCAGGGAACTGGTGGCACCTTGCAGGGACATGTGCAGTCCCTTTTCCTCCACTCCTTTTGCCTCAGGAGGCATCTTGACATCTCTCACCTGTACTGTTCATTGGCTTTCAGCTTCCCGTTGCATGTTGACCTGGAGTGACTGCACTCTTCTGTCCCCACTGGCACTCGCCAGGTTTTGGGGGAGCTCCTCAGGTTTGGATGGAAGGGATTGGGGATTAGCACAGCCAGATAGGAGTCCTCTGTCCCATAATAGTGGTCATACCAGGTGCTGGACATGATTTCCTGGGTGGGCCTCAGCACTGAAAAGGAATGTGCAAGGTGACAGTGATAATTGTGAAGTGATTCTCTGGGAATCTCCTGTCCTGCAGGGAACCACTACAGATTGGGATGTGCAGGGACACTTACGTGAATCATTAGTGGTAGCAATGACACCATAATACTCGATATGGCCATTCTCCTCGCTGAACAGGTCAGATGAAATGATGACTGTAGAGCTGGCCTCCACCTGGAAGATGTCTGCTCGCAGGGGTGGAGGCAGGGCTGGGAGAGGAACCAGCAAAACCAGCCTATTAGTGTGTTCCTGCTCCCACAGACCTACCATGCGTTGCTCAGCCTGTAACTATTCCCAGCATCAGTGCCCAGAGCCCTGACTCACTGCAGTTCAGTGCAGGACCAACAGGGGCTCACAGCCATCTGAGAGTAAAGATATCCCTTTGGCAACATCAGATGTCTTTAGCAACATCAGATGTCTTCTTCTGGCAAAGGTGCAGGAATGAAGGGGACTCACCCTCCACTGTTGTGTTGCAGATCAGAGTCACAGCCTGGCTCCTCATTGCGTTCATGCCCACTGTGCTCACAACGATTCGGTAGGATGAGTTAGGCCTCAGCCCCTCCAAACTGATCTCACTCGTAGGGATGCTCATGACATTCTTGGAGGTCGGAGGTCCATCAGAGAGTTTCTCTGTCACCACCTCATAAGCCTCCACATCTCCAGGAGAGCTAGTCCAGCTCAAGTAAAGACTTCTTGACTCTGGTAGGCATTGCACATCCTTCACTGGGTTTGGCTCTGCAAATGAGACGTGGCAGGCTCTGAACTTACTGGATCACAGAAATTCCCAGCCTCAGCCCATGCACCAGCCCAGAGCTGCTATGGTCCTCTACTGCCTGTCTGTAGGTCGATGAGAGCAGAGCAAAGCTGGACCTGGGAGCCTTCTGTGCCAACAGCAATGACACAAGGCAAATGGGTCAGGGACTGAGCAAATGCCTTATAAGAGAAGTAGACCAATGGAGTCTGCTTTGCTTCACAAGTAGCCAGGCCACAGGGTGACAGGAAATCTCTGTGATAGGGCTAGCTTAGGGAGCTGATGGCTACCAGAAGGTCACCTTGCTGGTTCTCCTTATCTCCCATTGTTAATACTTCCCATGCTTCTGTTGATGCACAAGGGCTGATCCCTTCTTGAGGCCATCCAGGCTCTTCACCCCCTTCCAGTCTGCACTCCCTCCATCCCCACAGCAGTGTATACCCACCCATCGGCACTGCCAAGGGTTTGGTGCTGCTCCAGTAGGGCCCAGCCACGCAGCTCAAGGAAACAGAGTAGTTCCTCCCTGGAATCAGCCCCTGGAGGAGGTGCTGGACTTGCCCTCTTCTGAGGGTGTGGTGCCAGGGCAGTGTGCTGTTCCTGGGATCCCGCAGCCACAGCTGACAGTCATCCTGCTGTCCAGAGACACTGCCCCAGGAGATGAGCATTGTGTTGTTCCCTTCAGCCACCACAGAGAGATTTTGGGGAACTGAGGGGGCTACAATGAAAACCATACCGGGACAGAATTACTGGCATGCATGTACTCTCTTTCATCCTATAGAGATAAAAGTAGAAGATTGGTAATATGCAAGAAAATGAAGATGGTGAAAGGTCTGGAGGGGAAACCTTATGAGCAGCAGCTGAGGTCACTTGGTTTGTTCAGCCTAGAGAAGAGGAGATTGAGGGGACACCTCATTGCTGTTTTCAACATGCCCATGAGGGGTAGCAGAAGGGCAGGGACTGATGATCTCAGCCTAGTAGACAGTGATAGGACTAGAGGAAATAGGATGAAGCTGAGTCAGGGGAGGTTCAGGCTAGAGATTAGAAAAAGGTTTTTCACCCAGTGGGTGGCTGGACTCTGAAACAGCCTTCCCAGGGAAGCTGTCTCAGCACCGAGCCTGATGGAGTTCAAGAAGCATATGGGTAATGCTCTCAGGCACATGGTGTGATTCTTGGGGTGTCCTGCATAGGTTAAGGAGCTGGACTCAATGATCTTAGTGTGTCCCTTCCAGCTCAGTTGATACTGTGATACTGTGAAACTTAATACATTAAGTAATAATATTGCTGCAGCTGCTGGCTGCCACTACCAGAAATGACCTTTTAATGGCAATTGGAGAACATGCAGAGTGAGGACCATGAGGCGATGGGTTCTTCCACTTGGTAATTAACAAGTTTCATTAGAGACATGCCTGAAAGGCTCTACACGTGACTCCCAGCACCCTGCTAGCAGCTGGCTGAGCATGGGAGCAGAGATTGCTGGATTCCCCAAGCAAAGTGCAGGGACTGTGGGGACAAGCACATGAAAAGACTTATTGTGCTTATCTGCGATTTCACATTCCTTAAAAAAAAACCCTAAAAACCCCATAAA
This sequence comes from Galbula dea, assembly GCA_013399015.1. NCBI lineage: Eukaryota > Metazoa > Chordata > Aves > Piciformes > Galbulidae > Galbula > Galbula dea. Next base: position 199,747 of record VWZX01000326.1, on the reverse strand, counting down.
ACAAACCCCACCAAAAAAACCCCCTCAAACACAAAAAAACCCCAAGACCCCCAGCCCAACAACAAAGGCTCAGCCTCCACTTATTTGCCATTCTAGGAATTTTATGAGTGCCTAGGAGAATTGTAGTGGGGATGGTGAGGTGTCCCAACCTTGGCGGTAAGTTCTTATGGTTTCCCAGCCTGTAGATGTCCTCTACCAGAGCAGCAGTGCTCTTTTTCAGTCACCCATGCCCAGAGGAGTGAGCTTGTGTGAACAGCAGGGCCACAGGACGGAGGTGTGCCTCCTGAAACGGCAAGCATGGCTGCCAGACTGCCCTGTGGACAGCAGAATTACCCTGCTCTCCCCTCCACCAGTACATTACACAGCCCATGATCCCTTTGCTACAGTGGCAGCAGTCCTTGCTGTGTCCCTGCCCCTTCCCACCACAGGTGCTGAGCCTAACCAGTTGGGGAAAGCTGAACCTCATGCATTTTGCAAGGACTTCCAGCTCTTGCCACTTACTTGTCCAGTCACTGATGTTCCCCGCAGAGGCTGTGTAGGGCCCTGCCACTGACATCACTTCCAGCAGGTATTTGCGTCCTGGAGCCAGGCCAGAAAAGGTGAATTTGCTGGTGCCTTTCCTAACAGATACATTGGCTGCTACAGTACCCGATCCTGAATGATACAGGAGGAGCTTATAACTGTCTTGTCCTTGGGGTTCAACTTGCCAGGACGCACTCAGCCTGTGGGGATACCCCTGATTCGTCATGTACACATTACGGGGTGCCAGTGGGTCTGAAAGACAGGATTGGAGACATGTCAGTGAAGGGTCTGAGGACATTGCCTGGGTATCTTGGCAGCATCATCAGAAAGAATGCACCATAGAGAACAGCGCACTTTATCTTGGCTGGATGGCTGCATACATCAGCCTGGAGGCAGCTAAAAGTAGCTTCTGCAAGCTTCAGATGGTGCCTCTCTGAGAAGAGATAGCCCTGTCCCAGCTGGAATGAGACAACCAGAGATGTGTGAGGAGGGAGCATCTATGCAGGTACAGGGGAGGAGAAGGTGAATGCCCCTGTCCACTGTTGCCTTCTGTAACCCTTTCCTCTGAAGCACAGACCCCAGAGCTTCAGCTGGCCTAATCCAGACTGGTGGAACTGTTGGTGAGGGTGGGCAAAGCCCTGCTCAGTGCCGTGGCACTGACATGCCCTGTTCAGGCAGGGTTTGAGGTCTGCCATAAAGGTCATTGGGGCGATGTCCTTCACAATGAGCTTTTGTAACTGCCCAGCAAGGCACACCCACCCTCGAAACAGGGTACTCACATGTCCAGTTGCTGACATTCCCTGCAGGTGTTCGGTAGGACCCCGCCATGGACATCACCTCCAGCACATATTTGGTTCCTGGGGCCAGTTCTGTGAAGGTGAAGTTGTGGATGTCTCTCCCAAGCGAGGTCGTAGCTGCAACGGTGCCCACTCCTGCGTAGTACAGGGTCAGCGTGTAGCCATCTCGTCCCCCGGCTGCAGCTTCCCAGGATGCGCTCACCCTGTTAGGGTGCCCCGTGCTCAGCAAACGCACAGCAGCTGGGGCCAGCGGGCCTGGGGAGTCACCAGACCTGATGTTAGGGACTGGATACCGTGCAGAAGGAAACCGACACTTGATAGGGCATTGTGCAGCAGGACAGGTGCTCCCTGAGGGCTGAGACTTGTTGACCCTTTCTAGTGCACTCGCCCTCCTTACTTTTCTCTTTTCTGTCCTCATCCCACCACACTTTTGATGCTGCTCATCCTTTGTGGTCCCTCATATGCCAACCCTCCTTCACTCACTTTACCTCACTCTCATCCTCGTCCCCATAGGCCAGCTCGAGCACCTTTGCCACCCCTGTGTGCACTGTGTCTTCCAGCACCCAGCAGGCAGCCAGCAGTCTGGGCAGAGCTGGTACAACACCTATACTCTATCCAGCCCTAAAATCTTTCTGTGTGGAGAAAAGTGCTGGACTACTCCATCTCCTTCTCCTGGGAGCACTGTGAACTAGACTGCGCTGACTCATTTAATGAGCCTTTCTGTTAATGTGATTTCTGCCTGCTGGAGGAGACTTTTTGAGGGCATGAGTGCTTCTGTATACAGGGAGATGAGGTGGCAGGTGGATATTCCCATGTGGGCACAGCTGGTCAACCCTGCATGTAATCAGCGTGTAATTGTACAAGTCTACAGTTGAACATCCATGTGTCCACGAGGGTAAAAGTGTCCACCTGAACTAACTGCTGCATGTTGCACCCACGCACATGCGTGTGCACATCTCCAAAGGCACCAGGTCCACTCTAAAACTCTCAGCCCTCCTCAGGAGTGCCCAGTGGTGCAACATCTCCCAGACCTTTGCAGGGGACACTCCTCCAGGCACTTACGTGTCCAGCCACTGATGTTGGGTGCTGCTGCGTGGTATGGTCCAGCTGTGGCACTAGCTTCCAGAGAGTACTTACATCCTGGGGTCAGGCCTATGAAGGTGAAGTTGTGGGTGTCTCTCCTGAGTGAGGCTGTAGCTGCCACAGTGCCCAGCTGTGTGTGGTACAGGGTCAGCATGTAGCCTTCTCGCCCTCCAGCTGCAGCTCCCCAGGATACGCTCAGCCTGTCAGGGTGCTCTGTGCTCAGCCAGTGTACAGCAGCTGGGGGCAATGGGCCTGAGGAGGAAACACAAATCACTGCCAGGAGCCATGTCTGGCCTGAGGGAAAGGATATCCTCCATATTTGTGTCATGACTGTGCTGTAGGAGATAGGTCCAGCCTGGTTTCAGAGGTTTCAGAGACTGGCTTTTCCCTTTGCCTTGAGGCAGCTGTCCCCTCGCTGGTGATGCCTGAGCCAGTGGATGGCTGTGGACAGCCACCAGGGACATGGGTGGCCAGGCCCGAGAGCCATACAGAGAATCCCCATGCTGCATCCAGCAGGGCATGAGCACTGGGCACTCATCGGGGAGGAAGGCAGGATCTGATTGCAATCAGTATGACCCCTGATTTGAACTGGGAAAGAGGAAATCAAGTGGAGGACACTCGGCTGCAAGGACAGCATCCTACTTACGTGTGCAGTGGGTGAGGTTGGGGGTGCTGGTATGGAAGGGCCCAGCTGTGGCCCTCACTGCCACGTTGTACTGGGTGCCTGGGCTTAGGTTCCTGAAGATGTGACTTCTGGCATCCCTACGCAGCACTGTGTGACCAACACGACTTCTGAAGACTGTGTCATATATATCCACCACATAGCCTTCTGCTCCTCGCTCCATTGCTGCCCAGGAGGCCTGCAGCGTGGAGGCAGAGGGGCTTCCCAGGGTGAGGTTGGCAGGGGCCAAGGGATCTGGAGAGTAACAGAGAGACAGTCAGCCCCTGCATGCCACTGCTCATTTCTCAGAGCTATGAGCCATTTGCTTTGCCCATGGGTTCCTCGTGCTTTGGCAGTGATGGACTCCAGCCCCCAGCTACCCCCTGTGCAGTGGGCAGGCTGGGCACCAGAGATCCTCCCAGAGAAAACCATGGGGACAAACGGGGAGTCGGTGCACGTGGCTTTGAGCACAATATCCTTAGAGTTTTCAGCTGAATGTTGCAGGGGAGATACCCAGAGCCTTTGAGGTGGGTAGGGGGGATTGGTTCTGTGTGGGGAAGGAGTGAAGACAGTAAGCAGAAAGGTGGGACAACTGTGTAGAAGGTAGGACCACAGTGGTTTGAGATGGGGAAGGTGGGTGCTCTGCAAGGCTCAGATGGAGGCTATGGGGCACAGTGGAGTGCTTTGTCCAATCCAGCCCATCAGACTCACATGTCCATTGGGTGACGTTGGTGGAGGAGGCTTCAGTCGAGCCTTTCACAGCAGTGACCTGCACAGCAAACCTGCTGCCTGCCTCCAAGTGAGTCAAGGTGATGTTCTGGGCATCTGGACTCAAGGTCTGAACTCGAACCATGATCTGGCTGCTGAGCCTATACAGAATAACATGGTAGTGGTCCCTCCTACCAGGGGGCTGACTCCAGCACATGTAAAGCTCTGAGGAGCTGCCTGGATTGGTAAGGCTCAGGTTTGTCGGTGCAGCAGGAACTATAAGGAAAGACAGACACATGAGTGAGACAGAAAAAGATCCAGTTCTGAACACGCAGGTGTCCCCAGGCAGCCAGCAGTAACTGACCAGCAAGCACTCTGTGCCAACACAGTACAAGTCTGCACGAGGCAGAAGATGACTGCAGGCATCATCACTAGGAACCAGGCCAGGGAGCCCTCCTTTCTCTGAGTGCCAACATTGATCCCTATCCCATTCTGGAGCTCTTCACAGTGTTCCCACCTATATTACTGATGGGTGGTATGGATGCTCACCTGTGCAGCCAGTGACATTCTTGGGGAGGGAGCGGTAGGGTCCAGCCACTGCCCAGATCCTAACAAGGTAGCAAGTTCCTGGTTCCAGTCGTGTCAGGGTGATATTGGTGCTATCCTTCCCTGCTTCCAGGTTTGTTGCTGGTGCAGAAGAGCCCTCCTCATGCGTGCTGAGCAGGTATCTATCCCTCTGCCCAGGAGAGGTCTCCCAGTGCACTGCTAGAGCCATGGCAGTGCTGACAGGGCTTGCCGACAGGGAAAGAGGAGGTAGTGGAACTGTGGGAGAGAAACGGCATTACAGGGGACAAACATGAGACACTCAGGACTGACTAGTTTGGCAGTAAAGCTGAGAGCTGCAGGACTTGTGTCTAACATGCTGTCTAAAGACTTTTAAGACTAGCAGGTTGCTCCCAAATCAAAGCTGCTCCCTGTGCTCCAGGTGATAATGGTGCATCACCACCATGGCCTTAGACTCCATTGTCCCAAAGTGCTCACAGCACGTGACACTGAGCTGCTGCAGGCTTGCAGCTTGCACTGTGTGCTTCTGGGCTCAGGATGAGAGAGAATCCCAAAAAGAAAGGCAGCATCTTGAGTAGGAGACCAGGCACCAGAGAGGTTGTGAGGACATGGTCTCAGAGCTCTCCTGCAGAACAGCCCTAGGACCCCCTTTTTGGTCCCCAGACCCTCACCACATGAGAGCCAGACTGGGCACCAAGGATGAGGATGGGTGCTGAGAAGCTGCATTCCTACCCGTGTAGCCAATAGCAGTCTGAGAGGAGGTGCGATGAGGCCCAGCCAGAGAAATTATCTCCACATGGTATCGGGACCCTGGCACCAGCCCCTCCAGGTCAAGCTGGGTGACTCCACGGCGGACAGACACATTTCTGATGATGGACAGGGATTCAGCCATAGAGAGCTGTAACAAGTGGTCTCTGCCACCACCTGACTCCACCCAGCTCACATGTAGCTCCTGGGGTCTCTGGCCAGGCTGTACACTCACGTTAGCCACAGAGAGTGGATCTAAGGAGGAAACACAGTATGGAGATGGATGAGATGGTGGAGGAAAGCAATTGGAGAAGACAAGACACAGCTTGCACCTCTGCAGAGGGCTAAAGGAGAAATGGTGGCAGCTGACTGCCAGCTCTCCTGTTGTCCTGGGGACATGCAAGTTGCCCACACATATTTCCAAGGCACTTCTAGTAGGCAGATGATGTATCACAGGATCACAGCATCTAACCAGCTGGGAGGGACTCACTGGGATCATTGAGTCCAGCTCCTTAACCTATGCAGGACACCCCAAGAATCACACCATGTGCCTGAGAGTGTTGTCCAAATGCTTCTTGAACTCAGTTAGGCTCGCTGCTGAGACCACTTCCCTGGGAAGGCTGTTCCAGAGTCCAACCACCCTCTGGATGAAAAACATTCTTCTAATCTCTAGCCTGAACCTCCCCTGACCCAACTTCATCCTGTTTCCTCTAGTCCTATCACTGTCTACTAGATTGAGATCAGTCCCTGCCCTTCTACTATCCCCTGTGAGGATGCTGAAGACAGCTAGAAGGTCTCCCCTCAATCTCCTCTTCTTGAGGCTAAACAAACCAAGTGACCTCAGCTGCTGCTCATAAGGTTTCCCATCCAGATCCTTTACCGTCTTCATAGCCCTTCTCTGGACCCTCTCCAACAGCTTAATGTCTTTCCTTTTCATTCAGTTGGTGATTGCCCAGTTCTGTAATTTATCAAGGTCCCTCTGTAGGGCCTCACTGTACTCGAGGGAGTCAACAGCTCCTCCAGTTTTGTGTCATCTGTACTGAGAAGAGAGCACTCAGCTCCCCAGGGGGCTTGCTGCTCCCTGTCCATGGAGCATGGGAGTCTGTGCTTCCTCTCTTGCGTCCTTCTCCCACCAGTCCCATGCTGGCCTTGAGACCATGAGTGGTCTAGGCAGAAGGTTCAGCTTAACTAGGGAAAGCCTGAGCTGGCAAAGAAAATGTCTTTTGAGGCCCAGAAGCCGGTGTGCAGCACATAATTCGTGACATGTGCTCAGGCGCAGGGAGCATGCAAGTCTTACTGGTGCCCTCTCTCCACCCAGACACATTCATGTCACTGCCAATCTTGCTGGCAGTACCAGGATGCCCTGTCCCTGCAGGAGGCTGGGGGCACTTCTCACTCACATGTCCACTCGGTGGCAAAGTGTGATGAGGACCTGTACAGGCCAGCAAAGGCGGTCACCTTCAGGAAATACTGAATGCCAGGGGACAGCCCCAGGAAAGTGAAGTTGTGAGTATTTGGCCCCACTGAGACGTTCCTCTGTGCTGGATGGCTCTTGCTGTAGAGATGGAGATGGAACTGGTCTACATCACCAGCAGCCTTATCCCAGAAGGCAGAGAGTCCCAGCTGGCGTCGGGTGTTGATCAGGGTAACACCAGCGGGAGCCAGGGGGTCTGAGAGAGAAGAGACATCCAGATGGTGAGAGGCAGTCATGGAGCTGCTGTGGTGTGGATTGGGGACCTGCATATCCTTGTCCTTCATGGGCTCAGGTCAGAATTGAGCCCTTCGCATATCAAACCCCAGAACAACCTGAGCTTCTGCTCCAAACCAAACATGGGAGTGGGTCCTCACCTTTCCTGATGTTTGGCATTTGGAAATGTTTTCTATTTAGTGACAGGTTTGTCCTGTGCTTAACACCATTTTAGTTCCAACCTGGCTGAATGGGGCTTTGGTTGTCCTTCCACTTTTTGTCTGTCTATGCTGTCCCTGGTTCCCCCACCTCCCTGTACATGAGCCACACTCTGCCTTACTTCCATGCTGTGAGCTTTCTGTTCTCGTTGGCAGGCCATGGTTGTAATCTGCAGTAGAGCTGAGGTAAAGGTATCACACTCACATGTCCAGTCTGTGGCCAACCGCACAGGGGATCTGTAAGATCCAGCCATAGCAGCCATCTCCAATGTATACTGTCGCCCAGAGACCAGGTTCTCAAAGGTGACATTCGTCCAGTTGCTCCCCACAGTCACATTCTTGACCAACTCCTGGGACTTGGTTTCCCAGAGAGTTGCTGTGTAGCCAGTGCTGCCAGCAGGAGCTGCTCTCCAGGAGGCTTGCAGAGATGTGCTGTGGCCCCGATTGCTGAGGGTCAGCTGCTCCAGGGGCAAAGGATCTAGGAAGGGAAATGTCTAACTGTAAAATCACAGCTGCTCCTGAACAGCGGTGGCAAAGTGTGATGATGATCTGCACGGGCCAGCAAAAGTGGGCACCTTCAGGAAATACTGCCAGGGGCCACCTAGCAGAAGTGCAACCCCAAATGTGCTGCAGTTGGAGAACCTTCCCACATCCAGCTGCTCTGACGACCCATGGGTTGAGCAGGCCACCACCATCCCTTCTGACACACCAGTTTGTCAGGGACTGGGCCAGCACAAACTTCAAATTGGCAAGGTAAGTGAGGACTCCTTTGGTGCTGCAGGAGGTGGTGGGTGGGATGGTCTGGACCAGGGTGGTGGAGAGGTGGTTCAAGGCAGAAGCAGCCTGAACAGCCTGAGGAAGTTGGCCTGAGGGAGGAGGAGGGCACTGGGCTCTGCTGACCCTTGTGCCAGATGACTAGGATACAGAACAGAGCCAGACACATCCAGCAGCACCTCTACTTTCCTCCTGAGCCTTTTGCCCTTTTACTGCATGAAGCTGCAGATGACCTGTGCTGTCACATGCCCTGGGGTACAACATAGTGGGGAAGGGCAAGATCCAGTGGCTGTGGTGAGGACTGTGGCACTCACATGTCCAGTTGGTGATGCGCCCGGGTGAGGATGTATAGGGGCCAGCCATGGTGCTGACCTCAAAGATATAGAGGGTTCCAGGGCGGAGGCCTTCATAGGTGAAGTTGGTGACACCTCTGAGCAGTGAGCTGTTCTTCACAGGGTGCTCCACGGTGCCAAGGGCCAGCAGGTAGCCCTCTCCCATTGCCTCCTCCCAGCTGGCTAATAGGCTGTAGGGACTCCCCCAGCTGGACAGACTCACTCCAGATGGTGCTAGTGGCTCTGTAAAGGACAAGGATGGGACCATGCACGTCACTGTGTGGGGCAGTGCATCAGGCAGCCAGATTGCTCTCACCACACTCTTCAGTAGTCCCCTCATCAAATACGGGCACCCAGGGCTGCAGGGAGAGCTTTTCACCGGTGTTGGCACCAGGAGCTGGGTGAGTACATCCCCACACACTTCAAGGCTCCAGTCCTTCCTTCCCAGGGTGGCAGCTCTGGGACACCACAAACCATTGCTCCACAAGTCACCCAGGAGAGACTGGGGACAGGAAGATGCTGCTCTGGGAGGACTACAGGTTGTGCTTCACTACACACCAAATCCTCAGCTGTGAGAAGAGGGAAGGGAAGCTGTCTTGAGGCCTGCCAGACACTGAGTCCAAAAGTTACTGAGTAGGATCTAGTCTTGATTCGTTCCTGACACTACTTGGCACAAATCTGACAAGGGCGTCCGAGTCCACCCTCACAACGAACTGTGGAGCAGCAGATATTTCCTCCCTGACTCACAGCCTGCTCTTGAGACCAGGTACCACTGCACTGCGTAGCCCTATCCATGCCCCTGCCGCAATCCCCCTCCCCATTCCACCAGACTCCCCTCCAGGCACCAGACCCTCCATCAGGTGGCAGAAAGGGCCTTGAAAGAACATGTTTGGGCTTTCTACTTACGTGTCCAGGCTGCTATGCTGTGAGCTGATGCCCGGTAAGGCCCAGCCACTGCTGTCACCTGGACAAGGTATTGCTTCCCAGGGCTCAGTCCATGGAAGGTGACATGACTGTTGTCTCCGTCCACGGAGATATTCCTTGTCAGAGCACCATGCTCTCCCTCCTGCAGCGTCACCAGGTAGAAGTCTCTCTCTCCCGCTGGGGTGCTCCAGTGCACCTGCAAGGAGTTCTGCTCCTCTGCACTGCTTAGGGTCACATTGCCAGGGCTCAGGGGATCTGGAAAGGAAGGGAACAACACTATGTGTCTCAGGATTATGGAATGCATACCATGCACCTCTGACCCTCATTCCCTGCTTTATTATCTGCAGGGTTTCACCAAGCTTTAGACATCCTTTTGGAGCATGGTGCCTCCACTCCCTAGCACAACAATTCCTGGTCTATCAGACCCCAGACAAAGCTGGCAGCCCTGCTGGGAAATTCCTAAAAGTCTCCCTGCTCTCCATTCATGAACATCATGAGCTTGTGATATTCCCAGGAACTGTCCTGGTCTGAACTTCTGGCAAGATGCCCCCGGCTTGTGCATCTGGCACTGGGGACCTTTCTTCAGTTGTGTAGGTCAGAGCTGCAGACAGCAACAGCAGGGAACAAGACAGGCTCACTTCATAGCAGAAACAAACCAGCTGGGGGTGTGAAGGTCTTCCAAAATCCCAGTTGCAGCATCAGCAGTGAGCAGGCTCCAGCTTCCTGGACTGGCAGGCAGAGCAGGAAAGAGCTGGAGACTTGTCACCTGGTGGCACCCAGGTCCTTACAGCCTGACCAGTGCCTTTGTCCAGGGCCAGGATGAGTCACTGGCCAAAAAGCTCTGACTTCGCAGCTTGGCACTTCCATGACTTGTTGCTCCTTACTAGAGAAGGCCTATGCTTCCTTAGTGTTCAGCATAAGTCTTGATCTATCCAGGAGGGTAGACTTGCCCTCTCCATTCCCCTCCTTGGTTTCCCTGAGAACATCTGGGAGATCAAGTCAGGGGACAAAACTGTGGACATGTACTGTGCACATGGTGTTGGCAGCAATCCAGGACTGTGGTGGTGGAAATCACCCATCTTATCTGATGCTAGAAGGTGGAGGAAGTTGGGTTGAATGGTGCAGCTAGCTGGGGTGTGGGAGGGCTACCCTCAATTTCTTGACCTACCAGAAGCTGGTTTCCTTGGATGTGTTTGCACAGCGTCTGGCACATTAGGGACATCCACCACGATGAGGCTATCAGGTGCTACCAAAGTATACCCTTGACAGCAATCAGCAAGTATCAAAGATCCATTTCTCTCCTGAAATCTTCATTTCAAATCAGCTAATCTGTTAGTCTCTTGTCCCCTATATGATCTGCTGCCCTTAGCCCTGAGGCACGTGAGAGCTGACCCCAGCTGCAACAAATGCCAGTGAGGTCTGTTACCTTTCCAGCCTTCTTCTCACAGAGTGAGAGGCCAAAGGCTGAACCCAGTGGATCCCAGGGAGAAGCAGGCTGGCCCTGGGAGTTCACCTGCCCTGGGCACTCAATGGCCCCACTATCTCAGTGTTCCAGAGCCAGGTCCTGGAGAGGCTTTTGAATTGCCCTCTGCATCCAGGGCTCTGGCAGGAGACCTCTGGATTCAGAGGCTGGACCAGAGGCAGGGGGAAAGCCAGGGCCACGGAGGTCCTCCCCCATCCCTGACCATCATACTCACATGTCCAAGCGGTAGCATTGGGCCCTTCTACAGTGTAGGGGCCTGCCGTGGCACTCAGGCCCAGCCAGTACTGGGTGCCAGGGTGGAGATGCTGGAAGATATAGCTGGTGAGGCCCCTTCTGGCTGAGAGGGTTGTGGTCACCGTCTGGGTGAGGAGGTTGTGGAGTGCAAGGTGCAGCCAGGCAGCCCCTGTAGCACCGACCCAGGAGGCAATGAGGCTGGTACTGGAGCTTGGGCTGAGCCTCAGCTGGGTGGGGATGGAGGGAGCTGAGGGGAAAAGCAGGAGGCAGTGAGGTTCAGCACTGGGGCTGGTGTTCCCTGGACCCTCCTCTCTCCCCAGGGTCTCTGACACCCACAGCTGGTCTCTGTACTAGCATGGGGGCTGAAGCTCTGGCAGGGGTCTGCTAAGGGATGTCTTTACCATGTTTCTTCCTATGCAGGCTCTTGAGGTCCCTCCATACTGTCATGTTCTGGTCTGCAGGGCAGAGAGGGTGGCAGCCTGGGTGCCAGAGAGGGTGGCAACATTTCTGCGGCTCCCACCAGCCAAGATCTTTTGCCAGGATACCCAGACTGCCCATGTCCCCTGGGGACATGGAGCATGCAAACCCAAGCTGCAGGTTCTGCAAGCAGGACTGAGGTGTGAGGTTCTCCCCTTGGCCCAGCACTCTGGGCTTGCAGCAGGAATGGGAAAAACTCCCAGCTGTTCCACATCCTATGCAAACTCCCCATGCCAAGCCTGTAGACCTCCTTCCCAACTCTGCCAGCCCAGTTGGTATGTGTGCTGCACTCTTCCTGCCAAACCCTTTCTCCTACCCCTTCCCTCTTGGGGAGGCACACCCATCACTCCCTACCTGTCCACTGGTGGATACTGATGCTTGCCTGCCTGGATCCAGCCAGCGTGCTGACCTTCAAGGCATATTCGCTGCCAGCCTGCAACCCGTCAAAAAGGAACGTGGAGGTGTTTGGCAGGATGGACACATTTCTCACAAGCATCTGGGAGTCGCTGTGGTAGAGGGCAAGGCCATAGCCATCTCGCTGCCCGTGCGCGTGCACCCAGGAGGCATGCAGCATGGCAGAGCTCCCACCGCTGCTCAGGCTCAGGTTGCGGACAGGTGAAGGACCTGCATTGGACATGGCACAGATGGTGTTGGCAGTTTGCCTGGCAATGCCTGACCTGCTAGGTTGTTCAAGGGCTAGTGGGACAGTGCCTTCACCCTCGAGACCAGGGAAGAGCTCTGATCTTTGTGGAACTGAGGAAAGGCCCAGCTTCACCATGAACTCATGGGATTCCACACAGATCCGTACTTCATACCCCCCAAAGCAGTGTAACAATCATTGGTAGGAGCACTGAGAACCTTTGACTCTGCAGGTCCTGAACTCCTTACTTGTCTGTGCTGTGACTATCTGGCTGATGGTCTCCATGCAGGCAAGTGTGGCTGTCACCTCAATCTCGTAGTGCATACCAGGAGTCAGCTCATGGAACCAGAAGCTGGTGATGTTGGGTCCAGCAGATCTATTCTGCAGGGGTGTGCCTGATCCCAGGGAGGAGAGGGCGAGCGAATATCCATCAGCACCTCCCTCCGGCTCATCCCAGGACACAAGGAGGGAGTCTGACCAGCCATGGCTACTCACGCTGAGGTTCAGGAGGGTCCCTGCAGAGGCAAAGCTAAAACACTCAACAGCAAGTTGGTGCTGATAGGCATCCAGCCTGCAGGGCCAGGCTCCCTAGCCCACACAGGGCTCTGCAGACCTTGCTGCACACCTTGGCACAGGCCACCACCATGGGCTCTGCCCTGCTTCAGTCAGGCCTCCCCAGCCCCAAGGGCTCTGAACAGCCTTTGGAAAATACCAGAAGGTTCAGAAACCTCCAAGGACTAGGGTCAAAGGCACCATATGAAAGAGAAGCTCCTAAGCATGAAGGTTCTCCATCATTAGAGAAAGACCAGAAGGCTTCAGGCCATCATGTACTTTGTTCAGACAACCCTGGTTTATAGAAGAAAATTTTGCCTGGCTAGTTATAATCCATTGCTCATTATCTTGTTTGGTTTGAGTCCCCAAAAAGATGTTGAAGGGCTCTGGGTCCACCTTGCAGAAGCAAGACAATGGCCAGTGATGGAGCAGGATGGATATGCCAGTGGGGCTGTTATGCTCCCTACAGTAGTCTTTGTCTCTGTGTGGGCTCTGATGGAGGAAAGGCTAAAGGTTACTTTGGAGGCATCCAGGCACCATCCGCACTGTCCTGCCCAGTGCATGGATGGGAATTGCAGAATGCTCTGTATCTGGAGGAAATGTGGGGCCAAATTTGCATGACCTCCTGCTGAGGTGTGTCCCTGCCTTGGCTTTGTTGTAGCAGCAAGGTTAGTGCTCTGCAGTTGTAAGGGCAGGTGCTGTGGCATACAGATGGAGAACATCTGGCAACAAGGAAGTGGCATACGGGGCTTGGCCTTATTGGTGGGTCGGTGGCCAAAACTGCTATTGAATCCCTGCCCTTAGAGTTGCTCAGGAACCACCTACACAAACAGGAGCCAGACAGAGCCTGTTTGTGGGGACCCAGCTGGCAATGTGATCCTTCCAGGCTCCATTTCTTCTTCCCCATGACTCCACTAGCAGATTGTCATGCACCCTCCCCATCTCCAGCCTTGCTGTGAATTATGAGCTCTCTGTTGCTTTCAGCCTTTGGGAAACACCAGAACAGCTCTAGTGCTAGTAAGATATTTCTGTAGTAATTAGCACTTAAAATTTATGATGTGCAACATGTTGTAACAAGGCTTACATGTGATCTGGCATGGTAAGAAAGCTTTAAACAAGCACAGCTATTGGCCCAGAGGTCTGTCCGGAGGCTGGCTTTACACAGCAAAAGAGGGGCAGTGTGGGGTGAACCCCAGGGCAAGAGTACCTTTGGGACTGCTCAGGTGCTGCGTGTGTCCTTTTCACAAAGCTAGATGGTTTCAGAACTACATGCAACTTGTTACATTCAGGGCCTTTGTTTGGAGCCTGCTGCCATGAGAGCTTCACTCAACAGATGAGTGCAAAGGGAATTTGGGAAGTCAGATGCACTCAAAATAGGAGCACATAGTCCCCTTGTGAAAGGTTTTCTCTGTGCCATATCTGAGCAATTCAAGGGCAGATTTAAGTAGTGAGTGCTCGGGAAGTGTTATCTGAATGTAGCTGGGTGCCCACAGGTCAGGTGTCTATAAATGAGCCAGCTGCCCTGATGATCGACCCTTGCTGTCAGTAGAGACCCAGTCATGGCAGCTTCTGTTGCACAAGGCATGGCTAATCTCCTCCCGAAGACAGCCAGTGGTATTGTGCTCTGTGTGAAATTCAAATAGGGATGATTTTTCACTGCAGGTGCTTTTTTATCTCATGAAGGTACAAGTTCTCCGCCCATGTATGTCTGCTTTTCTCACGTTTCCAACAGACTGCATCACCTGCCTCTGTCTGTCACTTGGCAATCGTGTTCTTCACCTCTGCAGAACAAATGTACTAGTATCTAAAATGAGCCATAGGCATCCTCCAGCCTTGAGGCCTATGATAATGTTTACATAGATAAGCTCTGCTAACCACACCACAGACAAATGAATCCAGGCACACCCCATGCCCTGACTGGTGCCTGCAGACCATCTGGGAGCCAGTGCCACATGGGCATTGTGCTGGCTTGAAGCACACTGCAGGACTTGCAGGATAGCATGGCTGCTCCGTGGAGCCATCCTGCCCAGCTAACCGCAGGGGCTCCTTGCAGGACACCTATGGCTGTGTTGCTGATGAGCCAACTCGATTCTCCACAGGAAGGAAAGAGCTTGGAGCTATGCCTGTCTTTCACACTGCCCCTGATAAGGCTGGTCACTTGAGAAGGATTGGGTTGACACCTTCCCCTTCCCTGGCCATGATCTTCAGCCTGCAGTAAGTCTCAAGCACGGCATTTACAAAGCTACTCTTAACTCCAAGAGTCCTGGCCCAGCACATCTTCTCATTTCATTGCTCCCAGACACCAAGACCAACTTCCAAAGCCAGGGAACCTCTTTGCTTTGACTTACCTCTATCGCTGTGCGCATCCGGTCCTGCCAACCCTGCCCGTGCTGTCCGGTTGCATCCCTCGCCCTGGGAGATCGAAGGTGTCGAGTGAGAGGGGGGCAAGGAGGAAGTAGTCTGAGCTGAGACCAAACTCTGAGAGACGTGTCTTGTGCCAGGGCAGAGGTCAGGCTGGCCAGACATAGGTCCCACCTTACTACGGCATCTGGGGTCTGCAATGAGGATTGTGACTCCTTTTCCCAGGTGCACCCAGATCACTGCTCACATTGCCTTCCCCTAACCAAGGCAGGGAGAAAGACTCAGCAGACACACTTTGGGGGCTGCCGTGGTCTTTTGCATGGGTTCTGGGACTGCAGACCAACATGGGCCCATGCCCACAGGGGAAGACATCCCACCAAAACAGCTGGGGCACAAGGAGAAGATTTAAGGAAGAAGAGAACTCTGGACAGGCTTTGGCAAGCTCTTACCCTCTACAGACAACTCCCACTTCCCACAATCACGGGAGAGGAGGATGGAGGGACCCCAGTCCTCAGGGCAGCTATCATCCCCACCAGGCTGCAAAGCAAGAGCTTGGCCTGAGAGCTATAGTATCCAGTATCCTCCAGATCACAGCGCGTGCTGAGCACGTTTGTGGGACACCTGTCTCCCCACAGTCTGCTTTCGAGCAGGGTGTGCCCTGCCTTAGGTTGAGGCTAGCTCCCTCCACATTAAAGGCAGTATCTCTGCCTGCTCCCTGTCCCACAAAAAGCCACAGAGGAGCAATCATCTTTCTTTAGTTATTTCCCCCTTGGCTCTGCTGCCTGAGTCATTACTGGCTCCCTCACGGACTTGCAGTGCTTTTGGGAGTGTGTACACGGAGGGGAGGGAAGGGGCTCCAGACCCCTGGGAATAGCAGCGAGCCAATTCCTGGGATGAGGAGCTGTGCAGCCATGGCAGCAGTAACACCCTCCTACCCCAGTCACTGGGGCGAGAGGGCATGGTGAAAGGGTGGAGGGAAGTGGAGGAAAGCGCTAGCTTATAATTGCAAACGTTGCTAATTTGGTGCAGCTGCATGGCTGGAGAGCCAGCCCAGAAATATGCCGTCATTCCTCAGAGGGGTAGGACTATGCAAAGCTCTTTGCCATCAGAAAGCTTAGAGCCAAAAGTCTGCTTGGACGAACGGGGGTTGAAGAGACAAGGGCTTACCTCTGCCAGGGTTTCCAGGAGCCACAGCGCCCACAGGACAAACAGCGGCAGCAGCGGGGGTCTCATTGGGACCAGGGTGGCTGCAGATTAGAGGGATGACAAGTTGAGTGGGGGATAGCTTCTCAGCAGTGGCTGTTCCCAGCCAGTCCCTTCTCCCATTGCAGTGAGGGGCTGCGAACCCAGATGCTTTCCGAATGCGGGTGACAAGATGACATCAGTGAGGATCGGTGTTGCATGCCAGTGCGTTGCACATCCGCACTGCCAGCTGTCCTTGGGAAGGAGCGGAGAGTGCCTCCGGGCTGGGAGAAGTCCAGTGTGTGTGTGTGTCTCTCGCTGTGTGCATTTGCTATTGTTCCTGTGGATCTGTGTCCCTCTGCGGTGACTCTGCAGTTGTCCTTGTGTGAGCGTGTGCGCACTGCGGCCAGAGAGCTGCTTGCTAGGGGGCTTGGAGTAAGGGCTCTTGCTGTGTCTGGCTTTCTGCACGGCTGGAGCCAGCTCTGGCCATCAGAAGGAGTTCTGCAGGGTTCTTGGAGTCAGTGCTGAGGGGGGAAGGGGAGGGGAGGGGAGGAGACAGGACAGGACAGATGGCGGCTCTGAGCTGGAAGGGAGTGCCCAAACCAGCCCCCAACAAGGGGAGGAAGGGCAGACCACAGCCTCTGGCAACTGTGCTCGGATGCTGAGAGAGCGCTGGCATGAGTGTGGATCCAGGGTGCTGTGCGCCTTATGGCTGTCTCTGTGCCTGGCACGTTCATGTGCCCTTTTGCTCTGTAAGCATGGATTTCTGCACT
Source organism: Galbula dea (assembly GCA_013399015.1). NCBI lineage: Eukaryota > Metazoa > Chordata > Aves > Piciformes > Galbulidae > Galbula > Galbula dea. The sequence goes on along the minus strand of VWZX01000326.1, from coordinate 183,028 downwards.
GAGTGCTGACGGAGAATGGAAGGTTCGGTCATGGTGGGTGAGGAGGGAGGCTTGTGCCTGTGTGTGATGTCCATGGCATAGGGACAGGCAGATTAGAGCTGAGGGGGGTGCATATGTTGTGAGAGGTTCCTGAGCACTACATCCCACAGGTGCAAAGATGCCTGGACAGCACATTGCCCTTTTGAGGGGCTGGCTGGTTCTGAGCTGTGTCCTGTCTACTTGTGGGTAGTAGGAGCTGCAATTTGCAGTGTTGCCATGGGGAGCACAGTGTGCACCCCAAGATGTGTGCAAGACCGTGTATTGTGTGGTGCTGTGGTGCTATGCTTCTGCAATGTGTGGCAGGATGCCAGCTCTGATTCAGTGTGGACATGCCATTAGCTTCACATCAGTGCCAGAGATCTGGGACAGTGCTGGAAGAGGTTCAGTGATGCATCTATCCCAGAAGCCAGTACAGACTGTGTGGCCGTGGGAGTCTCTCCGAGTACTCAACACAGCCACCAACCAGGGCTATTCAAACTCTGCTTATTGCTATGAGCCATCACCAAGTTGTCAGGGTGGGACATATCCCCTAGCTGGCTCCAGGACAGCAGATTCCCTCCCCAGAAACTCAGAGGTTTGTCAGGTAGGACCAATGACAGACAGACCAGTCCCCAGTGCCTGGGCAAAGACATGGGAAAGCCCCAGCCCCTTCGTGTAATTGAGAAGAGAGGGGGACACAAGGCCCTTGGTCTAGGACATGTCTTCAACCCGAGATCCAATCCTCAAACCGCCTTACAGCTCCCAGGCTGGTGGGCCCAGCTGGGAAAGGTGACAGAGCACATGAGTCCCTTTCCCTTTGCCTGGGGGACAGTTAATCCCCCTGATCCTGGCCAAATGGGACTAGTGCCAGGAGTCATGTTCCATGGTCATAGTCACATCTCTGCAGAGGCCCAGTCTCGGAACTGGAGTGGGCTGAGGGTAAAAGAGCTCTGGCCCTGCTGCTCAGCCCAGCAGTGAGGGCTTATTTGTCACCTTTGTCTTCTCTCTAAATGGCTCAGGTGGACCCCTCCAGCAGAGAGGCACAGCTCAACAATCAGAAGCCCTTCAAGTTACTTTGTCCCCAGACCTGCCCTCCCCCAGCAATGCCTTGGCTCCAGTGCAGGCAAGCTTTTTTAATCCTTAATACTGGCACCTTCAGGGAGAGCTGAATGTCAAAAATGCAAGCTGTGTGTCTGATGGAGACCCAGGATAAAAGTTATGACTCTCAGGAATAATCTGATAAGCATTTGGAACTGAAGCACACAAACAGCTGGGTTGATGGGGATGAACCATCAATCAGTGCTGCAGAGAGCAGGGGACACCCATCCCAGCTCTGGGATGCTGGCATGACAAGGGACTGGCCGTCCCCCACCGGACCATAGTGAAAGGTTAGTGCTCACGGATACTGGAGGTAACATGTTCCAGCTGCTTAAGTGGATGGCGATACAGCCTCCTTCCACGAGTTGAGGCAGAGGGGCTGGCTGCTGCTGTTCTCAGTATTCTGGAGACTGTTTTAAAAGGCCCCTTTCCAGACCTGGGCGGCTGCAGGCAGCTGGGAGGAGGTTGGAACTCCTCATTGCAGTGATTAGCTTGCCAGGTTTACCCGGGGGCCCAGGGTGGGATCTGCGAGGTTACAGCTGGCTGGTCCCCAAATGCGTTTGCAAAGTAGCTTTCCATGGATGTCCTCATGTAAGCTTGGGTTGAGGTGCAGGCTGCCAGGCAATGCACCCTGTCATGGCAGCACAAGGAGAGGTGACCCCACATTGGATGGGGAGTGTAGGGCTGTTTGCTGACATGAGCAGCTTGGAGGGCTAGAATGGCTAGGGCAAAGGCAGAGCGGGCAGGGGAGGCCAGGGGCAGATGAGACTGAGTGGAGTCCTTGGAGTGTGGCAGGTGATGGAGGAGCCCCTGGCTGATGAAATGGGTTGGAGGTTAGGATGGAGGGCCTCAGTGAACTGGGAATTGTGATCCAGGGACGATGGAGCAGGAGGGACCCTTGATTATCAAAGGAAAACCCTGAGAAGAGATTTTGGCTCCCCCAGTGTCTGAGGCAGGTTTCAGAAGGGAGTGCTCCCTGAAGTGGCACAGACAGGAGATTTTTCCAGACTACAGAGTCAAGGCAGGACTCCCGTAGCTTCAAAGCACAACAAAAATTAGCTCCAGGCCAGTAAGAGGACAAAATCATTCACTGGAGTCCTGGGAAACTCCAAGTGGGCTGAGTCTGCCCTGTCCAGGTGGGGAGCAAGCTGAGCCTGTGCATACTCACTACACCTGCCTGCCCACAACCCCAGCCTCCTGCCATTAGCCTCTCTGCAAAGCTGATCATGTCCCTTTCCAGGCACTCTGGCTCAGTGTGTTGGTAGGTGGGATGCAGCACCTCAGGAGCTTATTGTCTACTGCCACGGTCCTGTGTGGGGTTGCAACTCCACCACCAAGGTAGCTGTGGGGCATTGCCCAAGGACCGAAAAGTCTGTCCTACTCTCCCTGGTCTCTGGTCTGGGGAGCCGAGCAAGGACTTCTTCAACCCAGCAGAGCCTGCTGCCATGCTGTGCCACTGCCTCACACCTCTCCCTCCAGGAGGAAAGGTGACCTCGTGCCTGACAGGAGGACAGGTGATTCCTGGGCACCTTCCTGCCTATCAGGATGGTCCCAACCTCTGAGCATGGACCCAGAGGCATCCCAGCTGCTTTCCCAACTTCTACTTGCTGCTGTGGCCCGTCACAAGGCATGCAGAATTAGCACCTCACTGGCCATGGGAGTATGTCCGTACTAGCCCCACTTATTTAAACCTGGGGTCCCAGTGGTTGTGCTCCCTGAGCTCAGGGAATTTGGGCTGTGCCTGCCCTGGAAACAGCCCAAAGTGCTGGTGGGAACCAAACACAAGCCCTGTTGTTAGTGCCACAGGGCTGGGCAGCCTCCCAATACTGGACAGAAGAAGCTGCTCATTACATGCCAGCCCTGCCCTCCCTGCAGCCGCATCAGTGACACCGTGCCTCCACAGGCGAGGACAGAGTCCCTGCCTTCAGCTTGGGGCTGGGAATGCCAGATCTCCCCTCTAGTCCCCCTGACAGTGAAGCCTTTGGCTGTGCCAGACCCAAAAGCAACTGCAGCAGGTTTCTCCAGCCAGCAGCTGGAACCAGGCCTGGAAACTCAGGAGCTGCCGAGTCATCACATTTTCCGTGAAGCACCAAAGACTGCCACAAGGAGCAGAAGGATGGGGGATGCCCTGCTGACCATGACCACTGGAAAGCTATGCTGACCAGACCTGGTGTGGGACTGCGGGGTCTCTGCAGCCAAGCCACTGCCTTCTGCAAGGAGGAGACTCTCAGGCTGGGTTATTGTCCTTGCCCTGGGCCTCAGTGGGATCATTCATTCTGGAGCAGAGACAGGAAAGGGGACCTCAGAGAGCATGCTCATCATTGTGGTGTCAGGTCTTGCTTTTGCTGAAGGACAGTAGTTCTAGTGCAGTGCCAAAGGCCCTGTCTGGCAAAGGCTCCAGGCTCCCGGGCAGTGGCTTAGACCAGAGCAGAGTCCACCCTCAGTTTTCCGTTGTATACCACGCACTGGCCTTTACTGCAGATGCCCTGAGCATGGAGCTGGTGGCACATGGCTTTTCCCTGCTGAGGCACCTCCCAGACCTAAACATGGTCCTCCACACTTGGGGAAAGTAGGTAACCTCCCTGGCAACCACCAGCTGGGGTGAGGATTAGCAGGGTGGACAGCAGAGCCATTCAACCTGCCACCGTGCAACAGTGTGTTGCCAGGGACCTCATGATATGGGGAATGGGTGTCACTGGGATTGGGCTGGGAGCATCTCTGGGGCTCCTGTCCTTCCTTGGCCCAGCATAAACATCCCTCTGATCCCTGTGTCTTCTTGTCTCCCACCAGTGCTGTGAAGTACCCCAGGCCATGGTTTCTCCCCTCTGCCACCTCTGAGATGCTCAGTGCTGCCCTAGGCCTGCAAGGGAGGAACAAAGGTTGTTACCAGGGCAGAACCTGCAGAGGATGCAGGTGCCACTGGGACCTCTCTCTTTGCAAAGTTCACACGCCACTGTTGTCAAACCCTAAACCCTAGAACACTGGGATGCTCTCTTGAAACCCCTTGTAAGTGTTGGATCATTTCCACATGGAGCCCTGCCAGCACTGCTACCTGCGTCCCGCCCTGTGCCTTCAAATATTGGACCTCTTCCCATTTTGCAGATGGGAGGGCAGGCAGACAGTGAAGAACATCACCCTTTCTGCAGTGCAGAGCTGTGCCCAGGGCAGGCACAGCCACGCTGGCCAGGCTGTGGAATGGGCAAGAGTTGCAGGAGTGACGCCAATGCTTCAGTTATGCTCTGTGCATATGCTGCTGAAGACTTGGCAGCAGAACCTGGGATACCTGCGGGCGCGAATCAAGCGCCTGCAGACCTGGGAAGAGCAGGGCTGTGGGTGACTCAGAGCACGCCCAAAGCTGGCAGAGCCGGGCAGACCTGCTCTGCCCCCTCAGGGTGCCAAACCTGGGGCTGAGCAGACTTAGGAGTTTCCTTTCCCCTGCTAGGGCAAGAGGCATCAGGTGGGGAGGTCTGAGAGCAGCCTGGAGAGTGCCTGCCCCACACCTACTGCACGTAGCACTAGGGCAGCACCTGGATGGCTCCAAAACCACCCACCCCATTTCCAACAGCCAGGGCTCTGGTCCCACCCTGGGATGCAGTGCCAGCACAGGCTGACAACAAAGGTGCCCGGTTCCACCAGGGTGTCACACGCATGGAGCCAAGTAGTAGCCATGAAGCATCTCCCAGTGCCCACCCATGCCTCAACATGCTGGCGAGCCCAGGCACAGTATTCTCCCTTGTGCAGGCACAGCTGTGTAATGCCAGGCTCTGCATTTGGCACAGCCAGGCACAGAGGCTACCCATTCCCTGCCACCCACCCCAGGGCCATGGGATGGGATTTGCCCATTCTGTGCCAAAGCACTGGAGGGTTCACACTCTTGTCCCCACTGCACGCATCCTGGCTTTGACCGCACGACTCAAAAGAGAGAGGGGGGCAAGAAGTGAGACCAGTACCTCTTCTGGTGGGCATCCCAGTCGTGGTCCACAGCCGTCCCTGTGAGCCTGGCGTGTGTGGTGTCAACTTGGTGCTCTCACACTTGCTTGCTGTTTACTCCCTCCTGCGCACAGCTCTGATGCTCAAGTCTGGGCTGGTTCCGTGGGAAGGCCCGCCTGGGCTCGCCCAGTGTCTCAGCTGCAGGATGCCAGGGAGGAGGGATCAGCTGGATGGAGATGTCTCCAGCGGCCCCGTGACAGCAGGGGTCTGTACACTAGGGAGGATAGAAGGTGCATGCTGTGCTGTGGGTCAGGCACACCTCATGACTCCCTGCACCACACACGGGTTCACACCAAGTGCTGCGGGGTAGCCTGGGTGCTTGGGGCACCCTGCGTTGGACCCTTGGAGATGGTGAGCATCCCTTCATGCTGCTGTTACAAACAGAAGCAGGGAGGGCCCCCAGGCTGTGATGAAGCTAACACAGACACCCAGACCCATGCTCCAGCCCTAAAGGTGTCTGTGTGCTACAATGGCTAAAGGTTTTGCTGCCGTGAGCCCCATCAGCCCAGCTACCACCCCCAAATGAGAGCATCCTGGTCCCTCTCAGTCACATGTCAAGAGGGAGATGGACATGAACCAGTGGGTTGTGAAACAAAGAACCTCAAACAGCAAAATACTGTTTAAGAGAACATTCCCTTTATCGCAGTACTGGGTTGTTCTCATGGCATCAAGTTCATTTATTTATTTTACCATTGCATAGTCCCTATTCAGCTGCCTCAGGATGTGCAGAGCATTCCAAAAGTTTGTCCAGGGATGGAACTTATCCTCACGTTGGTGAGTGGTGGCCAACTGATCCCTGGGGACAAGGCTAAGGGTCTTGACAGTAGGTTTGGAGGAAAGCTGGGACCATGAGAGTGCAGGTTCCAAGCCACCCTCTCCTATCTTGATGGATGCAGCAGAAGAAGGCACAAGAACCACAGTAGTAAGTCTGAGGAGTCATGTCTCCCGCAGTCCCAGAAGAAAACAAGGCCTGGAGTTCATGTTTCTGCTCTCCTAGCAAGAGCTGGCAGGATTGGCCCCATGTGACATTAGTGGACTCCTACACCTGCTGTGTGGTGCATGGACGAGACACTTCTGCATCTCTTTCCAGTTGCACGAAGGTCACACATTTCTCAGCTACTGCTCAGGTAGTTCAGCCTTCCCATCACAGGCACCCATCCCTGTTGGTGGGTTCCTCTTCCCGTCAGCTAGACAAAGCTCTCTGCAGAGAAAACAGAGAGGGAAACCAAACTGCCAGCACAGCAGAGAGAGGAGGAAGCCCCGGACACTGCTGGCATGCTCAGCAGCTACATGAAAACATACCCTCCAAATTTGGAAAGTGGCTCAGTTTCTAAGTACCACGTGTATGAACTGAAAAACTCACCTCAAATGAAACTAGCCCCAGCCCTCTGGTTCAAAGATTCCTGTACAAAAGCAAACCTGCCAGACGGCTGCATTTACACACAAAAGATTTTGGTTTCGGGAAGAAGGTCTCTTTTAGGGGGAATAAATACAAAGCCTTCTCATCCTCCACGCCCTCGGGTGGGAGGCGTGTCTGGCGGCTCAGGGCGGAGGCGGGGCATTGTTCCATATTGCTGTCTGTCTCCTTCCTCTCTCCCACGTCGCTTGCGAGCAGAAGCTGTCTGTAGTCTTGGGTTCGGAGGTGGTGCTTGGCCTGCGCTGCAAGCGCTGGAGCCCGGCAGGCTGCGTCAGCCGAGACTTTTCGCATGCATCCCCATGGCCGTGATCCTAAGGAGGGTCCCAGGGCTTGGGGACGGGTGCAGGGTGAGTGTGGAAAAGCAGAGCTGCTCTGACTGTGGCTGTCTTTGCCCTGCAGTGGTCCTGGGGTCTGCTTCTTCACAGGAGCAGACGGCGGACCTCTACCCCGGCTCTACTGCCCCCAGCTCAGCTGAAGTTCCACGCCCCCCCCCCCTTAGCTGACACACATTTGGGGCTGGCACAGCTGCAGCCTGGGGCGCTACTCTAGGTGGCTTTCACTCATCACAGCAGAAGCTACTTCTTGGGACATACCTTGACCACGGGTGCAGGTTGTGTGGTTAGAGATTGCTAAAGCCTTTGCAGGCACAAGCTTGGCTTCACCAGGTGAATGCTGCAGTTCTGGAGCAGTCACAGAGGGATGCAGAGCCCCCTTCAGCGTTTCCTGCTGCGAGTTTTGCTCCGGAACCCTGTGAAGTGTCTGTCCCTTCAGACACAGCCTCTACTGCTTGACTTGGGGCATTGGGACCAATCATTGTGTCTTGCAGAGTCATATGGAGCTCAGCTTTGCCTGTCTGGGGTTCCCCAATGATGTATCCACGGAGGTGAATGTCCTGGCTTGAGGTTTTGGAGGCATTAGAGTGTCTGTGGATCTTGGAGACCTTCCCAGCTGCCAGACTTGGAGAGCTGATCCCTACTCAAAGCACTGGCAGAAGCTATTTTCACCTCTGAGCTGTGACACACCCACTGTGCCTTGGTTTACCCTCTGTGCACTCGGAAGCAGAGCTGCTCTGTTACGGGAGGGAGGTGAGGGAGGGAGAGCAGGTGGCAGGCTGGTAAGAGGGGTGCATCAAGCTTTTCTGAGCCTTGTCATCCTTTCCTGGGCTGTCATTAGCAGTAGGTTTGGCACCTGGGCTGCATAGCCGCGCTGTCCTGCCCCTCTTGTGGGTGGTGCAGATGAGATGGGCTGGCTGTGGGGTCCAGGAGAGACTGCCTCAAGGCTTGGGGGATCAGCTGGACTGCTGCTTAGCTTGAGCTGCTTGGCTGGGAAAGCCAAAAACAACAAGTATCACAGAATAAGGGAAAGTTTCACTGTTTTTTCCCTGGTCAAGTGGTTTCCTGTTTTCTAAGCAGCTTTTGCAGCACTCCTGGAACAGTGGACTTTTCTTCACAGAGCCTGATCCCGGCGCAGACTCTCACTGGGCTGGCTGCTTGGCATGTAGCAAAGAAGGACGTCACAAAACATTGGCTCTAGGATCAAATGTGTCCTTCACCGGAGACCTGCAGCAGGAGATAGCATTATTCAGCCTCTGGGCTGAATGTGTCCATGAGTACATTGTCTTACCTAGTTCAAAATAGGCTAGACACTGCTTGTTTACACAGCCTTGATGCTATTTCTTGTGGACAGCTTTCCATGGCCTCATCACATGCATGGCCATCTACTTGACATGCACAGCTCTGCATGGAGCTCCTGGGCTCAGCAGTGCTCTGACACACTTTGCTGTGAGCAGCAATGGCTTGGTGCTGCGGTTCATGTGGGATGCTACCGATGGCAAGGGAAAAGGGCCAGACACCCCATGATACACTGCTGCTATATTTTCCAGGAGTGTGGAGCAAGTGTGTCCACCCCCATCACCCCTGTTTCTCCCTGCACTCTAATTGTGTGTTGGAGTCTTGAGTAGAGCCCTGTATAATTTGAGTTTGGTTCCAGCCTTGGGTCTGTCCTTCCTCCACCAGAGCCTCTCTGGATCTGAGCACACAGGAAAGGTCACCCTGCCTGATGGTGCTGCCAATCCAGCACCTGTTGCTGCTCCACTGCCATAGCCCAGAGCTCCCTGCCCAGCTCCTCTCACTTCTTCCCCTGCCTGTAACTGACTTCCTTCCTGATCTGGGCAGTACAAGGTGCAGAGGCAAGTGGACAATCCCACCAGGTCTCTAGGGAAACACATATGTTCTCAGTTGACAAACATCATCTTTCCTCTTCTTCGCTGTGGATTTTTAAAATGAGGCTATTGGAAGAAAGTGTGCCCTGAAAGCCAGGCTGTAAGTGTCAGCTCCTGGGAACTCCTGATCCATGGAGAAGAAGCAGGCAGAGAGGATGCTGACACACTGGGAGGCTGTCACTGCTTCAATCAGTTCTGGCTCTTCATGGAAGACAGTATCCATTTGGAACTTCTTAAGGTCCATCCTGGATCCTTACGCTCTCAGCCACCCCTGATCATGACAGAAACATAAACCAGACCCTTGCAGGAATGGAGAAACAGGCAGACAAAAGGGGCTCCTTTCATGAGCCCTGGCCCAGCCAACACTGCAGAATGCAGCCAAACACACAGCATCTCCTCCCCAACAGAAACAGGCCGGAGAGCTCCTGTCCAGCATGTGCCTGCAGACTGCTGCATCTTGAGCTCTGCAGGGTCCCTCTGGCTGGACATCAGCTCCCCAAAGTGGACCAACCCCAAAGTCCAGCTGTGGTGGCCTTGCTGGTGACTTTCATGTCTGAGGAGAGGCTCAGGAAGTCCACAAAAGAGGAGCAGGCAGAGATGCTTGGGGAGCTGTGAGAGAAAGTGAAGATACCCCCCAGCAGGGGTGATGCCCACTAAGCAGGACATAATCTGCTCCAGTGCCATGGTACCAGGCTGGCTAGTGACATGGCAGGGCAGGAGTGACCTGCCATAGCTGAAAGCAGAGCTTGCTGGCTTTGTACACCTTTCTACAGCCCTGCAGGTGCTCAGCAAGTGCTTCCTCACTCTCTTGCCCACTCTCCAGTGGCACAGATCCCTCCTGCCCTATCCTGGTGTCCCAGATCTGGGCCCCAGCACCACATGCGTTATGGTTGGGCCTACCCTTTCCTAAAATTCACAGGCAGCCCATCAGCCTTTGTTAGTAGGGTGCAATGTTCTTCATGAACTAGAGGTGAGGTACTTGGAGAAGAAAGGTTTGTTCAGAAGGTGGAGCACTGTGCAGTGACCTGTCCACCAAGCACCATGGCCACGGCCTGCAGCTCTCTCACACTGTGGCAGACCCAGTGCCTTATTCAGGATTACTGGAAATATGGTCCTGAGGCCACCCCAAAGCTTGAACTCCATGCCTGGGTGATGGAGACGTCTGCTGTAGCTGCTGCAGCTCATCCAGTGCTGGCAAGGCGAGGCTTTCACAGGCAAAATGCCAAGACGCCTGTGTTTCATCAGGGGCTCTGGTGCCACCAGCTGCTGCCTTGATTTATCTTTCAGCGCTGAAAGCCCTGTGGCTCCATCCTCTCCCACCTGCACTTGCTGGCAGCAATGGTGTATCCTGCCCAGAACTGCTGGGGAGCCCCCTTGGCCCCAGCAGCAGAATTTTAAAAACCTCAAAATCTTGCAGTTTTGTACCTTTTTCTTTACCCAAATCTGGATCATTTGTGGCTTACTTCACCATGGCTTCCACACAGTGAGCTGAAAGAAATATATCTGATATCTGGAGCTGGAATAAAGCAGATCCTGTGTGCTATGAGCTTCTGCAGCTCAGACCAACAGCTTTGTGGCTGCAGCAGGAACAAAGGGACTCAGGAGGCATTGCTCAGCAGGAGCAATGCACCCTCCAATGTGGTGGCTTCCTGATTTTCTGAGGCCAGAAAGCACTATCCAAAACAGCTTTCAAGAGCAGACAGGCCCATGTATTGGCCACTGGCACGTCTGGCTCTGCCTGGGCGGGTGGCTGCGAGGTCGATGAGCCTCTCGGTGCAAAGTGGTGATGGCTGCATTGCTGCCCTCTGGCTGCCTCGGCACATCCAGGATAAGTGTCTCCTCCGCCTGGGAGGATGGGACCTGCCGGGGTTCTGACAGGGCTCTGGCTCTTGCAAGATGTACCATAGAGCAAGAACCTCCTTTTGGGAGCAGGTCAACCATCAGACAGGCTCGGGTGCAGGCAGCCTAGAGACAAACTACAGGATTGAGGACTTGAAATAAGGGAATTTGTCTCATTTGCAAATGCAATGTATGTCATACATTCCTGGCTGCCTGAGTGCGTGTCCTGCCTGTAGGACATGCCCTGCTGTGCTAAGGCAGGATTGTCTTGGTTGGATTCAGGGTAAGGAAGATGAATCTCTCTCTGTGATCGTGGGGACTCTTGTAGGGTGCTGTATAACAAGGATATAGCAATGGATCCACATTTGCAGGTCATGGCAAGGGTTTTCTGTGGGCTCTCTCACCTTCTGTGGTGGGTTTAAGGGCTCCTCCCAGCCCCCCCCACACAGCAGGTAAAGGAGAGACTGGATTGGAAGTTAAAAACNGTAATAACTAATAACAGTGCTATGTATGTGGTGGTGGAATATCTTTTAGAAAATACAGTTACTGAACAGAATTAATTCTGTTCTAATCCAAACCATAACACCTTCAAAAGATCTTTTAATAGAATGCAGGAAAACAGCGTGAAAAGCTCTGGAAAACATGGCTTTCAGTAGAAGTCTGACAGACCTCGACTCACAGTTTGCCCAAGAAAAGAGGAAGAGGCCACCAGGGTGAGTTACGCAAGTCTCTGCATGGAGAAAAGAGGCCTTCTGTTCAGCAGCAGTAGCCAACAGACCAGCAGCTGGGAACTGGAGGAACCAAACTCTTGGGCTGGCTTTCCCATACACCACTGGTCTTTCTGACAACCGCTCATCCTGACCTTCAAGACTCCACACAGAAGCTGCAGGCACACCCTCCCTGTCCTGTGCCATGCAGTAGCAAGGCCCTTTGGCCCCAGATAGCTGCATCCACAGTTCCATTCTGTCCTGAGGCCAGATGATACAGTCAGCATTACATGAATGGACTGGTTTTAGTGAGGTTAAGAAACCTAGCCCCTGTGAAGTGACAAAATTAGGATCCGTTTGACTCTCTGCACCTATTTCTGCACCGGACATTGGCTGAGAGTAGGCTATTTTTTACCATCCCTGGTTTACTACCTTCTTTCTAGCTGTTATCATAGGGTAGGAGCAGATCTGTGTGCTCTTTGTGAAAACCTCATGCTGCTTCCAGACCAGATAAGCTTGCAGAAAGGCAGCACTGCTACCCTTAAGCCCAGCAGCACATGGGCACAGGCTGTCTTGCAGCAAAAATGGAAATGACTACTTTCTAACTGCTTCCTTTCTTTCTAGGTCGGTCTCTCCCTCCTGCCTCTCCTGACAAGCTCATTTCCTGTTATTGGTAATGCCCTCTGCACATGATGAGAGGTCATCACACCTGGTGCCCATGTGAAATATGTTCACCTGATTCATGTTAATATAAAATAACATTCAGGGTACATGATAGCATGTGATCTTTTTCTTGCATGCCCTTGTATAGCCACAGGCTCTAACTTCTCTGTTTCTTTTTAGAGTGGGGGCTAACTAAGTATATAATTGTTATGATATATCAGTTCTATTTACTACATGGTGTTATGTAAGAGAAGTCTGTAAAAGCGCAGGCATGAAGTTTAAGGTCATCCCAAGGGCCAGCTGAGGAAGACTACTTACTTCATCCATCGGCCACCAGAGAAAAAGCTGAGAAGACCCTAAGAAGTGAAGGGAGCACACACCTGTTCCAGAACTCATTTGCAAAGACGAACCTCTTCTCAGAACTAGTCATGAATATGCATTAGTATAGGGGACCAATAAGATGTTACATGGCGGGAAAAAGGACCAATGAGACGTTGTATGGTGGGGGAAAAGGGGGAGGCGACTTTGGAGAAGAAGTACAAAAGGAGGGGACTGAATTCAGTGTGTGAGTCTGGGTATAACCCAAGACTCCTGGGGTGTCTTGCCTGTCTTTATTTATTTAATTTGTTTGCATTTATTTGTTCAATAAATTTCAATCTTTGAGCATAATCTTGCTTAAAGAATTAGTCGTTTATCACACCCCCAAGAAAAAAACATCCCAGGGGCTGGACACAGCAGGCTTGTGCAAAGCAAACCCAACCTGAGCTCTGCTGGGGTAGGCAGTGAGTCCATGGTGCTAGGTGCCACAGTCCCTGCTGCTAGAGGGTGTGCAGTGTGCCAAGGGACCAAGGATGTGAAGAACATGATGAGTCTCAAAGATTTTCAGACCTTTTTGTGTCTTTTCTATATGAAGCTTCTTTGCCTCTGAGCTTTGGGCATGGAGAGTAGCTGAGATGGTTTCTTGCTCCTGGGAGCCTTCTTCCTGTTCACACACCTCACAGTATCACACAAGCAGGTGCTATGGCCTGGAGTCTCCGGAGAAGACGTGTGTATTTCTTGGCCTGGAGCAAGCCACTATTTGCTGTAGCCATGTGAGGCAGATAGCTAGCTCCCCAAGAGAAAGTGGGGCACAGAAATGTTTCCAGACAGCCTTTCTGAAAGCAGAGTGCTCTCAGAGGTAGCCAGGGAAGCGCAGCACAAGCCCAAGCAACATGTGCATGAGCAACGTGCTGCATGTGGTGCTGAGGCTGTGTCCCCTTACAGTGCAGCAGTGTGTCCTGAGTGACCAAGTAGCCCCGTGGCTCTTACTGTGCCTCTGTGGCTTCTCTGGCATTTAGATAAAGAGTCAAAGTCTCCAGCACCTTGGAGATCTGGCCCCACATACTGGCTTAGAGCCACTCTATCCTCTCAGAAGCAGTCCTCTATGCATGAAGCTAAAATGAATGGGGGAGAGGTTGTTCCCACGTCAGGAGAGGAATAAACCATGCTGATACAAACACCTTCATGCCAGAACACCTTTCCCAGGGGACTGTTCCTTATGCCCACGCACCCCTCGTTAGCCCACAGCAGTACCAACTCTGCATCATTGCTAGCACCACACAGATGGGACTAGTGGTCCACCTGCTTTGCCTCTGCCTTCCTGCTTCCAAAGTTGGAGAAAAGCTCAGCTTGTATGTAGGAGATGCGAGAGACTATCCAATTCCAGAAACGAAAAGTGTTTCTGCTCAGCAGACATTTAAAGAAGAAAAAAAAAAGGAAAACAGTTAAGCAAGAAATCCAGGTGATAAACTATCCTTTCGGTTCTCCTTGAGGAGAGGGGCAGGAGTGCAGAGGCTGGCAGTGGATGCCTTGAAAAAATGGAGCAGTAATTCTTAATTGTTTCCAGCTGGAGCTGGGCAGCAGCAGGAGAAAACTGCACAGACCATCACTGGCATTGGGGACGAAGGTCACAGGTCTGCTTCCTTCAGCTCTCCTTCCTCAGGACAAGTTCCATCCCAGTGGGATGCCTGAGGGTCTGGGCTTGCGTACAGCATTTCTCTGCAGACTGAGCTCCCTGCAGCCCTGGCAACACAGGCTGCGAATGGCAGACGTTTGCACAGCGCAGCAGAGAGTGCCGAGGCTGACCTTGAGAGTCTGCTTAGGCAGAGGAAGCTGGAGTAGCAAGACGTTATTCCTCGTTAAAAGCAATTTGCAGAGGTCCTCTGCTCAGCTCCCAGGTCCTGCCTGTCCCCAGGCCGGTGGGTGTGTGAAGTGGAAACTCCTGACACCATGCCTTTACTGGGCTGTTAGCCCCCGCCCCTCCCCAGCTAGCTCTGCGGGATGCTTGGGCTAATTTCATAGTCCTTCCCACGTCTGCTGGGAGCTGATCGGCTGCTTTTAACACTCTGCCGAGGCAGCTGCTTCACCTTCAAGCCCATAAGCGATGTTTATGCGGTGAATGAGATGGGCTAATTTCCAAAACCCTGCAGGACGTCCTGAGCTCTCATTCGTGTCAGTGGGAGCAAGACCAGCCCTTTCCAAGCACCGGACACAAAGGTGACAGAGGCCCAGCGAGATGAGGCTGTGGTGCGGTAGGCAATCCCAGGGGACTGAGACCACAGGGCACCATCTGTGTTTTGGGTGCTAGTTTGATGCTTGCCTTTTCTCAGGTGTCTTTGGGGCTGTACTGCTGTTTGGAGAGGGTTAGGACAGGTGCTGGGGTGTGTGGATCCGTGCAGGGTGGCTGGGAGAAAAGGCTTGTGCTTGGGAGGCTAGAGGGCAGAAATGGGAGAAAGGACTGGTTTGGGCTTTAATGGGCAGAACAACTCCCAGTCTGAAGCTTGGAGCTGCTCTTTACATGAAAGGAGCTAATTATGGGGATGTGGACAGAGGATGCTTGGGGCATAAGATGACTCCGTGCGAGTTGTAAAATAAAAGTGAACACCCAGCAAGTACCAGTCAGGGATAAATCCAAACTTCCCTCACTGAAGCACCAGCTCTGCAGGGTGCCTATGTCCTGCTGGGCTGGCTCAAAATAAAACCACAGCCATACAACCCCTTGAAGGACCCTGAGGCTCTTCTGCAAACCTCTACAGGGGAGCCATGCCTACATGTTGCTGGGCACCTCACAGTTGAGACTCTTCCCTCTGTGTCTGCCTCCCCATCAAAAGTCCTCTGCTGCCCCAACACCACTCTGCGACATCATCACCTCCCAAAACACAAACGTCACACTCGCCAATGGTAGGGCACTGGGGATGCTGTGAGGTCAGGAAGCCTCAGGGGACAGAAGGCGGCTGGGGTTTCTGCAGTGAGGCAGGAGAAGGATCCAGCCGTGGGGAAGCTATATTCCCTGCAGCCATTTCACTCATGTTGTGGGCTGTGAAGGTGTGAGGGCACAGTCCATCCCTGAGAGATTCAGGCACTGACACCCTGCTGCCAACAAAGTCAGAGCAGAGAAGAGTGCTAGGGACAGGGGATGGTCCTGTTCTGGGCCCTGACCATTCTTGCCCCACCAAAGGAAGGAGGCAAGATGATTAGAGGCACAGCTGTGGTCCTATGGGACCCACCCCAGAGTAATTTCCTTCAGTTCTGCCTCCTCCCATCCCTTTCTGGGCTTTTTCTTCTGGGGACTCCTTTTGGTGGCAGCTTGTGGAGGAGATGGCTGCCCTGCAGTCCTGGTCCTGCCTTGTCAGCAAAATGCCTCTGCTTGACGATCTGCTCCCAGCCTGGACACTCTCTTCTCTCAAAGCCAGGCCCTACTGCAGGTCCTCCATTGCCCCAGCACCCCATTGTTGTAGGAACTGGTAGATGCCCCATGCTCTGCACCCTGGGCCAGCCTGGTGCATCTAGTGCAGAGCTGGTGGTGCAACACAGGACAAGCATTGTTGAACAACTATGTGGGGCCCTTTGCCTTGCACTGATGACGAAAGGAGCTCCTGGCTTTTTGCTCGCCTTTGCACCCCTTTGTGGACCCAGTCTGTGTCCTTCAGAAGAAGGAGTGTGGCAGAACCTTTTTTGCAAGCTGGGGCACAGAGGTGACCAGAAATGTGCACAAAAGTGTGTGTATGTGCACCTCTGGGACCTCACTGCTCTGCAGAGGCTGGCGAAGTATTTACATGCCCTTCTCATGCATGGATGGACACTGGTGTGTAAAGAGGACTGTTCACTCTGCATGTGTGGGTGTGCATCCTGCCCATGTACTCCTGTGGGTGGGCAGACAGAGGTGCATGTGCAATTCTCAGATGGGTAGCAGTCATGTGGGCAAGTGCTATGAGCCACAGATCTGGGGGTTAGTTTGCTGCAGGAGTGGCACCAAGAGCTGAAAAGTGCCCTGGGACAAATGAGGTGTTCCAACTCCATCTGCTCCTGGTCTGCATCGCATCCAGATTGTCTCCAGCAGCTATTGCCTTGTTTTCTACCACCAACTTGTCTTCTGTGCTCTGAATCTCCACTGGGCTGGGGACTTCCAATCTCTGTCTCCCCCTGGATACACCTCCATTGTCATGTCTCAGCCTGCTGGTGCTTCAGTAAAGAGGAGGAACAGAAGCCATGCTGACCAGCTCAAAGTATGCTGGGATCCGTTTGTGCACCATCAAATGCATTTAGGGGTCAGGAGGTCTTAGCACTGCATATTCTTCTGTCCTTGGGAGCAGCATGGCCCGTGGCACATCACTGCACTGCATCTCTGCTTCCCTCCTGCATTCTCATCATCTTGGATACATCCCCTGGCCAGGACAGTCCCTTCTGTCTCCATTAATGCTTTCTGGATAACAAAAAGCCAAAGGGAGTCAGATGTGGCTCCCAAGGGCTCTGTCTTGGGTGTCCTTCTGGGTCCCAGCCAGCACAGGTACATACATGGCTGACAGAGCCAAGGCAATGGCACAGGGAGGTCCATGAGTGGCAGGCAGAAAGTGTTGCAGAGTTTCCTGGGGTACTTCTCTGAACCTTGATGTTGTGTTGTGTGCCTTGATGTGTTGCTTCAGAAACAGAAGATACACTGCATCTCATTATCCGTTTTCCTCTTTTTGCATGGTCCATGGTCTCACTGAGCACAGGAGTGACCCAGGTCCCACAGCAACCAAACAAGGGTTCATTTTGCGAAGGGAGTGCATCTGCATCCTTCGCTGCAGCTTTCAGGAGGATTTCATGACAGGCCTGAACCTGGCAGGAGGAGGAAGTGACTTATGCTGAGTGGATCCCAAGTACTTTGAAATGGCCATCAAATCTCTTACACTGAGCCACAGATCACTAAAACTGACAGCACACAGGGAGGTTTTGACCTCCTTTTTTCTACAGCACTTTTTTTTCCCCCTTTTTTTCCCCCACACCGCTTTTGCATCTTTACCTTGTTTCTTGGATAAAGTAATGTTTTGGTGGAAGGTTCCCATTCCATTTGGGGAAAAAGGGTCAAAATCCAGCTTCCAAAGGCCAGCGATGTCCTTTGGTCTCCTGCTTTCTGTGCTCTGTGGAGAGGGGCAGGACATACCCATGGTGCCTCTGGACAGCCCAGCTCTGAGGAGTGGAGCCCTGTTTCTTGGCACCTTTGGGTGTGGCTAGGTTTTTTGGATGGACCCTGGGCGCTACAAGGTTTGGGGAGGTCCAGCTCTCTCCATCCTCCCCATCACAGGCCCATTGGGGGTGAGTGTGGGAACACAAATGTCACTGATATGCGCCCAATGACTCGTGTGTGCTGGCGGCTTCATGATATCTGCTCCAGTGCTACCCTGAGCTTGTCCCTTTTTTGTCCAAGAAGAGGAAGAGGGCAGTGAGGAGGCAGCAGCTCTGGATAGAGTTGAGTCAGTAAAAGTCCCCAGGGGTTTGCATCTTGGCTGCATCTGAGGATGCTCAAAGCCACCCAGATAGGAGGGGTGCCCGCTACACTAAGAGGGCAGATACAGTCCCAGCCTCAGACTTGCTGAGAAAAGAAGCTTCTGCATTACCTAACAGGCTGATACTTCAGGAAAGAACCCTCATTGTTTACTCTAGCCCCTACTGTGGGCAAGTTTATGCAACCACCTTGTTAAGTACTTCATTGCTGGTCATCTTAGGAAGACTTTTCAGTCAGAAGATTCAGGGTGGGAGGAAAACGGCAGTGCTACAGTTTGTTTGTCCATAGTGTGGTTGTCTCTAGGCCCTTACAGACAAGTTCTTTCATCCCATACAGAGCAGGGAGGAATTCCTCAGGCCTGATACAGAATCCAGTCCAGGTCTGCAGAAGCTGTGGCACCCTGGGATCTGTTCGTAAGATGCAGTTGTTCTTGGCCCTTGACACCAGGATGCAGTTGCTCTGCTGCTGGCCAAGCCTAGCACTATGCTCTATAGCTTGGGCCCTCTGGCCTCCTTTTTAGCTCTTGACTAAAAGGTGGCACTGATAAGGTCTCTCGTGGGCCACCAATGAAGAAGTTATTCTGGCACCCCCTTGCACTCTCGTGCCTGCAAACACACAGGCATGCACAGACCTGCACCTCTCCAGTTTGATAGCCATCAGTGTTGACACTGCACATCCCAGTGGTCACTGAAATGAGCTGGGCTGTAGGTGGCCTAGGGCAAGGTGCTCCCCAGGGCAGTGAGGAGGAGCCAGTGGAATGGCCAGGGAGATGATGTTTGGGATGCCTGTGGTGGCTGGTGGGGATGCAGTGGGAGCTGCTGCAGCGCAGCAGGGTGAGGGCAGAAGAGGAAGGAAGCCTGCAGTGTCTGTGCAGAGCAAGGGCAACAAAAAACAGGAAGAGCGGCAGGGCTGAGGCATACAGCAGTGGGCATTGGCAGGAAGGATGTGCAGTGTCCCAAGGTCAGACCTGTCCTACCTGAGTCAGACCCTGGAGGGACTTTCCTCCCCAAATACAGCCCCTTTCTGTCCTGCTGGGGAGGGAGAGCCCATGAGTCTTCTCCCAAGGTGCCCGGGGATGATCCTGGGTGGAAAGGAGTGACAGTTGGCACCCACAGGGAGATGGTTTAAGGGGACTGTGGGGTGCCACAAGGATGACACTGCACATGGCTGGGCATTGAGAGTGGGAGGTGCTGAGCCCTGGCTGAGCCTGTAGCAGGACAGGGAATGGCTGGTGCACAGCCTGGGCAAGGGGATACAGCCAGGATGGCAGGGACAGAAGGACTGATCCTGGCTCCCTGTAGGTCAGGTGGGGTCTAGTGTTGCCACAGCAGCACCACTACACCATGAGAGGCATCCTACTTCAATCCTCCTGCCAGTGGCACCAGTCCCATGGCCAGATCTCGCCCATTCCCCCATGCCCCATGGGCTGGCAATGGCACTGGCCATGGCTGGTTGCAGTGAGCACCGAGTATGCCCCACTAGCCCTAATGGAAATGCCAGTGGAGGTACCCCAGGATTTTGGGGGAGGCAGGCTGTGCCTATAAGCACAGGATGGGGTTCACCACTGGGGAGCAGGGCTGGGGCTGCAGGCAGCCCAACGGAGCCAAGCTGCGGCGATGTGGCCGGTATGTGTGTGGGCGGCAGGCAGGGTGGGGGAGAAGGAGGGAGAGGAAGCGACAGAGGCAGCAGCTCCTTTGATAAGCAGCTTCCTGAACACTTTCAAACCATGGTATAGACCAACACAAGCGGTGCCTGCGGGCCTGGTCCGGGACCAACAGAGCCCACACCACGGGGCAACAGGTAGGCAGCCCCACAACCCACCCATGTCACCCGCTGGAGAGGGAACCCCCACAGGGCAGTGCAAGGCCCAGCAGTGGGCAGGCATGTGCTTGCTGCCGAGTTAAGGGCTAGGATGATGGGCAGGGTGATGGGGACAATCTGCCTGCAGGTGCCAGCAGCTGAGGGTCTTCCCAGGGCCCTCCTGCATGCCAGGGACTTGGCCAGGGTGTGTCCCAGGTGTTTCCTGGCTATTGTGCAAGGGATGGGCTGTTGGGGTTGGAGCCTGCTGCTCTCTCTTGTCAGGATCTTTCCTGGTTCTGCTACTCCTGAGGAGCAGCCTCTATTACCCTGCATAGCCAGGGGACACCCCAGCAGCCCAGGCCTCCCAGGGAACCCTGCATGGGGCATGGGTATGGTGTGCCTGGAAGTGGTAGCACTGGCATCCCCAGAAATGCCACTGGGCAGCAGAGCCATGGGGAACAGCTCCTGCTGTAGCCACAGTTGTGAATGGCACAGCCATTCACGATGGACATGCCTCTTCACATGGACCTGCTTCTCTGCAGGACCTTCCTGAGCTCATGAGTTACCTGGGATACCACTTTTTGCCCACCAAGAACTTTGACTCCTCAGCGTCCCCTGTCCGTTTGGGTCTGTCTTCTCCTGATGAAGGGAGCTGGGGGTGGGAAGGAGCCTCACAATCCCAGGGTTCTGCCTGCACCTTGAAGAGGTCTGCCCAGAGGTGAACCAGCATTACCAGCATCACCTTCATCATTTCGTTCCTTCCAGGGGCTATCCTGGGGCTGGTGGTGGTGGAGCCCTGTCACCCTCCTCCACGTAGGCTATCCCATCACCCTGTGCTCAACCACCCAGATAAAGCGTTTTCCTCTTGACAGTTGCTGAGACCTGTGGGACGGAGGAGGCTGTCCCAGGGTCATCCTTCCCTCACCTGAGCCATGAGGCTGTTGAAGGTGCCTGGTCCCATGACTACCAACAGCAGGAGCTGGCCAGATTCACTGTGGTGCCTACAGCCTACTTTGTCTCACCTGCCAAATGCTGCTGTGCTCATACAGATCCCAGCTCTTCCTTCTGCCCAGCATGTCTCCAAGCCAAAGCAGACATGCCAGGGGAGGGCTGAAAACACGCAGCAGAGTGTGCTTACCATCAAGGTAGTGAACATCTTGGGCTCTCTCAAAAGCAGACCATGCTCCACCAACACAGGATGTGGGTGTCCTTTGCCTGGTGCAAACAGATGGCCACTGGTGCCATGTCCAGGGTCACCAGTGGGTGACTGTACGGGCTGCAGTGCTGCAGATGTCCTGGAGGGTGAACATGCTGGGAGCTCTCACTGTGACACCTGCCTGGGTGTAGGGTCTGGGGATCTTGATTCCAGGGCAGCTGAGGACTTAAAACCTGCCCTTTGTTTAGGGACCATCTGTCAGGGGATCTACTCAGCCTCACGGTATTCCCCAGGTCTGCCTTTTCTTTTCCAGCTGCTTCTCTTCTGATGGCTCCTTGATTCCCTGAGAACTAAGGGTCCCCCTTATCCACTCCTCATGCTTCATGACGAGGGCTTCGTGGCTGCCACAGCATGGTACAAGCCTGCTTGGTGTGTTCCAGAGTTCATAACAGTGGCCTTCCTGCCTGGGCAGCTGGGACAGACATGGACAAGATGGATAAGCCCAGTCCCTCTGCCAAGAAGCATGTGCATCTTCAGGAGAGGTGAGCATGGCTGGACAGCATCTGCAGCCCAAACACTGCTCTGCCTGTCTCAGCCTAGATGGCAGGTACCCACAGCATTGATCATCCCCAGTGCTTAGGCTCCTTCAGACTTCCTTCCCCCAGTCCCTCCAGCCCACTGCCTCCTGACTTGTGCAGATGCCAGGTCTGAGTGTGGAGGCAGCCCCACTCTCACAACCAGACCAAATCTAAACACCATCCTTTCCAGCAAAAAGATGAAATGATCAGCTTTTTTCTTGTTCTGCAACCCCTGCATCTTCTGTGGTCTCTCCCTGTTCTCTTTCTTTATCCTTTGAAGCTCTGTTATTTTCTGCCTGTTTTTTGCTTGGTGTGGGTTGGCTTTAACTAATGATATGATGGGATGGGCTCTCCTCCTGTTCTGAGGTGGCAGAAGGTCAGCTAGGGACCCCTTTGCCTCACAGGAGGGGCTCCAACATGTCATTGATGCTGGATATGAGCTCGCTGGGGAGCGTGGAGCCCATCCAGCCAATCTGCACGCCACGAGACATCACGCTGAAGTTCCTGAGGACGTCCAGCCATGTGCTGAGGAGAGAGGAGCTCCAGCAACATGCCCAGAGCCTGACACGGCTCCAGGAGGAGTTTTCGGTGCGATGCTCCTCTCCTCTCTCCCTTCTTATATGAGGGAAGGCAGGGGCTGGCAGTGGGGGGAACTGACAGTGGTGAACATCTCCGAGGGAGGCTCCGAACCCAGCTGTGCCCCACAGCACCAGTAGCAGGGAAGGCAATGTGAACAAACAGATGTGAGGGGTGCCCTGGGTATCCTTTGAGTGCCCACTACCTGGTGCACACCAGTCCCATTTGTGTCCCTAGAAAGCTTGTCCTGGCCTCCCATACCAAACTCTTCTCCCAAGGTGGCCTGTCTGGAAGATGTCCCACCACATCAAGGGTAAGGACAGGGCTTATCCCAGGAGCTGACACCTCTGGTGATGCTGCTAGGTCCCCAGGTCAGCCTGTTGTTTCCTGCAGGACCAGCTCTGCCACAAGGGGCTTCAAGCGGCAGCAATGGGGTTTTCCTCATAGTTGTTCTCTCCTCCTTCAGAAAATCCCACCTAACTTTGTCAGTCCAGAGGAGCTGGAGATCCCTGGGCACGCCTCCAAGGACAGATACAAAACCATCCTCCCCAGTATGTGCCACATCATTGCTTTACTTTGCATTTGCCCAGGTGCCACGTGCAGGGAAAGGGGTTGTGTGTGTATGTGGATATGGGGGTGTGTGCATGGGAGAGGAGTGACTCAGAGCAGCCCTGTCACTGGGATGAGCACTCCTGGGTGCTTTTGGTGTTCCGGCTGTGCTTGTTCCTGCTCCCCATGTTGCAGGAGCTGGGTGCTGTGTTGCAAGGTGTGTACACTGTGTCATAGGGTGGTATGTGGGGAGCTACTTCTTGGGGTGCAGCATATGACAGCCCAGCCTGGGTTGCTCCCTGCAGCCATGGCATCTTACATGTCCTAAGGGCATGCTGATAGGTGTGTAAATGCTGAACATTATAGGAGGACTCGTTTGGGCTTGAGTCAGGCACTGTGGGAAGGCCCTGGATGGTCACTGCCTGCTAGGTGTGTTACACAGTGCACTGCAGTAGAGGCAGGCATGGGCATGGCTTGTTGTATCCTGCCATGATAGTGAGGGTGAAGTGGGGCAAGAAAGGGCCCAAGGGAGGGTGCAGACAGCTCTGAGCATGGCATGGAGCTCGAGGACTCAGCCTCCAGACTCTGGAGCTGAATTAGGGAGGATGGACAGGGTAAGGCTCTGAAAGACTGTCCCTGGGATAATGCCTACCATGTCTTTCAGATCCTGAGAGCCGGGTCTGTCTCAGGAGGGCAGGGAACCAGGAGGAAGACAGCTACATAAATGCCAACTACATCACGGTGAGTGTTGTGCCTTGTTGGAGAGTGCATTGTCTCCCAAGTCCTGCAGCCCATGGCTCACGAGGCATCAGGCTGCAAACTCCTTGGTGCTGCAGGTACCACCTTGGGACTCACATGTCAGGTCACTGACTGTCACCCACTGTCCTGTAGTTGCCCAGGGGTAGCAGTCTGAACTTGCCACCTATTCCTGAGCTGGAGAGATGCAGCTCCATCTGTGCAGGGAAGATACACTTTTGGTGCGAAAATCTCTTGAGGTGGCTACTCACAGCTCCCACTGCTTGGGCAAGTTGAGCACTTACAAGTGGGCTCCCTTGCATCTCTTCCTCATGCACTAGTACATTGTCTGGCAGGGCCACAGGAGGCAAGCTATGTCAAAAGGGCATTGCAGCCTGGTGCTGTTCAATCCTTACATATCCAGGAATTTCCTCTTCACTCAGACTTTGTTGCAATTTCCCAAGAATAAACCTAACACAGGGGAGGGCATGGCTTATCTTTGACACCCAATGAGGTCCCTTTCCAGAGACTGACAAGTCCCTAGACCCAAGGGTCTAGGCAGGCAGCCTGACTTACGATAGTCAGACTCCTGTGCAAATGACTTCTTCCAGGCTGCCGTCTCACTTGTGCTGAACCATATGTTACCTTTAAACAGATCTTGTGTCAGCCAGATGTCAGTTTTGCCTGGTTGGCATGCTTCTTTCTGAGCAATTAATCTCATTTTGGTGTCCTTCTCTGGACAGGCCAGGGGTGCTGGGAAGCAGAATTGGCACCACAGCCACTCTGGTTGCATGGCAGCGAGAAGAGTGTGGGAATGTGGGACTCAGAAAACTAGCCTACAAAAGTGTCCTGTGGTATGGCAGAAGGTGGTCTGAGGGGCAGGTTGGAGCTGGAGGGCATTTAGTAGCTTTTTTTTCTGTTCATGGGTGTGATCCAATGAGACAGCAGTGGTGTGAGCAGCAAGCATCCTGCATTGAGTGTCGAAATCTGCCTTTGGACACAGGAGCATCATGCCTAAACAGTTAGGAGGCTTGCTGGTCCAAACAAGGGTTTGAACATAGGTAATGGAGAGCTACTTTTGAAGTCATCCTCCTGAAGCAGCTTGGCAGTGTGCAGCTTCACATCAAGTGACACTATTACCCTATCCATACTCCTCGGGGAGTATGTGAGCATCTGGCATCGTCTCTGTCTCGCACAAGTGATAACAAAAATGCACAAACACTGCCCATCCCTGTCTCACACACATACACATATATGTGCACACACGTGAGCACACATGTGCCTACACATGCCTGTGTGAAGCTGGTATTTCTTGACCCCTTCCTTCCAGTTACCTCTCGAAGGGTGTCACAATACAGGAATTTGGAGGCACATCAGCAAGTTAGCAACTCAGCCTTCTTCTGTCATGCTTAGGAGGCACAGAGAGTCTGGAAAAACTCTGTAGGTATATGATGACATCAACCCTCACCTGGGATTGAATGTTTTTCCTGCTGACTGTATTGCACGAAATGTTTTTGAACACAAGGAGCAGGTGGGGGGTGATTACCAGTGTTGACACATCCAGATCTTACTGCAAGTCTCCTTCTGAATGGAAAATCATGTTTCCTAGGAAAAAGAAATAATATTGGGGCATGAGAAAAGGGCTATACAAAATATTCCTCAAAATGGCCCTTGTCTGGGCCAGTGAAAATTTCTGTGGGACCAAACTGTTAACGTGATTGCTGGAAAGATCTGGATTAAATCACAGGGGTTTGGGTGCATTTTTAACTGAGATCTCTTTTGATAAAACTATAAAGCTCCACCTGGAGTGCTGCATACTCAATTGTCCAAAAGCTGTGGGTGCTGCATGTGCTTCCCCCAGCATCCCCAGGGCATCCCCAGGCAGATCCCTGGCTCCTTGCTGTATTGCCAGAAGGCATCTCCAGCTGGGAGCGGGAGTAACATGTTACCGACCCTGGTAGAAAACTTTTCCACACCTCTGTCTGTGCCTGCTCTCCAGCTCCTGCCTGCTTCTGCTGGACACTCTCCCCTCTGGGGAGCAGGACTCAGAGCACCCCAAGCTTCTCTTTTTCTTTGGCAATTTTATACTGAGAGAGGAAGTGACTGTGGAGGTAGAGGGTGCTTGGAGCTGTGAAACGGTCTGGGGCAGAGGAAGGGCAGGGGCCTCGGCTGACCACCCCTCCAGATGTTCACAGATCCAGCCTTCCCACTGCTGTGTGCTGCCATGCTCCCTCCTGAGCCTGGCAGGGAAGCAGGACAGGTGGGACCCATCCTGGACTGTCCCAGGTCCCAGTCAGAGCTGAGCTTGACAACTTCTGCTTGTCCTTGGTGAAATGCCTGTGGTGAGCGCTGCTCCCTGTGTGAGCTCTGCCTTGCCAAGGCATCTGCCGTGCTGGTTATCACCACTTCAATAATCTGGGGATACTTGCAAGGAGCTTGGGTACACATAACATGCTTCATGGACTTGCTCCTGGATTGTGAGACCAGGAGGATGGGTAGCTCCCGATGGGGTCTCTGAAAGCATTTCAAGGACAGGTTAGTAGGCAACAGCCTGTGTGGCTCAGGCACTCACCTATAAAAGAAGAAAAGCACCATGAAGGCTGGAGTGGCCTCAAGACAATCCCCTCACACATCAGGATCCCTCAGTATCACTAATGGACCGTGTGTTTGGCAGGGATACACAGGGCAGCCCCGGGAGTACATTGCCACCCAGGGCCCCATGCTGAACACTGTGACTGACTTCTGGGAGATGGTGTGGCAGGAGGAGGCACCCCTCATCGTCATGGTAACCAACCTTCAGGAGCGCAAAGAGGTATCATTGTCCCTCCCCAGGCGCATGCACAGCACCTAGCCAGGAGCTAAGGGTGGGGTAATAACAGCAAAGGCTTGTGCGAGACCAAGTGAAGGTTCTGAGCACCTCCTTCTTTCTCCCTGCTTTTGCTCAAAAGTGGATCCAGGCTGGAATGGGGGCCAGCAGCACGGTGCCCTTTGTGGCAGCCACCGTGCGCATTGGCTGGGATCACTGGCTCTCCATCCAAGCAGCACTAGCCTGAGGGAGCTCAGCCTCTCTTTCCCGGTCACATCCTTCCTCCCTTCGATCCCCTGGCTGGTGCAGCATTCCTGTGCCCTTCACCAGCAGGCTGGGTCTGACAGGACATGGACTGGCTGAGGCATAGCTCCCACGAGCCGTGAAGCCCTGGAATCTGAAATCCTTATGGCAGGGTGTGGGAGAGGGTGCACGGGGAGCAGATGTAGGGAGAAGGATCTATCCCTTCCTTAGCTTCACCTCTGCATCACTCCACATCCACCTTCCCTGCACCCCCCCAACTCCCCAAGGGATATCCCTTCTCAAGAGCACTCAGCAAAGCACAGCTCAAACATCCAGTGGGTGCCTTGGGCATCTCCACAGCCACAAACCTGGCCTTGTTCTTTCAGAAATGTGTCCGCTACTGGCCTGAGAAGGAAGGCACCTATGGCCCCTTCGCTATCCGTGTGCAGGGGGTGAGCGAGTGTGTGGAGTATGCAGTCCGGGATCTCTCCATCCAGGTTAGTTCAAGCTTTATCCTGGGATCACAGGGAGAGCCCAGCAGTGCCCCTGACACTCCTGGGCTCTCTAACAAGATGGCAACACTGTGTGACAGGAGAGGAGAGGGTTCATGGCTAGGAGATCTGGGTCTTATGAGGAGGTATCTGCAGAGCTCCTGCCTGCCCAAGGTGGCAGAGATGGAGCAGGACCCAGCCCTGGGGTGCAGAGGAGAGGAATTCAGCTGGGGAGAGCTTCTCTACTAGCCTGTTGTTGTTTGCACTGTGCTATTGTGTTCTACTCCATGGGCTTTCTATAGTCACCCTGGGCTGGCACTCTCCAAAAGGATCTTGCTGGTTTTGACAGGACTATGGGGATAGTATTGCAACACTCTGCATCTCTTCCCATATTTTGGGATGGGACACTTCCCAGTGTCCCTGGCCCAAGGGTTTCTTCTGGCAAACACTCAAAGGATTTGGGAGGAACGGACACAGGCTGCCTGGCCTCTGTTTGAGCTGCACTCCATGCCTTCATCTGGCATAGCCCAGTGATTCTGTGATCTCATATCCTGATTTCTCTTTCTTCTGTGTTGGAAAAGCTTGAAGGTGAATGCCGTCAGGTCAAACACATCCTCTTCC
The DNA here is from genome assembly GCA_013399015.1 of Galbula dea. Lineage (NCBI taxonomy): Eukaryota > Metazoa > Chordata > Aves > Piciformes > Galbulidae > Galbula > Galbula dea. The sequence continues at coordinate 155,714 of VWZX01000326.1, read as the reverse complement.
CTTCCTGGCCGGATCAGCAGACACCGGAGTCAGCCAAGCCCCTGCTGCACCTTGTGTCCAAGGTGGAGGAGACTCTGCAGGCTGCAACAAGCCCAGGCCCCATTGTAGTACACTGCAGGTAAGAGCTTTCTCCTCACCAGAGCCCATCTATATTCTTCACCTTGTGGTCAGTCTGCAAATGTCAGAGAAGAAAATTCTATGTGTGAGTGCTCATGAGCTGGTCCCACTGTGATGCAGAAGTCTCTATAGCAGAGCTGTTCAGCCAGCAACTCCTGACCTGGCATCAAGATGGTGGTGCATTAGCATGGTGCATGCTGTCCTGTAATGAAATCTGATTTGCACCTGTGTCTATGGACACCAAGGTGAGGGCAGGAGAGGTCCACAGATTTGGGACCCAGCCACTAGACCCACAGTAGATCCACAGCTCAGGCTCCTGCTTCATCTGATACTGAGCATGGCCTGTGGCTTGGCTGTGAAGCTGTTTTTCAGGGCAGCTCTCCTGGAGGAGGTGGCCTCTGCATATTTTCTCTCACTGCTAAGAGAATTTGGGGATAGTGGAGCAGAGCACCTGGTCATCCCTATGCAACACACTTGGTGTGAAATGTTGCAGGCTGTCCTGGCCCAGTGTAAATTGCTTGGTGCCTGGGGTTTGAGCACAGCTGGGAGGAGAGGTGAAGGGGCTGCAGAGATCCCTGCACTGCACAGGGACAAGGGCCACAGACTTATTTTGTTCTTCCAGAGCAGCCTCAGCTGGGCCATGCAACATGGTTAAGATGCTCTTGCTGTGGCAGAGTAACACCAGCCCATGTCTTCTGGTGTCTGGTTAAGAAAGTTAGTCTGGCAGCTCGGACCAGGACAACAGCACCCCTCTAGGAAAAAATCATAACAGCAAACCAATCCAGGAGTACGCCCAACTCAGACAGATTAAGGTCCAGGCAGTGGATATTGTTGGTGCTCAGCACAACCCTTTCTGTCCCACAGTGCAGGCATCGGACGGACAGGCTGCTTTATTGCTACCAGGATTGGGTGCCAGCAGCTGAAGGACAAGGGGGAGGTGGATATCCTGGGAATCGTATGCCGTCTCCGCATAGACAGGTGGGTGCTCAGAGCAGGCAGCTCTTTGGAGGGTCCTGCTGGGTGCCAAGCCTGGGAGGAGGGAAGAAAGAGCAATGTGAGGATGAGAATAATGAGATGACGTGGAGACAATTTTTAATGGAAACAAGAAGGGTTGCTGAAAGATGCAGATATGTCAACAGCAAATGATTCCCCAGTGCTGGGCTGGTTTTGCTCTCTGGGCTGTTGTAGCTCTGAAGACCCAAGGACTTGAGGGAGAAGAGAGTGGCTCTAAAACTCACAGACATTCTACTCCTTCCAGTTCAGCCATTAAATCCAGAAACACTTTATTTTGCCACTTTTCAAGAAGTACTGGTAAAACTTAGAGCCAAATCTATTGTTAATTTGCATTTTGAACAGCCCAGCAATCCTTCTGAGCCAAATCACTCTTTGGGCAGTTCTGGTTCCTGTTTCAGAGGTGCCTGGACATGATGGATGAAGCAGAAATACTTGTGCTCCAGGAGGAGGGAGCTGGGGATGGGGTTGTAGGCTTCAGTGAGGTGTCAGTGGGACCTGCCTTTCCCTTGCAGAGGCGGGATGATCCAGACAAGCGAGCAGTACCAGTTCCTTCATCATGCACTAGCTCTCTACGCTTCCCAGCTGCTGGAAGCAGGGAGCCACTAGTGCAGGGCTCCCACCAAGCTGCTGCCTCCCTGCTCTGAACTCTCCTGCACCATCCTCAGGGATACTTCCACCAAAACTCTTTCTGCTGCTGCCAGGCCACAGAGTAGCAGTGTGAGCATCTCTCAGGATGAGCAAAACCCATGGGGACTGTGACCTTTCAACCCTGGGGACGACCAAGGTTTGGTGGGTTCACATGGATTCAGTAGGTCCTTCAGGTGGCCATTGCTGCTGGCTCGGGGCAGATTTCACTCATGGAAAGAATCTTTGACTTTTGAAATGTGCAATGGTTATCCTCAACCAGAAAAGCAATCTATGCAGAGGAACTGAAGCTAGATGAAAGCTGGGAGCACGGTTTGCCTTTTAGCTGCACAGAAGTAGGTACCCTGTTAGATGCAGAGCTGGTAGAATTACACTGCAAATAAACTGAGCCTTTCTCCTGACTGCGTATCATCTGTGGGCAGAGGATGCACAACACACAGGGCTGGGCTTGCTCTGAGCATGAGCCACAGTGCTCTACTGGCTAAAGATACACCTTGATCATTTAGAACAGTAGGTGCGCAGTCAGTTGCCTTCACTATATGGTTTGTTTTCCTCTCCACCTTCTCAGCAGCCTTGAAGTAGGGGAGATTCCTAAGTGTGTCTGCAGTTTTGTGAGCAACATGCTCCTAATTGCCTTTTGTTATATAAGGGGGGGAGAGGGTTGCATTCTTAGTTCTTTGCTGAAATCAGAACAAAATAATGTTTGGGTTTTTTGGTTGGCTTTGGTTTTGTTTTTTGGTTTGGGTTTTTTGGGGGGTTTTTTGGGTTTTTTTTTCACTGATAAATTCAGGGGATAAAAATGAAGAGGGAGGAACATTTTGGCACAAAGCATGGAAGTGGAAATATTCTGTAAAATATTTTAAAGCTATTCAAAACTAGCTTACAGCTGATGAGCATTGCACACTCTCTTGGGCAGTGAGGACTGATAAGGAGCTAGGGGCAGCCTAGACTGTTCCTACCCATGCCCACAAGCATGCCTCAGCTCCCTGAGCATCCCCAGACCAAGGCTGTGTGCATGGACTCTCCTCCACCACTCTGTGGGTCCCCAGCATGCAGTTTAATCACTGCCCAAACATTTTGCCCTAGTGCTTGTTAAGGCTCTGTGGCTCTCTTGGAAGGAGAAAGGATTGGATAAAAAGGGAGTTTCGTCTTTAACTCTACATTTCTCCTGACTTACTATCAGTCCATCAGTTCGGGAGTGGGGAACCTCAGGCCTGTGTCATTCCCCACCATTATCCCATCCTCACTGCTCCTCTCCTTGCTCCTCTCCTGCCCCTCTTGACTTTCTACAAAAGCAGTAAGTGAGCAAGTGAATCAGCCTTGTCCAGGAATGGGTAGTGACCCAAAGTAAGCTTCTTCTCCCTAATCTCACAGGGCATAAGTAGCAAACCCAGTGAGGATCAAGCATGTCCCACTGTGCAAAAATACCCAATATTACAGAAATTATCAAGTGTTGCTGAGCCTTGGTTGTCCTCATTAGTTGTTCTCACGTGTTCACATACTTCCCAGATAAAGTACTTGCCAGGGCACTTGCACAGTAAAGCCATCTTAAGCATGTGCTTACTACAAGGAGCAAATCCTTTTGAAGAAATATCTCAGAGAGCGGATAGAAGAGTGGCAGACAGTGAGAGACCCTCTGCTAGCACAGATCTCTCCCACGACTCCAGGAACAAACCCACTTCCTGGGCCTGCAGCAGGGAGACCCCAGATCTGAAGTAATGTCCTTCCCCCTGTAGCATCTGGATTGCCGTGGCAGAGCAATCACCCTCCATCTGCTGCCAGGTCAACCCTTCCTCATGCCACTCAGCTTGCCCAGATGGGTTCTGAAGGGGGGACCTTTGTCTCTGCAGGGCTTCTGCCTGGTGCCCAGGCTCCTTGAAAGACTACAGAGCCTTCACGAGCCCTCTAAAGGTCAAAGCATAGCTCAGGACTTTGCCTTCTCTGTTAATTTTAGGTCATGCTCTTGCCTTTGATGTTGTCTTTGAAGCCACCAGTAGAAGTTTTGAGTTCATCTAAGAAGGTCCACAGCATCCTCTTCCCCAAGTCTTTCCTCCCTACACTGCCATCAGGCAGGAACCAAGGCAGTCTGTTCCTGTTCTCCCTGGACAGCAGGACATGCATAATTTTTCTCATGCTTTTGGTTAGGGCAGGCTTGGAGCAAGATCTGTGCTGAGGTTCTCCCAAGGCATGTAGGAACAGTTCTGGGACCAGTGGCCGGGCAGGGTCTGTTGTTCCTGCCTTTCAGATTACCCATTGGATGCTGAGAGTTTTGACAGTTCAGCTCTCTGATACAGGTTATGATCAGTTAAGCAGTTTTCCTGTCTTTCAATCTCAATTTCTACCAGCTCTATCTGTTCGAAAAGCTTATCAGGCCACTGGCATTACATATCTGAGTATCTCTCCATTCTTTCTGTATTTATTACCCAAGCACTCCTCAGGGCTATTCGGGGTTATTGCCTGTGTTATTGTGAAACCTCATCTTGGGGCTCCCCCAATGTCAGGGATGAAGGTGGGTATTTGATCTTGTCTAGCTATGTCAGGCTTATGCCTATGTCCTGGGAAACGGCTTCACTCTGTCCATAAAGACCATGGTGTGCCCAGCAAGCAAAGGAAAGGAACCACAACAAAATCTTATGTCTCCATATGCCCTGAGCTGAGATTAAGCCCATGAGCCTGATCAGGAGTTTCAGCAGGGCCAAGGTTGTTCCTTTTCCTCATTTGCCTCCCTTAAAACCCTGTTATGGAAGCAGCTGTCTTTTTACTTCTCATGGTGTTTCTGTGCTTTGCTGGAGGTGCAGCCCTACAACCAGGCAGGGAGCTCTGGTACTGTGGGCCCTGGGCTACAGACTTCTGTGAACCATATCCCCAGGTGGCCAGGTCCTGCCTAATGTCCAGAAAAAGTCCTTTATCCACACAACTGTAATTTTTGCCTGGGGTTTCCCATGCTAGTAATCAGTTTCCTACCCTTGTGACAGCTTGCCAGGGTGGAGCTTATCCAGGATGGGACAAAAAACCATGGTGGCCATGTGGTGCACATTGTCACAGTGGCACATGTAGGCATTGTTGGTGGCAAGGAGACCCAAAGTGCTCCAAATTCACCACAGCTGATGGGAGCACCAGTGCATTGCATGGCATCCCCATCGAACATAGCACACCACAGCTGGCAGCACCAGGGCACCTGTATGGAGTAGGATGTATCAAAATCCAGTGTTTTGGTTGTTCAATAAAAGCTCTCCGCTGAGATGAGCAATGTAACCACAGAAAAGTTTCCAACAGCATCCTCATGGACTCCAAGTAATCAATGATCAAGCCATCACCCAGAAAGATGAAATTTCAAGGCATGCTTTGACATTTCAAGGTCAGGGGTTTCAGGAGGTCACAGAGGTCCTATGAAAGCACCAGCAGCATATGGGACCCCACAGAGAATAAGGTCCACCCAGCAGCACCTCACCCAGCACCAGAGGCATGGTTTGACCTGGTGGCTACGAGCACCAGGGAAGTGTGGGGCATGGAAGTGATATCTGTTTGTGGTGGTCTTCAGTAACCCATTCATTAAAACATAAGACAAGGGAACACAGAGAATAAGCCATCCATTACCCATGTTAACACAGGCACAGACCTGACAATTCAGTTTCTCTAATGATCTTGGTTGAGCAATCACATAAAAACCTTCTGGGAATTCCAAATATGCTCTTGTCTGGAGAAGTCCTGGAGTGGTGCTGGCTCTTGCACAACTCTGCCCAGTACCACACTCCTAGCATGGAGACTGCAACGGAGGACAGCACTGCAGAGGCACAACCATGGGGACTGACTCTGGCTTGTGCATCTCTGTGTGTGTAAGCACAGCTCCTCTGCAGGGAGCAGAGCTTGGGACCCCCTGGTTCAAACCTTTGGGAAGCAGCCAAGTGTTTCCAAACCTGCTAAGGCTGGTGTGAGACCGTTTCCTTGATGGGGATAAGGGATATGGGGATGAGCAGAGGGGGCTGATACATGAAAATGGTCCTTTTTGCTCATTTGTGTCTCTCCAAGTGTGGGGATATGTGTCTTTGCTGTGAGGGTGTGTGTTTTGTTTGAGTACTGGATGGGCAGTTACTCTGGCAGAGACTGCAGTAACACAGGTGCTATCAGGAGGCAATCTCTGCTAGTGAATTGAGTACCACAGGCATTTTGGGTGGGAAGCCCCAAATTCGTGTAGGAATGTTCCTTGGGCTGGAATCTGTTAAAAAACCCAAACATTTTCAAGCAGACATGACACACAAGAGTTGAGGGTCGATGAGTTTTTCACTGGTATGAGAAGGAGCTACAATGGATGGAAAAATTACAGAAAATTACAATATTCCTACTACCTTAGGCCTCCCTTTGGGAGCATGGGGATCTTTAGCAGGCTGCAGCATCTCTGAAAGCAAAATGTTTTCTGTCTCCAAAAGCAGAGGCAGCTTCCCTGTGGCTTACAGCACATAATGGAAACTCTTTCCCACCATTAAGTGTCATGTGCTCTGAGAGATGTGCGCTGTGAGAAGATCCAACCACAGTTCAATTTCTCTATTTTCCATGTGTACACATTTGTCTCAGACAGCCAGGCAGTGAATTCAGCATTCTTGAGTCTTGTGGGAGTGTGAGTAACCTCCTCTGCATGTAGGGTCTCCCCAGCAACTGCTGGAATTAAGATCCTGCCTCTTCGGCCCAGTGTAATGGAGCTGCAAATGTCCCCATGTGTCAGCCATCATTTAGGACATTTTAGGCTCAGATTCAGCCTGTAGCAGACTACCCTGAGCACTCAGCATCAATGTGGAAGGGCAAACCAGAGTGAAAGCACAGCCAGTACCTAGAGCACAGGAGCAGCTTAGCATCCCCTTGAAACCCAGCAGAGTTTAGCTGGGTGAAAACAAGGCAGGGTTGAGGCTGCAGGGCCCAAGCTGACCTCAAAAGGCAGCAGGTTGTATAAATGTCTTACAGAAACATCCCTTGAGAAAGGCATGCATTGGGATTGTGTCTTGTTCTTCATGTAGAAAATTGCTCATCAGCTCTTGTGACACAGTTCTGGGCTTCTGCCTTTGCAGAGGTCTTGTCTTGAGAAAGGGTAAAAATATGAAAACATGTGCAGCCCATTATCTGGGGAAACTGAGGCTTGAGGACAAAGTGCCAGGTCAAAGCCCAGCCTCCAAATTGAAAAAAAACCCCAGTGACTGTTCCATGACTGAAAAGAAGTAGCAGTTGGACGAGGTCCTCGTCGTGCCCATGAGGTCCCCTCCCCATGGTGCACCTCCCATGGGTCTAGACCTCCAGGTCACCCTTATCTCATCCTTAAGTGTCTTCTGAGTCTTGGGAGCTCAGGTCCCTGCTGGAACCTCACCCTCACCACTGCTCGTGTCACACTGCTGCATCGTCCTTTGGGAGTGTCCAGCACTTCCACATGGCCACTTTCACCAGTCCTTCCTCACACCTGGTGAGGGGCACCCATGGCAGATGGGTGGTTCCTGCTGCACCACACAAACTGCTTTGGCCCCTTGCTGGGCACGTTTTTGCTGCTGTGGCCCTATCTCAGGCAGATGAAAACAGGGGGACAGTGGCATGGACTGCAGTGGGATTGGAGGGCAGGGAAACAGCCCCACGGGCTGGCCCAGCCCTGTTGTAGGTGCAAGAGAGCCCTGTGGGACGCCTGAGTGCATGGGGGAGCTGAGATCTGGGGGAGGAGACACGCAAGGGTGCAGGATTGGGGGTCTGCACAGCTGGCATAGTTGGAGGGGTCAGGTACTGGCTGCTGCCAAGGCTCTGTCCCAGGGTGGAGGATACATGCCAACCAGGGCCAAGTACCAGACGTGCTGCCTAGTGCAGGCTGCCAGGTGCAGGGGTCACTGGGTGCAAAAGGGCACAGGGGCTCAAAGGGGTGTGTGGGATCCTGGCCACAGAAAGCACAGGATTCAGGACGGTGCAAGGGCTGAAGGGTGCAGGGGTGGTGCTGGGTGCAGAGGTGCTTGGGGCACAGGGGTGCTGGCTGCAGGAGTATAGGGGTGCAGGGTACAGTAAGTGCAGGGTTCAGAGGTGGTAGGAGTACTGGAGTGCTGGGTGCTCTAGAGATGTTTTGGGTGCAGGCTGCAGGGGTACTGGGAGTGCAGGGGGTATTGGGAATGGCGCTTGCAGGACACAAGGGTCCAGAGTGCAGTGGTTGCAAAAATCCTGGGATACTGATGGTGCAGGGGGTGATCAGTGCAGGGGGTGATCAGTGCAGGGGAACTGGGGCTGTAAGGTGCAGGGATTCTGGGTGCAGTAGGTGCTGGTGGCACAGCATTCGTGTATGCCAGGGGTACAGAGGGTGCAAGAGGTGCAGGGGTGCTGGATGAGGTTGCTGGATGCAGGGGTGCCAGGGTGCAGAAGTGCTGGGTACTAGGGGTGCTGAGTGCCGAGTGTTGGGTGTCTGGGGCGCAGAGTTTCAGTCCCGGCCGGGCCGTACTGGCGGTACCGTGCCTGGCGCGGCGAGTCCTCCCACCCTGCAGAGGGCGGCAGTGGCGGCGGCAGCGGGCGGTGCGCGGGCCCCACCCGGCGCGCGCGGGCCTCGGGGCGGTACGCGGCGTTGCGGCAGGAGAGAGCGCGGCGCGCGGACAACACCGGGGAAGCAGCGGGTCGGCCTCGATCGGTTCGGCTCGGTTAGGCTCGTTTCGGCGCGGCCCCGCCCCGCCCCGCCCCGGCTGGCCCTGCTCGACTCGGCTCGGCTCGGCTCGGCCCCGCCCCGGCAGGCCCTGCTCGACTCGGCCCGGCCTGGCACCATGCTGGCGCTCTTCAGCAAGCTGCTGGACTGGTTCCGGGCGCTGTTCTGGAAGGAGGAGATGGAGCTGACCCTGGTGGGGCTACAGTACTCGGGCAAGACCACCTTCGTCAACGTCATCGCGGTGAGCGCGGCTGCCCTCCCCCCTCCGGGCAGCGCCCCCGGGACGGCTCGAGCGCGGCCTTAGGGTTCAGCGGTGCCACTGCGGGGGGACTTGGCAGTGCAGTCCCCTCCTGGATTGTACTCCTTCTCCTTGCATCCTTATTGCATCCTTATCTTGCACATCCCCGATAGCTCCTCAGAATTGCTCTCCGCCTTAATTTCTCCTTTGCTCGGAAATACATTTGAGGAGTGAGGATGTTCAGGGTGCAGGCCCGGGCAAACGCCGGCGTTTGCTCCCCGCATCCCTGGTGTTGAGGTCGGCGGCTCGGCGGCCGCAGCCGGAGCAGGCCCTGGGCAGCATCCAGCACCTGCCTGCCGTTAACGGCCGGGGCTCCGTCACTGAGGAGCAGCCGGTTTCGAGGCAGCGGCCGGGCCCTCTGTGTGACTGCTGGTGTGCAAGATTGCGGGAGCCTCGGCTCTGGGAACCGGGGGAGGCCCCTGCCCTCGCCCCTTCGCATCAGGCGCTTTGTCATCGCCGGGCCCAGGCGCCGCTGAGGGTCGTGCAAATGGGGCCTCATGAGGACCGTGCCGGGCTCAGTGGCACGAGGGTTATTTGCTCGGTGGCCAGTGTAGGATGTTATTTGCCCTGTGACCTCCATCTCCTCCTCGGCTAGCACCCACCAGCAGCAGCATTTTGTGAGTGCTAGGGTAGTGCCACAGCCACACGAGCTTTGCCCTGGAACAGGGCAAAAACATCTGCCCCTGGGGACCCTTCAACCCTGCCTTCTCCCCAGCTGCCGTGCCTCATCCACAGGGTTCGTAGTTGCGGCAGCAGAGCAAGGGCTGTGGGCCCTGGATCCTGAAGCCTAGGGTGTGGTTTCATCCCTAGGGTTGCTCGGTGGAGTCTCCCCTCTTACTTTTTGGGTTGCTCTCGCCCTCTTTAGTTGTGACGCTGTGAGGCAGGAGCCGCTAGTGGATGGATTCCAAAGGGACTGTTGCTCCCAGGGAGGTTTCATGGGGGAAGGCAGATGCAGATCCTGCAGCTGTCCTGGTTCCCCGTAGCCACTCTCATCCATGCACATTGCTTTGCTTGGTGTCTCAGCTCCGAAGCAAAGCGAGTTATTTCTGCTCACTCGGGTCGTCGGAAGCTGCTTGGCTGTCAAAGATGATTTTGCAACTAATTTGGAGGCTTCATTGTGCTGCAGCTGTGCTCCCTGGGAGGGTTTTTCTTGGTGCTGGGTGCTGCAGGGATGTCCTTATTGAAATGCCCGGGAGCAGAGAGAGAAGCATTTTAAATGCTTCTCACCCTGGAGACAATGTCACTCTTGCTCTTGAGCTCTTTTACTGGCAGTTACATCTCAGTTCCCGTGTCTTCCAGCAGACCCACATCAGCTTTGGGGGACGTGGAGCTTTGTCGCTTTGCAACAGTGATCAAGAGCACCAATCCTTTTTTGTAGTGACTTCATCCCTACCGTTTGCATGTTTAGTGGTCCTTTTTTGCAGTCCCATGTTGGAGTGGGACATGGCAGTGCCACATGTGGTCTGGTACTGCTCTGGACCATCCAGAATGCTGCTAGCCTGTTAATAGCAACACAGGCTGCACTAAAAATAGAAAAGTAATTTAGCACTTTTTAAAATAACTAGATAAGCCTTAAAGGGTAACGGAGCTTTATCCCAAACCTGCTGGGCTGTTTTGCCTGCACAGGGCTGGAAATCACTGAGAATGGTCCTCATTGTCTTGCCATTGCTCTTTTACCAGCCTGACTCCCCTTTCCTCACATGCCTCCTCTTGCAGCCATATCTGCAGCAGATGGGGCTCAGCATAGACTTCAGTGAGCTTCCTGAATTTTTCTGTATGCAAAACTTTGCCTGTGCACCAAGACTTTCTTCTTAGCCAGTATGCTGGTGTAGGGAGAAGTGACATCCGGGAATTACAGCAGCTGTTGAGGGAAGCTCTCCAGGCATGGGCTGAAGCTGGCGTCATGGTCTGCTGGTGCATCAGGAGGTCCATGGCGGGGTGTTTAACACCTTTGTAGGGCAGTCAGACTCAAGGTGCTGAGCAAGGAGCTTGATCTCTGCAGCAGTTTTGCTTCTGTGAAGTTATTTGGAAAGTTCAGACTTTGTGGCAGATGTACCCAAAAGTGAGGAACTGACCTTTGAGAAAATGTGCTGTAAATAAGGACTTACTGAGGACAGCAAAATAACAACATGACACACAAAATCTCTACTCAACAGGAACTGCATGGAAATTGTTTGAGCTGTCTGCCTTTAAGGTGATGTAATGGGAGTGTTAGAATACCTGTGATTTGGGCTCTGGGGAGAGGAAAAGCCTGACTCAGATTTTGGCTTTGTTGGAACAATCTCCCAGGAAATCTCTGTAGGTGCAGACAGTGCTCCCCTGCCAGCAGAGTGATGTGGGTGCTGGGGCTGGAGCTGCTCTGAGGGGGCTTAGTGCCTTCCTTGTCTTCCAAGGTATTCACCTGCACCTGGCTGAAAAATGGAATCCAGTTGTTTGGAAGATTGGGTGGTTTCCTAGAGCAGCTGAGAGCTGTGGCTGTGCTGGGTGAAAGCTTTGCTGAAGGCAGCCGTGACAGGGGGTGGGGATGACTCCTGGGTCACCTGGCTGGCATTTTGTTTTTCAGGGCTCGGTTTTTCATTCCCTGGCTGTCGGGAGCTGAAGCTTGAAGTCCTGTATGCAAGGAGGTGTGAAAGGATGTAAACCACAGCTGATCTTGGTTTTAACCTGAAGCCAATGGGCTTTTAACTAGTTTTTCCAAAGTCTAGGGGTGACAAGAGTGAGACTTGGGGGTATTAAGAGCCCTTCAACATGTCTGGGGCTCAAAACTCATCAATGCAGGACATGTTTAGAAAGAAAGTGTTTGGCAGCTTCTGATTCAACATTGCATGTGTCCCACCTGTGCGCCTTCCAAGGGAGCGGATGTGGAGGCTGAGTACCAGGGTGTCAGACCTGTGTGATGCCTAGGGCAGCATTCCATGCTTGAGGCCAGTTCAGAAAGTGCTTTGAATCAGTGGCTGCAAGAGGAAATCCTGTTAGCCTCTTCCATGGCGTCAGGTAGGATGATGGATGCTATGGCACCTGGCCAGCTCTCTGGCAGCGCTGCTGGTGCAGGTGCATCCTGAGAGTGGCTCAGAGGACCATAGAGCTCAGTGCCTGCTCCCAGTCATTCCCAAGGAGCCACCGTCCCCCACTGCTGGCCAGCTGATCCATCTTGGCAGGATGCACTTGAGTGCCTGAGCTTGAGAGGGGAGGCAGCATCTCCAGGTCCTGCAAAGTCTCCAAAGATTATAGGGGAGGTAGAGAGAGATGCTGAGGGAGAAGCAAGGAGATCTTGTTCTGTCTGGCACCTGCCTCTACCAGTAACTATAGATGTGCCTCTTCCTGGGGTCTGGCAGGGCCAGGTTGGGGTGGGAGGTGAATGTGGGTCATTGTGCTTGATGATTGTTCTGCCTACAGATGTAGAGTCTGGGCTTTTGACACTGCTTCTGTTGCACCTGAGCTTCATAATGCAGAAGGTGGTAGGGTTTTTTGGAGGGGTTCTCCCATGTTTCTGGCAGAGGAGAAGGATCTGGCTGGGGCACAGTCTTGCCTTGCAGCTGTAAGCTCTGTCAGCATGAGCCAAGGAGAAATGGACAGTGTGTTGTTTTTCTTTTTCCAGGATCACAGAATTATAGAATGGTTTGGGTTGGAAAGGACCTTTAAAACTTATCTAGTCCAAATCCCTTGAATAAGCAGGGAGGTCTTTAATTACTCAGGTTTCTCAGAGTCCCATCCTACCTAACCTTGAATGTTTCTGGGGATGGGGCATCTTCCACCTCTCTGGACAACCTGGACCACTGTTTCACCACCCTCATTGTAAAAAAATTCTTCCTTATATCTAGTTTGAATCTCCCTCTTTTAGTTTTAAAGCATCACCTGTTGTCCTGTCACAACAGGTCCTGCTAAAAAGTCTGAAGTTAAAGGGTGGTGTGAGCCTCAAGCAGCCTGGCTTGGAGATCTCCAGTCTGTCAAAGCAGGGCAGTCGTAGGAGATTGATCCAGTTTTGAAGAACCAAGGACTACCAGGCTGTGGCAAGCTCAGCAGTGGCTTTAATTCTCTGCTGAGACCTTATAGCAACTGCTGGTCTCTGGTCTGGTGCCCCTCATCTGAGAGGTCCCATTTGGACATATCACCACTTTAACTCTTCAGGGATCAGCCTTTATCCCTGCAGTGAAGCCAGGTGCTGCTCGAGAAGACTTGGTAGGACTCTGTATCCTCATGCACTTCGCAGGAGTCTGAGGGAGGAGCTGGTGCCTGAGGACCTGGTGGGAATGGGCAGAGTCTGGCCAGGTAAGAGCTCAGAATTTGGCAACTGTGCCTGATGGATCTGGGGATAGGTCTTTACTGCTTCAGAGGGGCAAACACCACATGCATTGGAAGCTGATGGCTATGCGGTTTTAGAGCTGTAGATGCATGGCCAAGGAGCAACCTTCTGTATTTTCTCTGGCCTGGTAACCTTCCTGAGAAGTTCGTCCTTGTCCTCAGCAATGTCCTCTGTTTCCACAGCCTGCACCCACTGCTTGGTTCTACATTTTTCTGGGGTTTTTTTTGGTTTTTTTTTTGTTTGTTTGTTTGTTTGTTTGGTTTGTTTGGGTTTTTTGTTAATGTCAAGAAACACACACAGTCCTCATTTCCTCTTAAAGTAGAGAATGTATCCACATTGATTTAGCTCTGGGTTTTGTTATGCCTGTTTTTTAGTTATTGCCATTATGCAGATTTTCTCTGCTAGTTAACTCTACTTCTCAGGAGCAGCAGCCTCAGCAGGTGGAAGAGTTATTTTCTATAGGCACTGCTTAAATATTTACTTTGGTCTCATCTTTACAACCTTGGAGAAAGTAAGCATTTCACTTAAATGAAATGATTGGAGGTCTTCAGGAAGCCAGAGCAATAATTGAACAGGGGACAACCTGAGTGGTTTAGTTCAGTAAAAGATAAAGGGAGACCAAGCAGCCTTAGAAACAAGAGTTGGACCAAGCTGCTCCAGCACTGATTTTGTATGAGATTGTCTGGACCTTGTGATGAAGGCAGATGGATGCAGGGGCATGGAGATGTTATAGGTTGAAGACAGATTAAACATGATGTCTTTGAGGTTCCATTGCTGGGGCAATTGAGCTTACTAGCAAGAACTAAGACTGCAGGTACCATATAGCCAGCTCGTGTGGGTCCATCATGTTGTGGAAATATGTTCTAAATAGCAGAGAGGCTACTTTTTGTTTCTTTAAGAGAGCAACAGTAAGGGTGGACCTGCAAAGCTGCAGCCTTTGTCTTGTCTCAGAGTATCTGGAGTTCTCTAAAGGGATCACCTGCTGCACCTGCATTGCACTGTTGGTATGGGATGTGTGGTGTGGAGCAGCCCTTCTTCACTCCTGTCCCACATTGTTTCCTGAGCTCACAGGAGGTGACCTTTCTGGTACCTTACTTGGATCTGGAGGCTTTTGCGTTTTCTCCAGAGTTTCTGTAACAGACCTTGTGCTACCATCAAGTAGTGCAGATGCACATACAGTATCCTAAAGCCTGGGCCAGCAGCAAGCAAATCACTCCAGAGCCACCAGGGCTTCGTGTGGCCACCAGCTCTGTTCCTCTGACCAGATGCTGTCTTGTTGCGGACATGCCAGGAACAACAGCAACTGCTAATGTGTTTCTAGATGGTTGCAAGGACTGTCTGGACAGAGATGGGAGCAAACATTGATGCAGCTCTTATACAGAGATGCCTTCTCCACCTCAGACTTGAGAGCTGCGCTGTGTCCCTGGGGAGCTGCTGGGAGCATCTTGTATGTGTCTGGGCTTAGACAGGGTGTTGGGTCAGTGCAGCCTCAGGCTGTCATCCAGGGTGTTTCATGATGTGATGCAGTGCTGAAGAAGCAAAAGCAGCACAAGAATTTTTGCTTTTGAGAAACCTCATTTTTATGAAAGAAACTGAGCTTTGGTGATACTTCTTCTGAAAAAGCAAAAAAAAAAAAGCCGTTAGCTGAGTGAGATGAATTTGTCCTGGTGAGCATTGTCTTGCCCAACTCCCGTGGGCTTACTGGCAGCATTGGTCATGGGTCGGCTGGTGTATGGCCTGGCTGCTGTCCCCAGGCTTGTGTATGGATCCCATTTTTGCTCCTGAGATAGAGTGCCCTGGAGATAGGGCCAGTGGGGTCAGCGAGGGCAGCACAGCGTGTTTCTGGTGTGGTAGCATCACCAGGAGCAAGGGCAGGAGGGGCCTGTGGGTTTTCTACCATGCTGAAGTCCTGTGATGTTGAATTTCCAAGCTAAGGGGTGCTGCAGAGTGAGGCTGTGTATTGTAATTGCAGGTGTGGTATTGTCACTGCTTTGGGATGTACAGGGTGGTTGCCCAGCTTGGGCTGCTGGCCTGCCAGTAGCATTGGGCTCTGGCTGACATAGGTTTCTTCAGCGTGGTCCTTCTGAATGGAGGTTTTGAAACCAAAGCATGCTGAGGATTTGGGGCAAAAGTTGGGATTGTGTAACTCTCAAACCTATGTGGCTTTTCCCCACTTGCTACTAGCCCTGGGGTAGCTCTATCCCACTTGGTTTTAGGTGGCAGCCCCTCTTCCTAGGTCTCTGGGGAGGGCTGTGCTGTGCTGGGGGACAGCCCTAACCCCTCCAGTGTCTTCTGCAGGGGACACAGCTCAATGCTATAGGTGGTCTATGATGCTCAGAGACCGAAAGAAATGTAAGACCCTCTGTCAAATGGAAACAACCTTGGCTTGAGTTTGGCTTTTTCCCATTGGAATGGAGTACTCAGTCAGTTGTCCATTGGTGGGGTTTTTGGTGCTTGACCTGGTGATAAAAGATGTGCTGGGGGGCCAGAGCAGCCTTGTGCAGCAGAGCTGTTCTTTTTTAACTGTTTCAGAGGAAAGCTCCTGGAAGAGCTCTGGCTACTGTGCACAAAGCCAGTCAGGGAGGCCGGACGACGAGGTTGTGAGTGAGAAATTAAACCCCCTGTGTTTCTCTCCGTGTTGGAGCTTGTACAGGGTTTGGCAAGGACTTGGCTGTGCCATGCATCAAGGAGACACCTACAGGAGCATGAAGATGGGTGGTTTTGGGGTTGGTCCAGGCACACGTGGGAGTCATCCAGCCTGGGGCATGTTAGGCATCTGCCTCTACCCCATGTTCTGGTGGAGACATGGCTTTAGATGACCAGGGTACAAGCTTTTGGTGCTGCCATCTCAAGTCCCCAGGGAATGGCATATCAAGCCATCTACCTGGGCATAGCAAGCTCCAAAGCAGCCAGCAGCAATATATTGAGAGCAGGACACATTAAAGTGGTCTCATCCTGTGCTAAGGCAGAGTGACAGCTGCCTGGCCTTGGCCAGGAGCAGGGCCTGACCAGTTCAGCTCTGTACACTGCTTGCCAGAACTGGTGGATGTGATATGCAGGCTGAGGTTGTTTCTTTGCGTGTATCAGCGAGCCAAGTTCCTGGGTGCTGGCCAAGCAGAGGAGGATGTCTGAAGTGACAGGTCATGTGATGTCCGTATGCATGTGGAAGAAGATAGGGCTCAGAGTGAGCTAGGAGCACCGCTCGCCCCTGCAGAAGCTGGATCCTGGCTGCCTGTTGCAGTAAACCAAATTAGAAAGTGGTGAGGCTGGGCAGAAAGGTCATTCATCTTCTAGGCAGGGCACTGAGGCAGGGTACTGAGGAGACCCTGGCAAAAGCAGCAATGAACTAGCCCACAAAGTCATGGTCCACCTGTCTTAGCCACAAAATCCGCCTTACCTGCAAGAATTTTTGTGTCTCTCAGAGGACTCCCTCCCAGCATTGCTTCCCATCCCATTCCCAAGTGATTGGTGCAGCTGAGCATGATCTCTAGGGTCAGTATGGGTGATGCATCCGTTGTATAACCAAAATTTTGGGGAAAGACATGTCCAGTGAAACTTTTGCTGTCCAGTGAAACTTCTGCACTCCTCTAGCTGGGCTGAGGGCCTTATCTCTGCCCTCCTTGGCAGCAGAGCTGCAGAGAGCTGGTCCCTGGAGGTAGTTGGAGGTGTTTCAAAGGCATGGGTGTCCAGGAAGAGGGCAGAGGGGACATCACACTGCCACCATTCAAAGTTGCTAAGGCTTTTGGAAAGCAGCCGATGCAGAGGGAGCTCAGTGTGTTGCAGTGTGTTAAACATGTTGCCACAGGTGCCGGTTCAGCAGGGATCATGTGTAAACCATCCTGGTCCATGATGTGCCGTGTTCCCTGCCTGGCCTTTTTTGAACAGCATGAGTGGTTTTGTGTTGGCCTCTTGGCTGTAGGCAACCTGGGGGCAGATGCTGCTTCGGGAAAAGGATTTGGGGCAGGTAGCAAGGCTGTGCTTTGCTCACAGAGACATGCTTGCTTCCATCAGCCATGGGGGAAGGCAGAGATGGCTTCTAGTTCCTGCAGCCCATCCCTTCCTGGAAGAAGAGCCATCACATATGAACCATGTCTCAAGTGGCTTTGACGCAGCCAGCAGTTCCTGTGATGTGGTCTGGGATCCCCGGTGGAGGTGTCTATAGCTTTTGAGAGCTCTTCAGCAATTACTGTCTATTTGATATTTCAATCTTAAGCCTGGTAATTCCTTAAAACCTGTTTTTTGAAGCCAAATTGTGTGTTGAACCTCAGTCTGCAGGAGATATCCCCTGTGTCAGCCAGTGGTGAAGGGATTCCTGTCTGCTTCCCCTCCTCTTCCCCGACTCCCTTCCCTGACAGTCCCTGTCGTGGTTTCTGGATGCACTGTCGTTCAGAGACCCCGTGGCTGCTGGGCTTTGCTGATGAATGCAAAAGGGAAGTGAAAAAGGGAAGTGGCACATATTGCAGAACCATGGGAAGAGGTCAGGAAAAGCCTAGGGGCTCGCTGATGTGGTGGGTCTGGAGGAGCCATTGGTTCAACAAGGCACAAATTTTTGCTTACTAGAAAATGGCATAATTTGTCTTTTTTTTTTTTGAGGTTTGTGTTAACTGAAAGAAACCCCAGAAAAGTCCTAGAGAAACCAAGTTTTCATGCCAGTATAGAGCTGCTGGGATGAGTTTGGCTGCAGCTGATGGTTCCTGCAGGTTTCTGGCACTGATGACCAAAAGCCCCAGTGCTGTGTTATCCTGGTTATGAAATCCCCTTCCCTGTTGGCTTCTCCACGTCCTGCAGCAGGGCCTTTTGCAAAGAAGACAAACCTGTTTTGAGTCCCAGTGAGGCTACCTGCCAGGTGGGAAGCTGCTAGAGGCAGAGGGTGAAGGGCTCTGGCATCCCCTGCCTTAGGGATGCCACATTGCTGCTGGGGCTGCCTGGAACATCCACCTGTGCTGCTCAGCCCTGGACCACCTTGCTGCATTGGGATTTGAGCAGTAAGCTGGAAAGTGGGGTGGACTTTCAGAGCATCACTGTCATAGAATCATAGAATAGTCACAGCTGTAAGAGACCTTGAAGATCATCGAGTCCAGCCTTTGTCCTGGCCCTATCAACTCACTAAACAGTTCCCTCGAAGGCAACATCCACCCGTCTCTTAACCACCTTCAGGGATGGTGACTCAACCACCTCCCTGGGCAGCCTGTTCCAATAACTGACAACCCTTTCAGTAAAGAAATTCTTTGTAATAGCCAGCCTGAACCTCCCCTGGTGCAGTTTCCATCCTTTTCCCCTCGTCCTGTCACTCTCCACCAGGGAGAACAGACCAGTCCCTGCCTCTCTACAACCTCCCTTCAGGTAGTTATAGAGAGCGATCAGGCTTCCCCTCAATCTTCTCTTTTCTAGGCTAAACAGGCCCAGATCCCTCAGTCTTTCCTCATAAGACTTATGCTCTAAGCCCTTTACCAGCTTGGTAGCCTGCCTCTGGACTCTCCCCAGCATCTCAATGTCCCTCTTGTAGTGAGGGGCCCAAAACTGGACGCAGTACTCAAGGTGAGGCCTCACCGAAGCTGAGTAAAAGGGGCATGATCACCTCCCTGCTCCTGCTGACAACACTGTTCCTGATACAGGGTTGCCGTTGGCCTTCTTTGCCACCTGGGCACACTGCTGGCTCATGTTCAGCCGGCTGTCAATCAGCACCCCCAGGTCTCTGTCTGCCTGGCCGCTCTCTAGCCTCTCCCACTCAAGCCTGTAGCTCTGCTGGGGGTTATTATGGCCGAGGTGCAGCACCTGGTATTTGGCCTTATTGAAACTCATGGCTTTGGCCTTGGCCCAGTGATCCAGCCTATCCAGATGCCTCTGTAGAGCCTCCCTGCCCTCAAGCAGATCGACACTGCCACCCAGCTTGGTGTCATCTGCAAACTTGCTGAGGGTGCACTCTATCCCCTGGTCCAAATCATTGAAGATATTAAACAGGAGTGGCCCCAGTACTGAGCCCTGTGGGACCCCACTCGTGACCGGCTGCCAATTGGAGTTAACTCCGTTGACCACAACTCTCTGGACTTGGCCATCTATCCAGTTTTTAACCCATCGAAGCGTATGCCCATCCAAGCCAGGAACAGTTGATTTCTTAAGGAGAATGCTGTGGGCAACTGTATCAAATGCTGTGCTAAAATCCAGGTAAATAACGTCCACAGCCTTTCCTTCATCCAGCAAGAGGGTCACCCAGTCGTGGAAGGAGATCAGGTTTGTTAAACAGGACCTGCCCTTCATAAACCCATGCTGACTGGGTCTGATCACCTGGTTGTCGTGCATGGGCTGCATAGTGGAACTCAGGATGATCTGTTCCATCAGCTTCCCCAGGATCGAAGTTAAACTAACAGGCCTGTAATTTTCCTTCCTTTCTTATAGATGGGAGTTACATTTGCTTTTTTCCAACCAGCTGGGACCTCTCCAGTCAGCCAGGACTGTTGATAAATGATGGAGAGTGGCCTGGTGAGCAACCCTGCCAGCTCTCTCAGGATTCTAGGATGAATCCCGTCTGGCCCCATAGATTTCTGAACATCAATGTGGAGAAGTAGGTCCCTGACCATCTCTCCAGGGATTATGGGGGTGACATTTTGTTCCCATTCTCTTGGCTTGGGGGGCTGGCTTCCCTCAGTACAAGTGTTACTTTTATTAAAGACTGAGGCAAAGAAAGCATGAAGCACCTCAGCCTTATCCTTGTCCTTTGTTACTAAATTCCCTTCTGGGTCTAGCAGGGGATGTAGGCTCTCTTTCTTCTTTCTTTTGTTATTAATGTATTTATAAAAACTTTTCTTACAATCTTTTACTTTTAAAGCCAGATTAATTTCTAGCTGGGTTTTAGACCTTCTAATAATCTCCCTACATGATCTAACAATATCCTTATACTCACTATGAGTGGCCTGCCCTCTTTTCCAGAGGCCATAAACTCTTTTTTTCCTTGATCTTCATCAATATGTGGTGCTGGGCACGTGGTATGGTGAGCCAGCGTCTCGCCACAGCACTGGGATGTTGCATATGCAGTGATTTCATGTTTCTTCTGCCTGATGGTTTGGAGCTGCATTACTGGAGAACACATGCTGGCAGCTCCTGGGGTGGAAGAGAGGGGACCCTTTGTGTCCCCCCATGTCACCTGCATGAGCACCCAGCTCTCATGGACAGACAGGGTGAAGGGGCTGGAGGACCTGTGCAGGAAGCAGGCTTGCAGGAAAGCAGAGGTCAGTCTGGTTTGGGCTGGGTCATAATCTAAAGCAGGAAATGTGCTGGACCCTCAGGACTCATAGCTGAAAAGGTGGCTGGATGCTGGAGGTGACTTCCCTGGGTGGGAAGCCTGACTGGTTTCATGGACGCTGCAGGAGGGGTTTGCAGCAGAATCACAGAATCGCCAGAGTTGGAAGGGACCCGTTAGGATCATCTAGTCCAACTCATGTTTAGGCACAGGACAACTCCACAGTCACACCATGTGCCTAAGTGCCTTATCTAAGTGCTTCTTAAATTCCATGAGAGTAGGGGCCATGACAACCTCCCTGGGGATCCTGTTCCAATGCTCCACCACCCTCTGGGTAAAGAAGCTCCCACGAATATTCAATCTAAAATTCCCCCGGCACAGCTTCATGCCGTTCCCCCACCTCCTGTCGCCAGCCACCAGAGAGAAGAAGTCAGCACCCACCCCTCCCTCCGTGGTGAGAAAGTTATAAACAGCTATGAGGTCTCCCCTAAGTCTCCTCTTCTCCAGGCTGAACAGACCAAGTGCTTTCAGCCTTTCCTCATAACACTTCCCCTCCATTCCCTTTACCATCCTTGTGGCCCTCCTCTGGACATTCTCTAACAACCTCGTGTCCTTCTTGTACTGTGGCGCCCAAAACTGCACACAGTACTCCAGGTGAGGCTGCACCAGAGCCGAGTAGAGTGGGATCAGTACTTCCCTCGATCGGCTAGTAATGGAGTGCTTGATGCACCCCAGAATCCTATTGGCCCTTGAAGCCACCAGTGCACATTGCTGGCTCATATTAAACCTATCATCTACCAAAACACCCAGATCCCTCTCCACAGTACTACTCTCCAGCCTCCAGCCAGAAGTTTGACCTGAGGTTGCTACAGCAGGCAAGGTCTTGGCTTCCTCCTACAAAGGGCTTGGGAATCCTGCTTGCAAAGGGTTGGGTTGGGTGAGCCTCCAGCACCTCACTAAGACTGCAGCACGTCTGGGCCTGGAGTGGCAGTTTGCTGCAGGGCTGGGGGCTTCGCCAGGGTGCCCAGAGTGCCCTGCACCCCATGCAGCAGCAGCAGCATTTCCTTTCTGCAGACATTTTGTCTCCTTGGCTCTGATTTTGCTGCATGGTTGCACCATGCCTGCTGCATTTGGGATTATTTCTTAGCAGACTGTTGGCTTTGTTTCCCTGCTCAGGCAGACTGGCAGAGTTTCCATGCCTTCTAAATCTGTTTCACCCTGTTCCTTGCAGTCAGGACAGTTCAATGAAGACATGATTCCAACTGTGGGCTTTAACATGAGGAAGATCACCAAGGGGAATGTTACCATAAAGGTAAGGTGCAGATGGTGTTGCAGCTGGGGGCTCTCGGGATGAAAAGTGAAGGGAGGTTGGTGAGTCTTCTGCTGGAGGTTGAAGGATGCTGGCAACCCCAGCTGCAGTTGGGAAGATCTTCCCTGTTAGGCTTCTGTAGGTTCCCAGCAGAAGAGATGGGGGGACGGGACGGAGGAGATCCAGACCTCTGCAGAAAGAGACAGTTTGGGCTGCAAAGATAGAAGTTTTCTGGATCTCTGGTTTGCTGGTTTGAATATTGTCATTTTGTTGAGTGTGGGAGTGCCAGGAAAAATAAATGGGTCATGGCTTGCAGTGGTAGCTCTCAAGGTAGAGACCATCTGAGTCTTTCAAAGGCCTCAGACTGAATGGAGAAATAATGGTGGGATGGGCTTAAAAAGCTGATTGGGGATCTGCCTACTGTAAAAACGTTTCTGAGAGCATGCTGAGTGTTTTGAAATGGCAAATGCATCAGTTAAAGGCCTGGAGGTGGGGTGGGCCTGGGGAGGAGTGCCCCAGCTTGGGCTAGTGGGTCCCTCCATGCTAGCAGAGGCACCAGGGTTCAACACCCTCCAGCTGCTTTGCTGAGAGGTTTCCTTCTTTGTGAAGAGCTCAGGAGGTTCTTCACTAGGTTTGAGCCAAAGAGGAAGAGATGGAGGAGGAATTAGTGCATGTCCAGTGCTCTGACTGGGCAACCACATGGGGAAGAGTCATGGGCAAGATGGTGGGATGATGGGCAGGACAATGGGGTAATGCCATCTTCTCGCTGTCACAGCTCTGGGACATTGGTGGCCAGCCACGATTTCGCAGTATGTGGGAGCGGTACTGCCGTGGAGTGAGTGCCATCGTGTGAGTATTCTTGAGAGCTAAGAGCACTGTCGCAAACTTGATGTTTCTCACTTTCTCCAGCTTCTTGATCTTTAAAATAAAGGCTACTTTGATCACTTCCTCTCCCCAGTTTTGGCTTCATTTGTGTTGTTTTCAGGATGGATGTCTGCATGTAAGAGCGAAATCCTTCCCTAAATCTCCACTGTATGCTCAGAGCAAGCATTGCTGCCTGCCAGCTTTGCGTGCTTTTTGCTCCATGCCCAAGTTTGCTCCTGCTGAGAGAATGAGCAGGTCCTTCCCCCTCTCAGATCAGCGTCTTCTCCTCTTCTCCAGCATCAGCTCCTCTTGTTTTCTCAACTTGTCCTGTATTCTGGGTATTTCCACAGGAGCTGCCTTATGCAGATGAGCCTCACTTAGGCAATTGAAGGCAACATGTGTTTTGCAGCTTCTTCTGCCTGAGCAGTGTCTGGGCTTCCGTTGCCTGCTGTGTCCCTTCTGTCAACAGGATGGAGACCCCTGCAGGGATGGGGATAGGGAGGTCCCCTACTCCCCTGGGAGATATGAGAGGCTCTCAGCCCCACAACCTTCCTTGGGAAAGAAGGGTCCTGGGTGAAGGATCTGGTTATCCATCACCTCCCTGTGCTGGCCCAGGAACTAATGGAGGTGTTGTGGCTGCCATTTAACCAAGGTTTGGTGGTGGCATGGACCTCAACACAGCACTGGGGCACAGGAACCTTGGCACCACTCAGTGATGTCCCTTCCTTTGCAGGTATATGGTGGATGCTGCTGACCAGGAGAAGATAGAGGCCTCCAAGAATGAACTGCACAACCTGCTTGACAAGCCACAACTCCAAGGCATCCCGGTGAGCTGTTGCCTGGACAGATCCCCCAAAGCCACTCATGGTCCACAGGCTGGTGGCTGTCAGAATTTGCAGCAAGGCACTTGAATCTTGCAGAGCAGATTTGGGGAGAGGATCCCTTTCCTTAGGAGGGGTGTTCTGCTGCATTCCTGCAGGAGCTGGGCAGTGATGCTTTCTAGCACAGGGCTGGGCCAAACAAACGGAAAAGGAATTGTAGATGAGACCGAAAATACCCGTGGTGTTTGAGGTCTGTTCTCTTGCATGAGTTTACACCTTATTTATGTCAGGATGTGAGAGTCTCTTCTAGGAGAGTGATGGCTGGGCTGTGACATTTGCAGGAGCTGGGCTATGAAAGCAGCGTGGGCCACACTGCGTGTGCCGAGGCAGGATGCTTACAGAGCATCCAAAATCTGCATCCTTTGAAAGGAGCTAATTAAGGATCTTGCCACAGATCCCAAACATTCGCTGCCAACTAAATTAAGGTCCCGCCATAACATGCTGTGTTTACAGCTCTTCTGAGTGCTCTTTTTTGAGAACAAGTCTCCAAATTTAAATTGGGGATGCTGCATTACTGTGCTGCTGCAGAGGTCCTGGCTTACCCTAGGAAGGCAGCTGCAGGCCCAGTGTTGTCCTTGTCAGATGACAGTCACATGGCATGCTCTGTAGAGATGAACGAGCCCTGCCGGGTGATTATTTTCCCTGCGTAGTCTGAGAATGCCTTTGTGGATGTGAAATGCCTTGAAGTAAGGAGAGATCAGTGGATGGCGCAAACAACTGTTGCTTTTTTGGGCTGGCTGCCCACAGAGAGCAGGTTCTGCACGGCATCTAAATCTTGCTTCTTCCTGATAAGATCATTTTTAGCCATTTCAATTGTTTTTTTTCTCAAAGACAGCAAAAGGCTGCTAGGAGAGCATCCTAGATGGTCCTAGATGGTATGAGATGCTGGTGCCTTTCAGGGAGGATATTCTGTGGGGCCAGCTTCTCACTGGGTCTAGAAAGTACGCAAGAGATGGTCTGTATGGGCTAATTCAAGCTGTGAATTGAAGTGCTGTGCCATCTCATTGCTTGCTGAAGGAGTTTTTTCTGTCTAGGCACATACTGGGAAAGTGACCAGGGCTGTCTTGCATCTCAAGCAGTGTCCATTTCTGGGTGGCAGAAGCAAGTTTCTGCCTGGTATGATGGTCAGGAGATTGAGGTGTCTCCTTTTTCTCCCCTACAGGTCCTCGTCCTGGGGAACAAGCGAGACCTTCCTGGTGCCTTGGATGAGAAGGAGCTTATTGAGAAGATGTAAGTGTGCTGGTGGCCCAGGCGACCGTGGTGGGGCTGTGACACAGTGTGACCCACCCTGGTTCCTGCCACATTCCCACCAGCACAGCCACCCTGCCATGCTCTGCCTGTACTCCTTCCCGAGCCACTGGTGTCACAGTGAGCTGACAGAGACAGGTGGCTGGGGACAGCAGCTGGTGGTGACAGCTCTGCCTGTGGGGATGAGGAGAAGCTGGGAAGTGGTGATGCCAGGTGCCAGGACTGGGTCCCACATGCCACACGGTGGCGTTGGGGCCTTGCTCGATGCTGGGTGAAGCTGTGCTCATGCCTGGATGCTGCTTGCTCCTGGCACCCTCTCACAGCTCTGCCCCCTGCCTGCTCTGGGCACTGCGCCCCTGGCAGCAGGCAGCTGTTGGTGCTGGGAGGCCAGATCCTGCTCCAGCATGTGATACCATCCATATACCTTTCCCTTACTTCACCACCCTTTTCTGTGCCAACATGTGGCCTCCTGCAGCCAGGGCTTTCTCCTGCTCACCTCCATGCTGCCTGCAGTGATCCCCTCCCCTGCAGCAGGGATGCTGTGCTGACTCACAGGATCTCTGCTTCCCCCTGGCCACCCCTTGGAGATTTCACCTGCCCTGTGGGCACCTATGCAGCTTCCATACTACCAGCAAAGCTGTGGGGTTTTTTATTTTTTTTTTTTTTTTGTGGCCAGGCTTTCCATGGAGTTGTGTTCCTTCTGCCCCATCACATAGCCACCACAGATCATGGGCACAGTGCGCTGGTGTCCTCACCAAACCCACATGCAGGTCCCTGGGAGCTTGGGGAAGTGTTGCCCTTACAAAGTGTTGGTCTCACAGCCAAGGTCCAAAGGGACCCTTTGGAAGGCTGTCCAGAGGTGTCTCACATTGCTGCTGATGTGCAGCCTTTGGGGTCTGCAGCAAGAGCTCACTTCTATCCCGCAGGAACCTCTCTGCCATCCAGGACCGAGAGATTTGTTGCTACTCGATTTCCTGCAAAGAAAAGGACAACATCGGTGAGTTACTGGTGGCTCCGGTGCTGGGCTTAGGGTGTGGCAGTGGGGAGGCAGCCTGTGCCCACAGGAGCAGCATGCCCGGGCTGTTTGCCGAAGTACAAGAGTGGGTGACAGGCAGAGGGAGAGACTGTAAGTGTCCTCTTGCATTCACAGACATCACCCTACAGTGGCTTATCCAGCACTCAAAGTCTAGGAGAAGCTGAGATCCCACTGCTCAGATCGGGAAGATGCTGTTGTACAAGCCCGTGCCCCTTCTCTCTCCTGCTCTGTCCCTCCAGCTCTCTCTAGATGGGTATTTTTAGGGGACCCCAGACTCCACTTGCATTGAGGTGGAGCCCTTGTTTTTATTGTAAAGAAAATGTCCAACTGCCCCCCCNTTCTTCTACTTCGGCACTGTTCTGTTGTTGTCTGTGTATACAGTATATATATGTATATATATTTTAATTTTTTAATTTAAGCAATAGTGCTGTTACTCAACTGGACCCTGTGAGCAGTAGAAAGGCTGTGGGCTTCCTATGACTGGCTGAGGGTCAGTGCTGGGTAGTGGCAAAAGGCAGCCCCTTGGGGATGGGACTGTGCCAAGCTGTAGGCAGGTCCCCTGGGAGTGTTTGGATTGTGCCCACCTTACCCATCCATGGGCTTCAGCCCCATGGTCAGGGTTTGAGGGAGAGGCAATACCATCTTCTGGGCTCCTCACCCCTTCACGGGGACAGGGATTAATCAGCCTCCCCCTGCATTGCCTCTGGCCACTGTGCCACTGCCCCAAGCCGTCCTCACTACCCTGGGCCACACATCTCCCTGCCCCGCATCCCCCCCAGCCCCTGAGCCTGGGCCAAATCCTGCCTGCAGCACAGTTCTGGTTCTGTGCTGCCCTGGGACTGTGATCCAAGGAGCCAGTGCAGGAGGGGCCTGCCAGCAACCCCTGTGGGGAGTGAGGGGCTGGGTCCTACCTCCTCCCTGCCCCAGCTGCCCCCAGAGTTGCCTCAGCCCTGCATAGCTTCTTGAGGTGGCTGTGCTAGCTCCCCTTGTGCCAAAAGGCATTGTCTGCACCCAGCTGCTGGTTCTGCCCTGGCTGAGGATATTGTGTGGGCGTGCTGGGGAGAGAGGGAACACATGGAGACACCTGGAGAGATGCATGGGGCCATGAGAGCCCCTGTGCACTCACAGTGCTGCCCGCCAGCTAGAACCAAGGGCATGTTCCTTGTGCCCTGCTTCCTACAATGGCCCCCAGCTCTGGTGCCCTGACTCATGGGGGGCAGGAGGTAAGGTTAGGGGGAGGCACAATTAGGTCCTTGTCTGCAGGTGGGAGAGGGCAAGAGGAAATTTATTGGGGGGACAGGAAGGCTGTGCCTGTTTGTCCCATGCATTGGGTTATTTGGTCTCTGCAGATGCAGCCTGGTGGCCTGGCCAAGTTGGTTGGACAATTTTTGGGAGGGACTTAGCTAGGCTGGGGGGGTACACTGGCATTGAGAGAGTGGGTGTGTCGTGAGGTCAGGTCAGCAGCACCACGAAGAGGCAACTGCCTGTTCTCAGCTCAGGACTGGGGAGAGGGTGGTGGTAGCCCGGGGCAGGGGGCTGCAGGGCCCCTCTCTCAGTCCCTTCCCCTGATTGTCTTTGGGGCAGGGAGGAAAGGGGTTTCTCCTCTGTTATTGTTTTTGCAGAATTGCACAAAGAGAGATTTTGGGGGGGGCAGGGGGGGGGGGGTATTTTCTTTTTTTTTTAATTTAATGATTTGTAAAGTGTTGTCACCTCCTACCCTTTTTTTTTTCTTTTTTGTTAAGAGATACTTTGGCTCAGATTTAACCTCTGGGAGATGATTCTTGTAACTGTACATTTTTTTGCCTCCTAATAATAATAAATTAACAATTTTATGTTGGGGGGTGTGGTTGCAGTCACATTACTTGCTCACCATCATTTCCACTTGTACCTACTTGGTGCTGTGCCCATGTCACAGAACATAGGGTGGGTGTCCCAGACTGGGTGACTGCCGTACACCCATGTGGTCATCCTCACCCAAAAGATGCCAGAGCGAGCTCTCATATCTCTGCATGCCTTGTTTTCTTGGCCTGGATGCAACGATGAGCTTGGAGACCTCTGGCTGTGGTTATTGCTGCTGCCAGACCTTCCTCTGTTGCCACATCATGTCCCAGGACTGCTCCAGGGCCCTGCTTGGATGCTGAGTTTGGAGTGGGGTTGCTGCAGGTCTCCCTTCTCCCTGTTCATTTGCCTATACCGGGCCCCTCCTGGGGGCTGTGTCCATTGCTGGCAGGGTCACCCCTGTGTCCTCTGGGGGCTGTGGCCATTGCTGGTGGGGGCACCTCTGCCTAGTGTCCTCTGGGGCCTCTGGTCATTACTGGTAGGGTCACCCCTGCCCTATGTTCTGTGGGGGCTGACTGCCTGCACTGATGTCCAAGGGTTGCTTATGGCAACCTGCCAGGGTCCCCCTGGGGTGCTCTGCCTGCTATGGGGCCATGTGTTGCCTGCAGCCCGTGGTCATGGTGCTGCTTGCAATGGTGCTGGCTATGCCCTCCCTGCCTGGCTCTTCTCATCCCCACACATCCAGCCCCGCAGGGCCACAGCAACAAGCTCAGCTTTGTTTGCTCTTGGCCCAAGCTCAGGTCAGAGCTGCACGGACCAAGCACATGAGAGCTGCCCCTGTTCACTTCCTCCCACCACCACCAAACCCGCACAGGGGTCCCACTGACTCCATGGGGATGCAAGGGGGTGAGGGCATGGCAAGCAGCCTGGACTCTGTTCCCCCACTTCCATCCCCACATCAGGATGAAACCCCTCTTCCCAGCTGCTCCCAGACCATGGGGCCCAGTGCAGGCAAGGGGGGGAGGAAAGGAAAATCCTAGGTTTGTGCTCTCAAGAAAACTGGGGCTTTTGTTTCCCTGGAAACAGGGCTGTGAAAGCAAAGCCTGGTGGGTGTCAGTGCTGCACAAAGCCCACAGTGAGCCCCTTGCATTCACTCGGTCGTAGCAACCGTCTCCCTCACCCTGGCATTTTGTGTGCTGGGGTGAGTGCCAGTGGCTAGACAAGGAGCTTTAACAGCTCTGGTGGACAGGGTTGGCATGTCAAGCCTGCCCTCAAGCCAGATCCAACTGTCCTGGCTGGCTGCTCTCCGAAGCACCCTCTGGGTGCAGGAGCCCTGGG
Source organism: Galbula dea (assembly GCA_013399015.1). Lineage (NCBI taxonomy): Eukaryota > Metazoa > Chordata > Aves > Piciformes > Galbulidae > Galbula > Galbula dea. The sequence continues at coordinate 126,999 of VWZX01000326.1, read as the reverse complement.
CAGAGGGTGGACGTGGGGCTCGGAAACTTTGATGTCCTGAAAACATCATCCTGGCACAATTTTGTCCCCACAGTGGGCAGGTTGATGAAGGCCAGGAGCCCTGCATACAGCTATTTGGATTAGATGTACTCTCCCCATTGGCTTCCCAAAGGGTGCTGGAGATGGTCGCCCACGTGTCAGCCCTGTGTAGCAGGAGCACCTTGGTCCTGCAAGGTGTGGCTAAGGAACCATCTGCCTTGCAGACTGTGGAGCACCTTAGCCTGGTGCTGGGCTAGCTGGTTCTTAACTGGGACCAGTTTTGAGTCCTACAAACCACCCAAGCCTGTTGCTTTGGAGGGAACTCTCCCAGGAGCTGGGTTGGCACTGGCAGCAAGCTCAGCATTACTGGCATCACCCCAGAGGGAGGAAGACAGAGGGCCTGGGGTCCTTTTCCCTTCTTAGGTGCTGCAACACACTTAGGTGCACAACTGCTTTCCTGCCATCATGCTCCTCCCCCCCCACCCCCAGCTGTCCATGCCCACCCCAAAGTCTCCAGGTTTTAGGGAAGAGACATACAAGCCCCAAACTCTTATCTCCCCGAAGCTCTACTTGGCAGTGCTGGATGGTTGCGTGAGTGATGTGCTCTAGGTTACTGGTTTATTGAGCTCTTACAGGGCACTGCTTGGGATATAGTCACTGGGACTTTCTCCTACTGTGGAGGGGGGTGGCAAGAGGGGACAGGACAGGATGAGGGCAGTTTGTTTGCTATGTCCTCTGCAAGCCACCATGGAAACCCTTCGTAGTTTCAGATGGGACCTTTCTGGCACAACTCCATCTCCAGAACAGCAACCCCTCTGAGCCTGGCCAGGCAGCCAGGACAGGATGTTGCTGATGTCCTTTCTGGTCTTTGGGCAGAGGCAAGAAGACTGCCAATGTAGCCACAGGGACTGGAGTTTCAAACCATGCTTGCCCAACGTGGGGTTTGAAGCCCATGGTGCAGCCCCCTGAGCTGTCTCTTCTGCTTGCTCCACGTCCAGACACAGGTACTAATGACAAAACATTTGGTCTTGGGAGGAAGTGGTGGAATGATCTCTACAGCTCCCTGATGGCACTTAGCAAGGTGTGCCAAGAGCCAGGAGGGGTGGAGGTGACTCCCGGGGCTTGTCGAAGAAGATGGAGGAGGACATCTCAGTTTTGAGCTTGCTGTCAGCACTGCCCTCACTGGAGGCAGTGTCAGGGCTGCAGCCTTCACAGCAGCAGCAGCAGCAGTCCATGAAGGCCTGGCCCAGGGGTCTGCAGAGGCACAGGAGCAGGACAGGGGTCACAGAGCACTTGAAGAACAGGAAGAACTGGTTGATGAGGTTGAGCAGGTCTAAGGTCTGCTTGGATATGTCAGGGGACATGTAGGCCACTACGATGTTGCAGACATTCTCAGGGGTGGTGCAGAGCCCGTAGATGATGGTCAGCCCGATGATGGTGCAGTTCAAGTGACTCTCGCACTGGCTGTGCTTGGTCCCTCGGCACTCAGTCTTCTTCTCTGTGCCACTGATCCTACGGGTCACCAACTGACAGCTCACAGTGAAGAGGATGGGCAAGCAGAAGTAGCAACCAAAGTACCACCACATCCGAGCATTTTGGTAGGTGAGCACCAGTGAGTAAACAGACTCAGGCAGGTTGGATGAGGGCTTCATGGTGCAATACTCTGTCACCATGCCAGACACAGGTGATGTGTCCTGTGCCAGCTGCCAGAGCAGGATCTCTGGCACTGACAGTGTCATGGAGCCCACCCAGATGACAGCCAGCTTGGCGATGATGGATTGGCACTGCTCAATGGGCCGGGCGCTGGCCTGGGGGCTCGTGGCCGCATGGAACCTGTCAATGCCCAGGGCACAGAGACTGAAGGTGGTGACTCCCAGCGATGATACCTGGAGAGGGGGGAGGCAGAACAAGTGGGCCTTGCTGCAGGGACATCATGAGGGGGCTTAACTCTACTAGGCTGGTGAGAAATCTCTGGCTATGCAAGACCACAGCCTGGGACCCTTCTTCCAAGGTTGTAGAGAGGTCACAGACTCTGGCTGCATCTCAGAGTTAGAGCCACTTTTCTGCGAGTCCTGAAAGGGCAGTGGATAAAAATGTCACTTCAGACATTTGTCCCCACCCAGCATCCTTTTCTGCAGAAGGGAGAAGCTCTGCTGGATGTCTGTCTGTCTGTTCAGCCAGGGTGGGAATAGAAGGATTGTCCCACAGGTTCTTTGCCTATTCTCAATGGCTCTTGGAGAGGAAAAGCAAGGACTAACACACCCCCCAGCACCTTCCCAGGGTCCACAAGACCCCCTTAGCTGCCTCAGGCTGGCAGAGCTCTGCAGAACTGCTGTCTGCTTCCTGGATGAAAAGTTAAAGGCACTGTTGTCACAGGTCAGCTTGGGGCAATTTCCGCTGCATTGAAAATGGCAGGAAAAACATCCCATTTACCAAAGGGAAGAGGCCAAAGGAGGCAGAGGAATTGCAGTGCCTCTGGGAAGGCTGGCAAGGCACTGAGGGTCACAATCAGCTTTCAAGGTCCCAGCCCCAGAGCTTCAGCTTTGCTCAGAGCCAAGTCCTGAAGCCCTTGGCAAGGAAACTGGCAGAGTCACATGCTGGTGTCCCTCAGTCCTGTGGCCATTCCTGGCCTTATGAAGTAATCAAATGTCACCCTGTACAGAAGGACCTTCCCAGCACTCAGGAAACCTACCAGGATTCTGCATGATGCCCGGGTAGCAGGCCTGGCAGTGCTCAACCCTACCTGCCCCAGCCTTTTCCAGTGGATGTGGGCTGGGCCCTTGAGAAGCTTATGACCAGCACTTTTGCTAAGAACCTAGCATCACCATTTTGTTATACAGAGCAGAATCTTCCAAGAGACAGCATAAGGGCACTTAGTTCTGCATCACCATCCTGCACTCAGCTCCACCACCCAACAATGCTGTTTGTGTCCCAGCTTCTCTGCCCAATGCCCAGAGCCACCGTGGGCATCCAGCACTCTTGCTCTGACCCGCAACCAGCACCCACTGCACACGCCCATCTCCCTGGCTGGCACCTGCAGCCTTCCCTGCTGCTGCATCTCTGCTCTCCCTACACCTCTTTTCTGTCTCTCCTGGTCTCCTTGGCCCTGGCATGTAATTCAGACACAGCAGAGAATCCTTCCCTAGTGCTCTAGCGGGAGTGCAGCTCGTGCCACTGGCCACCCCAGGCACATCCCTGCATACTGTCTGTCACCAGGAGCCTATGCAGCTAGCTCTGCTCCGAAACCCTGGTTCTGTGCCCCCTCCCAGGGCATTTGAGTAGCTCCAAAGCAGAGGACAGAAGATTTGCTCCTTACAGAGTTCATCCAGCAGACTAAAATGCTTGCACAGGTCCCATACAGAAAGGCTGGACATTGCTTACTGATTTACCACTTGTGGCTGACTCTTTGCTAGGGATTTAGCTGTGACCTGGCCATCCCCTCTCACCCAAGCTGAAGGATCCCAGTGCTGGATTCCTCAGGTGAACAGAGAAGCTTTGACATCCCTTTCTGCCCTTGCTTTGGGGAACAGAGGCAGGAAGGCAGGGCAAGATTGGCAGCCGAAGTGGTAGAGTGGGAGTAGTCTCCCGGGTGGACTACACTAGGGCCATGCCTTTCTGAGGCTGTGCCATGCCCATCCTTCAGCAGCTCCAGCAACCTATCATCCTCCCTGCCTCCTTCAAGGGACCTCCTTCAGTGCTGTCCCAGGAACACCCTGGTGCTGATGAATCACTGTAGTTGGGGTGCCATCCATAGGGATCTCCCACAGGAACATGGCCAGGGAACCCATGAGCAACTCAGAGATAGGCTATGGAAGATTCTACTCAGGAAGAGGTCTGGTTTGGAATCATCATCTTTCCTTCCCATCCTTACCTGAGCCTGCCTGCCTGGAAAAAAAATGGGTGCATATTCCTGCCCCTCTCTAAGTCCTCCTTCCACCTGGCTGCGACATCAGGGGCCTAAGGTGAAGGATAGTAATGAGCAAATAGTTCATTTTAGTAAGAGGCTAGGGTGAGAGACCTTCAGAAATGAGCAGCTCCTGCTTGCTGAGCAGGCTGAGGCATTTCAGAGAGGCAGAGGCTGTACATCTCATCTAGAAAACACCACAATTTTGTTCTGGGCTGTTACTTGCAGGTTTAGGGCTTTGCCTGGCAGGACATCCAGGGTATGAGTCTGTCACCCTAGCCCTCTACACCCAAAGGACCCAGTGGCATCACCACGGTCACCTGCTAGGGGTTTCCACAGTGAGCCATCCATGAACGTGCAGGGACCCCTGTGCCTCTGCAGACCCTGCAGACAGACACTGACACCAGGGAGCTGGCTGTCACAGTGTCAGTGGGGCATGGAGCAGCAGGACAATGCGGGACCACTGGTGGTAACAGTGGGCTCAGACCTGCTCGCCTCATAGCCATGTCAGTGGAGGCTGTGTAGCCCACAGGCCCACATCTGCCCTACAGCCGGTGCTGGAGATACTCCAACCTGCAGCTGCTGTTGGGTGAAGCAGGAGGGGGTAATCTAGCCACCCAGTGAGTGGCATGCAGCCAGGTCCTTCACTTGAGAGCCCTGCAAGTCCCACTCTCCCGCAGAAACTGGACCGGGGAGGGAGATGTTAGGGAGGGGATTGTGTTGGGACATGTCAATGTCTTGGAGCCATTTCTTTGCCTGTAATGACTGAGTGCCCTGCAGCTATGAGCCTTGCCTATCTGAGTACCAAGGCCTGCTCTCTGTCCCCTCCAGGTGTTACTTCTCTGAGCAAGCTTGAGTCCAGGTGATAGGCACAGACAGGCCTGGTGATGATAGAAGGCCAGGTCCCAAGTCAACATGGTGACCAGCCTGGGAAGACAGGACTGTCCTGGGCCTGGGTGTTGAGGGGTGTCAGTTCTCCCACACAACCTGATCAGGTTTGGGGAGAGCAAGGGCAGCAGCCCCTACCCAGGTCCTGCAGCTGGTTTTCATGTGCTGTGTCAGGGCACTGACTGCAGGAGCAGGCATTCAGTGGGACAGACAGGTTTTGAACCCTGCCTAACTTGGCCAAGCCTGAGAGGGTCTCCAGGGACCTGGCACTGTCTCTGATGTCTTCCAACCTTGTGTTTTCACCCTTCTTTGATAATCTGGGCTTTGGAGCCCCAGAAAACATGCACAGGTAGGCTGGGTCTTTCTGTTGTACATGACACACAAAGGAGCAGCCTGATCCCAGACATCCCTGCAGATGGAAGATGCCCCATAGTGAGGATTTGTTTTCAGCACAAGAGCAGAACCACCCAAAATCAAGCCACCTGGGGCATTTTTGTTCATTCTGCCTTCCCCTGTCACCATAGTCTCTGTAGCCTTCTCAGTGGGCACCCAGCTCACTCCAGACATGGCCAACCACTCACATGTGAGGCTTGAGGACAAGTAAAGATCTCAAGTTCCCAAACCTAATTCTTGGGTTTTCCCACCCAGGGCTGCTCCACAATTCCCCACCTGCAGCCCCTACCCTGGGGCCATCCTCAGAAGCCCACCATGGCCCATGCTGGGCCAGCACACTGTGGGGCTGATCCCACAGTCTGGGTGGCATCAGTCTGGGGCAGGGACAGACAGGCAAAGGGACCTCAGGGACAGAAGTCCCTGTGCTGGCTGGACAAGGGAAGGTTTTGCAGGTTCTTCCCAGCCCTGGCAGTGTTGGTGCTGGCTGCAGAGCCTGAGGAAGAGGCAAAGGGAAGGTCAGTATTGGGACTATCCCTCTGCACCTTGCTATGCCCCACAGTGGGGGTCTCTAGGGCACACAGCTCTAGCATCAGGCCACAGGAAGCATGGGCTGCCCTCACAGAAGGAGGGCAGAGAGGAGCTGAGCCTTTGAGCCATCCAGGGTGCTGTGCGGTCCCTTACCTCCATGAAGGGCACAATCCGACAGGACACATCCTCCAGCAGCCTCTTCTTGGTGATCTCATTGAAGATGACCACAGGCAGACAGAAGAAAAGGATGAGGAAGTCCCAGAAAGCCAGGCTGGCCAGGATGGAGTTCCAGGCACTCTTCATATAGTAGTTGTGCCACACAATGCACATCACAGAGAGATTTCCAATGATGCCCACTGCAAAGACAATGAGAGACAGGAACATCACGGCGTAGGCACTGTAGGAGTTCTCCGTCACAGGGTACAAGGGGTTCTGGATTTGCAACCTCTTGTCAGATGCGGTAGTGAGATTGACTCGGGGCTCTGTCCCCTTCCCATCCGTGGGGACCCCCTGTTGCTGTTCGGATGGGTCTGTGCTGGATGGCAGCAGAGCCTTGGTGGGATGTAGGCTGGCAGAATTGAGAGGCCGTGGGAACTCCACTCGCACCCCTGGCACGTACTGCTGCACCGACTTGGAGTCCTCCTCTGTCCCACGGCGCAGCCTCTCCTTCATCGCTGTGACTTCTGAACTGTCCTTGGAAATCATTGCCAGACTCTTACCTCCATCTGCACCCTGGCCGTAGTGGGTGCTGCTTTCCCCAGGCTGCCCAGACCTGCCTTGCATCACCGCAGCCCCTGGTTCCAGCAGGATCAGCAGCAGGAGGACAAGCGGCAGCAGTGAAGGCATGGTCTCCTCTGCACCCTCTAGAGAAAGTGTGTGATGGAGATAGAGCAGCCACGAGCAGAAGGACCCCAGGGCCGCAGACAGAGAGGGAGCCGTCTGGAGGAGCAGCTGGTCTGTCCGGCTCTAGCTGCTGCTCTGGGCTCTCTGGAGAGATCTGGGCAGAATAAAAGCAGCACTTGACAGTGGCAGAGCCAAGCCCTCTGCTGGTCACCCACCGACTCCCTGGGAGTCTGCCAAGTTCTGCTGAAACATGCAAGCACCCAGGCTGGGCAGCTTGACATCTCCGGCGTCCTCCAACATCCCCTCAACATCTTCCCAGCAACCCCCAACATCTCCCCAACAGCCCCCAAACACTCCCCAGTATCCCCCCAACATCCCCTCAGAACAAGCTAGACAAAAGATGCCCACTGCTTGGCACTGAGGATGGGTTGCTGAGCTCTGCTCTTCCCACTTGAGATTGCCCGCTCCCTTCCCCTGAGCAGGTGGCACTAAGGATGCCTGGCATCATGTTGCATGTCCCCTGTACACTCAGCCTGAACTCAGGACAGCCTTGAATGGCCAGACCACCTTGCTGGGGCTGGAGGGGTAACAAGTTGTCCTCAGTGGGAGGGCAAGAGGAAGGACTGGCTGGCCTGAGGTGATGCTCTTTGCCACATTGGGGTGTCAGATCTGCTGGCCCAGCTCTTCCAAGATCTGTTGCTGCTTCTAGTGACTTCCACCCTGGAACAGGGGTTTGAACAGAACTGAGGTGCCTGATCTCCTGTACCTATGACTTCTCCCCATAACTGTCATCTCTTCCCCACACACATTATCTTTCCCCATTTCCATCGTTTCTCCCCACACTGACCATCTCTCTTATGTCCTAAAGTCCCATGCCCCTATCTTTTTTTCTCCCTGTGCTGTCAGCTCATTCCCATGACTGTAAGACCAGATGGACCAGGGTCCCCTCTGGGGATATGTCCTGTGGCATATAGGAAGCCCACGGGGATGCACAACAGGCTTAAAGGAGTGGGACTACCCTAGACCTGGGGAGATCAAGGGCTGGGATGCCTCACCCCATTGCAGCCAGCAAACACCAGCTTCCCCCTAGCTGGGAACCCACTGCCATCTCCACCTGGCACTGTGCCATCTCTTCCTCAAGCCAGAAGGACTGTGGGCTAATGTCCTGAAGCACTGAGGGGGACATGAGCCTCTTGCTATGTCACTGGGAGCCGGGAAAGCTGATACCACTGGAGCCAGCAGAGAGAAACTGAGTCCCACAGCTTACAGGCTGCCCTTTCCAAGTAAGTGTGTGAACACAGCTAGCAGGACATTTACTAACATGGGTTACAGCGGTGGAATGGTCAAAATCACACTGAACTCAGCTGACTCCTGCTGCTCAACCACTGCAATTGGGCTGGCAGAGGCTCCTGTTGCGTCATGTCCCTCCAGGGCGGGGCAGGAGGAATCTCTGCTCTCAAATCATTTAGCTCAGCCAAGTGCAAGCCTCTCAGCCCTCCTGTGGTGGAGCCTCTATTGTACATGACTGTGATGATCAGCAAAGGCCACAGAACTGGAGGCACACCTGCAGCCTGGCATTTTTACTTGAAGACCAAGCCCCCTGCCAGAATCACTTTTCCCAGCACCCTGCAGGCAGGCGCTAGCAGGTACGCCTGGCTGCTCTCTTTTCTCACGCTGCTTCTCCTGCAGCCGGGTGCTGCTGTTTGACTACTGATAACGCTATGATTTTTGAGCATCATTTGGATCTTTCCAATGAGGAGAGGAGGATTTTAGCTTTTGCTGGGTTCTGCAGGAGCAGATACTGGCAATGCCTGAGATCTGTCCCGGGAGCAGAGTGACCAATGCCTCAAAGTGATCGCTGTTCCACTGCTAGTGAAGCCCTCCTACTACATAGGAAGAATGGCTCAGTTTTGGCTCAGTGACAATGTGAGGATCATGCATGGCTGCTGTGGGCTGCCAATCGCTTCAGGTGCTCTGGCTGCAAGGGACACACGGAAATCTGTGGAAGATCAGGAGGCCGACCCCATTGTTCATGACTGTTCTGGTCTTGACCCACCATCCTACACTTAAAATCAGCCAAGTGTTCTCCTTAGTGGAGAACAACCCCAAAAAATCTGGGTGGTGTCCAGTTTACACAGTGCCCAGGTGTGGGGGTGCCAGAACAGCCAGGGAATAGGCAACTTGGCCAGCCAAGCACTGCCAGCATTTTAATTAAGTTTGGTTATGTGAAGGACAGATAACACAAACTTGCTCCTTATTGAACCCCTAGTGCTGATCCCATCTCCCTCTGAAAAGGCCAGATAGGAGGAGGCCTTGGCCACACGGGAAGAGTACAAGACTGTTGTCAGAGGATGTAGGGAGGCAACTGGGAAAGCTAAGGCTTCTCTGGAATTAAACCTTGCAAGGGAGGTCAAGGACAACAGGAAGGGCTTCTTCAAATACATTGCAGAAAAACTAACGCTAGAGGCAATGTAGGCCCCCTGCTGAATGAGGTGGGTGCCTTGGTGACAGATGATACAAAGAAGGTGGAGTTACTGAATGCCTTCTTTGTCTCTGTCTGTACTGTTAGAGACTGTCCTCAGGAACCTCAGGCACCTGAGCCCCCACATGATGTTAGGATAATGCAGGAGTTTTCTTTGGTTGATGAGGACTGGGTCAGGGAGCAGTTAAGCCATCTGGACGTCCGTAAATCCATGGGACCTGATGGGATGCACCCTCGGGTGCTGAGGGAGCTGGCAGAAGTCCTTGCCAGGCCACTCTCCATCACCTTTAATAAGTCCCGGGGAACAGGAGAGGTGCCTGGGGATTGGAGGAAGGCAAACATCACTCCAGCCTTCAAAAAGGGCAAGAAGGAGGAGCCAGGTAACTCTAGACTGGTCAGCCTCACCTCCATCCCTGGAAAGGTGATGGAACACTTTATCCTTCACTCTGTATCTAGGCATATCAAGGATAAGGGGGTCATTAGGAGCAGTCAGCATGGGTTTACCAAGGGGAAGTCATGTTTGACCAACCTGATAGCCTTTGATGAGAACATAACCAGGTGGATAGATGAGGGTAGAGAAGTGGATGTGGTTTATCTTGATTTCAGTAAAGTGTTTGAGACTGTCTCCCACAGCATCCTTGCAGCTAAGCTGAGCAAGTGTGGTCTGAATGATCGGGTAGAGATGTGGATTGTGAACTGGCTGAAGGACAGAAGTCCTGTGGTCAATGGGATGGAGTCTAGTTGGAGGCCTGTGTCTAGTGGAGTCCCTCAAGGGTCAGTACTGGGACCAGTACTTTTCAATCTATTCATAAATGACCTGAATGAGGGAACAGGGTGTGCTCTCAGCAAGTTTGCTGATGACACTAAACTGGGTGGAGTGGCTGACACACCGGAGGGTTGTGCTGCCATTCATCCAGACTTAGACAGGCTGGAGAGTTGGGCAGGGAGACACTGAATGAAATTCAACAAGGTCAAGTGTCGAGTTTTGCACCTGGGAAAGACCAACCCCATGTATGTGTATAGGTTGGGGACTGACCTGCTGGAGAGCAGTGAAGGGAAAAGGGACATGGGGGTCCTGGTAGATGAAAGGATGACCATGAGCCAGCAGTGTGCTCTTGTGTCCAGGAGGGCCAATGGGATTCTGGGATGGATTAGAAGGGGTGTGGTTAGTAGGTCAAGAGAGGTTCTTCTCCCCATTTACTCTACCCTGGTGAGGCCACATCTGGAATACTGTGTTCTGGGCCCCTCAGTTTAAGAAGGACAGGGAACTGCTTGAAAGAGTCCAGCACAGAGCCACAAAGATGATTAAGGGAATGGAATATCTTCCTTCTGAGGAAAGGCTGAGGGAGCTGGATCTCCTTAGCTTGAAGAAGAGGAGACTAAGGGGTGACCTCATCTATGCTTTTAAATATGTGAAGGGTGGGTGTCAGGAGAATGGAGTCAGGCTCTTCTCAGTGAAGCCCAGTGACAGGATGAGGGGCAGTGGCTGTAAGCTGAAGCATAGGAGATTCCTTGTGAATACACGAAGCAATTTTTTTCCCAATTGAGGTGGCAGAGTACTGGCACAGACTGCCCAGAGAGGCTGGGGAGTCACCTTCTCTGGAGAGATTCCAAACCCATCTGGGCACACTTCTGTGTGACCTGGTCTAGGGAATCCTGCTGTGGCAAAGGGATTGGACTAGATGATCTTTCAAGATCCCTTCCAACTCCTAACATTCTGTGATTCTGTGATGGTGGCAACAGTCCCCACGTGAGACTCACAGAGTGATGCCATTGCACCTTGGTGAGGCTTGCAGAAACATCACTCTGTCTGGTGATGGAACTGTGCGAGGGACAAACAAAGGTAAGGCAGGGCTTGGGGCAGGAGCACAGAGAAGGATGAGGTCTTTCCTCAATAGCCATATCAGGCTGGGCGAGGGACCCCTTGGTGTGTTCCTCACCTGCCGAGAGGGATGCAGCTCCTGGCAGGATGCTGGCACCCAACATGCTCCCAGCCTGCTGCAAGGCAGCCAGGTGCTTTCTTGTAAGGAGAGGGAGCTATTTTTAGTTTCATTTCACAAGCATTGCACAACAGCCAAGTGTGTCATGGAGCTGCCTGTAGACACCAGCAGAATTCACTGTGGTAAGGTGACACTTTAGTGGCATGGAAGTGGCCTTAGATAGTCTCTATCAGCCAGAGAATCACTGTCCAAGATGCTCCTCTTCCTTCCCTCTCTCTGTCCAGGAGCTCCCAGGAAGCATGATATCCCTGGCTATCCCGAAACTGGGAGCAGGACAACAGCCCCAAAGACTATTTGGGAACTGCACATCTATCTTCTCCAGCCCCATTTCACAGACAGGTTGAGACTGTTTCTCAGCAGATGAGTGTGTGTCTGGGTTTTGCAGATGTCTCCCTGGAGGTACTTTATCAGGGTGCAAGATTTCCACTGTGACTCAGAGGAGGTTTCTTTGTAAATCCCCTCTTCCAGATACTTGATTCAACCCTCCAAGTTTGGGACAAGTCTGCATAAAAATCACATCCCACTTAAAACCTGCATCTCCCCACCCCTGGACCCACAGGGACAACCCCCTCAGTTACACATTCAAAATCATCTGATATAAAAGTGACAAAAGTCAGAAGTGTTTCTGAACCTAACATTGCACTACACCAAATATCTTCCCCATTCTGCAGCTTTCAAATGCTGTTACTTTGGAGCAAGACTGTTTTGTTGCAGCCAAGGGCAGCTCCAAAGCCATCCAGCAACTGCTTCACCTGCCATCCACCGTGACCACACAACCATTATTGGCTCTCTAGATGCTGGGGATGGTTCAGTAGTGACATGGGGATGTGAGGGAGATGCCATGTCTGATCCCACCACTGGACTGTCTCTCCTGCTTTCTGGCAAGCTTTGGTGAGCTGCTCAGAGCTACCACAAGCTACCTCTGCCAATGCAAAACAGAAATGGATCTGTCTTTGGTGCCTTGCAGATGAGGTAGTGTAAGCTGCTCCAGACCCCTGCCACCCTCTGCCACTCTCACCCTGCAGAACCTTGCACATCTCCTGTTGCTAAAGAGACTTTGGGCAGGCGCCGCGTAAATAGCCAATGAGAGGAGGAAAATAGCTCCCTTTGTTTCCACCAAACAATTCGGGCTGCTCAGGAGCAAAGCAATAACAGTGCTGGTACACGCCTGTTTGCCCTGTGCTGTTAAGAGTGATCTGCGTGGCTCCTTGAAAAGGGGGAAGAGGGCAGGGAGGGGACACAGTAAACATAGACAGCTGGTGCAAACAAACCTACTGCTCAGACAGCTGCTGCGCTAAGGCAGGGCTGTGGGAGGTGGGCAATGGCGAGGAGCTCCCCACTACTGCTATCTATGCCCCTTCCTGACAGTGCTCCCATGTGAATTTCATGCCCTCCCACTGGCAGGTGAGACTAGCCCAGCGTCTATGCCCACTCTGGCTCCTGTGTCACAAAATTAACCTCTGGTATGCTGGGCTGAGCCTACCCCACTCAATGCTTTATGGTAGTTTGGAGATCCCATCAGTGTCTTGATGGTGCTCATCCTGCAAGCTGCTGGCTCCTGCAGGCATGGTATGCAATGGTTCAGCCCAGAAGTTGTGGGGTTTTGGGGCAGCCTGTCATGTTTGACCATCATGCCAGCCAGCTGTATGCAGCAGCCACAACATCCATCTTCGGACCCTGCAGCTCCCTCCTGCCCTGTGCCTCCTCCCTGGACCTGATGGAAATCCTCTCCCATCCAACCACAACCACGCTGCACTGAGCTTGCAGCTGGCACTGCTGGAGCAGCCTTCCCAGCCTCCTGTGGGATGTTGTCTCTGCTCCTTGTGGGCAGGTTTCCCAGTAGTCACTGGTTTAAAGCACAACATGAATACTCAACCCCATTTTGCAATGGGGAAGCAAAAATGATGGTGGGATTTTCCTTGGGTCAGCAGGATGTGAATTCCCAGGGCTTCCTTGCATGGGCCACCACGGGGATGTCGAGGCTCTCTGTGGGTCAGTGCTATGACACTGAACACAGCCTTGTCTGTGAGGGGAAGCATTATCAGCTCACTTGTTTTTGCAACGGGACAGTCACATTGTTTTCAGGGGAAGAACTTAGAACCCAAGGGAAGTTCATCTTAGGGCAAAGGAAGTATCTTCCCATAGAATGAAATAAGTGATGGTCTGAAAGCAAGTAAGAGGCCTTTTGGAGAGGCCAAGAGCTTGCTTGGGCCCTTTGTTAGAGCGCACTTGGTGACTTAATCCCAAATTGCCTTTAAAGGGATTGAGGACTCACAAGTGCAAAAATGCAACTCCTAAGCTTAATGTAGAAAATAAACCATCTTCAAGCCCACTACCTTCTTTTTGGGGGAGAATGAGGTATTTGTTTTCTCCATTTGCCTCAGTTCAGTCCCTCCAGCTCTAGTAATAGCTCCTCTGTTTTTCCCCTGTTTTGGAGTAAACCCTATGCTCCCTTCCTGCTGTGTTCTGCTCTGGCAGAACACACTGCAGCTGAGGGCTTCAGAGCTGTACAGACCTTGAGTTTGGGGTGACAGTCGGATAGGCACTGGGATGTCAGCTGTTGAAAACCACCATGCTGCAAGGTGGGCTTGTCACCCTATGTTTCCTAGTACCAAGGTGCTTCACATCCCTGACTGATGTCAGTGAGTCCCAACTTCTCCTGCAGCTGTGGAAGTTAAAGCCCAGCTGGCTATAGAGCATAGCTGGGACTCCAGATGAACAGGAGAAAAGTCTGGGAAAGCTTTGAGGGCAGAGAGCCTGTGCTGGCTGACTTCTGTCTGGCCTGCCATCCCTGCTTTTGTCAGCAGAGGGAGAGGCAGATTGGGTTACCTGTAATTGTAACCCACCTGCCTGCCAAAATATGGGCTCTGGAGAAACAACGGTGGAAAATAACCTGCCTACAAAAAGAGAGGTGCCAAGCAGTCCTGAGTGACGCACAGGGCTGGCCTCCATCCATACTCTGCCTGAATCATTCAAGGTCTCACAGCAAAAGTCAAGGTGATTTGCATTATTGAGAATATCATGTTTTTCCTGTCTTTGGAAAGCTGAGAGAAGGAAGCTGCCGCATGGGCAGTCTATGCTTAGGTGCCCTGCTCGGGTTGATGGGCTCCCCTGTGCAGGGGTGATTAACCACCCCAAGGGTTGCTGGGCTTCAAAACTGGCAGCAGGGTGGTCCAGCGTCACAGAATCCTGTGGGAGGGGACCTGTCACAGATGGGCCAGAAGCTGTGTGAGAGGCTGTGTTGTACCTAGGTGGACCTCATGTACAGGCAGCCATATCCACAGGCAGCCTGGCAGGACCGTGAATTCCTTGGACGTGTGGCAGTGACCACAGGTTTCCACACTGCAGGAGGTCCATTCAGAGACCTCTGCCCTACCCCATATGCAGATGTAGACCTTTGAGTGGCCTCGCCTGGTCCCCCCACCGCTTGCCTTCAAACCAGACGGCTCATCCTCACCACCCTGACCAGATACTGCCCTTTCTGGATCCATGGTCAGCCCCTGGCCACTGCGGCCAGGGCCTGATGCTCTGAGGTGCTGAGCAACCCCAGAAATGTCCATCCAAGTCAACATTTGCCAACAGACACCACAGAGCCAGTGCCACTGCTTGCCCCTTCCTATGGGGTGAGGTGTCAGTGTCTGGGGCTGGCAGCGGGGTGAAGAGCAGGCACTGCCTGGCCACCAACCCCACTGATGGCCGGGGACAACTGGGAACTAGAGGTCCCTGCCCTCCCTGAAGGACATGCTGGGGGGGCTAGCAGGGGTGATTTGCCTACTTGATATTCACCAGCCCAGCAGTGCATGGGTACGGGGGACAGGGTCCAGACCCCTTGACTTTGTCTACTCTGGCTATCCACAACCCAGACAGTGCTACTCTCCTCCCCTGACAGAGGGACTGGTCCCCATCTTGCTGCTGAGGAGCAAGGCACTGAGGTGACATTTGACAGCTGCTGTGGATGCCCAGCCCTGGGTGGGGACTAAGGTCACCATGCAGAAAGTTCAGCTGCTTGCTGGTGGAAAAAATGGGGAAATTCCCTGCTCTGTGAACATGCAAATGAGGGCCGGCCCTGGGGACCCTTTGCCTAAGCCCCCTGCCCCCTAAGCCCTCCTTCTCCAAGCTCCAGTAGGGCTGAGGGCTCCTCATGCTGCTCCCACCGTCACAGTAGATTGGTCCCCCTAAAATCTGTCCTCTATCCTGGAGATGACCTGATCACAGGGCACAATAGTGTCCACAGGGCAGCTCTCACTGCTCACAGCCCACATGTGTGGGCTGTGCTCATGCCCTGCAAGACAGCTACCCCTTCCTGAACGAAGGAATGATGAAACCAATCTCTGGAGCCAGAGGAGCTTTTGCTGGAGCCAGGTACAGGCAAGGCCACATCAAGACTCCAAGGACCAGGGGTGTCATGTGGAGCTGGTCACACTCTCATTGCTGTGGCAGAGAAGGTGTGGGGGAAGATTGTGCCAGGGTCCTTAGAGGTATAAGCTTGTGGGAGGAGACAGGCACCTATCTGTGTTCTGCCATACAAGATTGCTACCTGTGCCCAATGCAGAGCACAGAGAACTGTGGTTCTGGGATTGTGCTGATACTGTATGGCCAGGCCTTGCCTGACAATTGGGTAGGGGGGATCCCTTTGAGGTCCCAGAGGTGCACACATTCAGTAGCCTGTGCTCTGAAGATGTCTCCAGACTAGGCTCAGGAAAGCGCAGAGTACAGGAAGGGAATGTCCTGCACCCTTGTCTTAAAAGTCCTATTTTCCAGGGCTGTGAAAATACCTGGGATGCTTGGATGATGATGTATGATGCAGGGATGATGCTCTACCAAACTTGTTATCCTGCAGACTCCCTGCATCCTGGGATGATCATGTTACAGCCACAAGAACAGAGCCACAGGTGGGTGAGATGGGCTCCATCAGTGTCAGAACTATCCCAACACCTGCAGTGTCAGCAAGGCCAGCCACAAGCACAGAGGTTCAGTGGGATCCTCACACCATCCATCCCAGGCTCAAAGCCCTACCACCTGCAGTTCAAAGAGGTTAGCCATGGCCATAGCACCTGGCCAGTGAGAGGGAGAGATTGTCCTCAAAGATAGAGAAAACCCCAGGCTCACTCTGCAGTTTTCCCTGATGACCTTGTGACTCAGTTCCACACTGGGAGTTGCTCAGCACTGAGACAGTGACCCACATGATCACCAGCCAACAACCCATGAAGGGCTGGAGCTTCTCAGTGCTGCAATAAGGCAGGAGCCGGCAGCTTGCAAGATGTTATCCCCTAGATTCAGGTCAGTATCTCTCACTTCACACTTGAAGCCAGTGGCCCTGAGTCATCAGATGACACAGCCATATTCCACTGGTATCTGCTAGGTGTGGCAGCAAGATTGGTGACTTGAAGATAGCTGGGTCATGTGTACCAAGAAGGTAGTGATGTATTAATTGCAACCTGGTGCTAATGACACTCATAACTGTAGGTGGGGAGATCTTTCTGCTACTCACAGCTTTGGGCAATTGCTGAGGAACTGCTAAGGCAGACTACTTGGCTGGCAGGTTTGACAACTGCCAGAATTTGGGCCATTGTCTTCTGCGAGAAGCTATTGAGCTCAACCCTTTTGTGGCTATCTGGGGTTCATGCCTGAGGAAGTCTCTTCACCTCTCTGTTCCTGTCCCTGACAGCACAACCACCAGCATGGTCTGCTGCTTGTCATGTCCCGATCTCATGGTGGGAACTTCTCCGTCTACTCCACTGGGTCAGATGCATCATGTAGGGCAGAGTAAGCCCTGGACTTTTCATCTTTGCAATCAGCGGAAAGCTGGGCTCACCAAGGCCACAGCATTAGGCCATGGGATTCTGGAGCCCCCAGACTGTGGATACATAGAATCATAGAATTGTCAGAGTTGGAAGGGACCTTAAAGATCATCTAGTTCCAACCCCCCTGCCTGGCAGGAGCACCATCCACTAGATCAGGCTGCCCAGGGCCCATCAAGCCTTGTCTTAAAAGCTTTCAAGGATGGGGCTTCCACAACCTCTCTGGGCAAGCTGTTCCACTGTCTAACCACCCTAACAGTGAAGAACTTCCTCCTAAAGTCTAATCTAAATCTACCCTCCTCTAGCTTGCACCCATTTCCTCTGGTTCTATCACTGTCTGACCTCCTAAAAAGTCCCTCACCAGCTTTCTTGTAGGCCCCCTTCAGATACTGGAAGGCCACAATAAGGTCTCCTCGGAACCTTCTGCTCTCCAGACTGAAGAACCCCAACTCTCAGTCTGTCCTTGTAGGAGAGGTACTCCAGTCCTCTGATCATTCTCCTGGCCCTTCTCTGGACTCGCTCCAGCACCCCCATATCCCTCCTGTAACAGGGGCTCCAGAACTGGACACGATATTCCAGGTGGGGTCTCACAAGAGCAGAGTAGAGGGAGAGAATCACCTACCTCGACCTGCTGGCCACACTCCTCTTGATGCAGCCCAGAATATGGTTGGGCTTCTGGGCTGCAAGCACACACTGACAGCTCATGTTGAGCTTCTCATCCACCCACACCCCCATCAAATGCAGCAGTGGGATGCTGCAAGCACATCCAGCACATGCTTTGACTTCTACTGTTGCTAGAGAGCATTTACGTACCAGGTGGTTCCTGGTAGGTGATATACAAGTGGAGGGGGCACATTCAGGCTGAAGGGCAGCATGCCCTTGGGGATTCTGGTCACTGAGTTGGAGCAGATTTAGGCCCATTGGCCTAAAAGTAGAGGTGCTGTTTCTTTTCCCTAAAACACGTGATATCTCCGTCTCCGGACTGCAGGAGAAGATTTACATAACATGGCCCATGGGAAGAGGATGTTGGTGTTTTGTGTCACCAGCCACCTGAGCTGCAATTTACCCCAGTATGAGAGAGGTGAAAAGCCTGGCCTACGTGCTGGAGATTAGAAGCCCAGGACTAGTCACAATGCCTGCACCCACCTAGGGACCCTACATACATGGGGCAGATGGTCTCTTGGTCCTATGAGGGTGTCTTAAGTCTGTTGTTCTAATCATGGCTATACAGGTGGGCTCAATAAGGCAGAACAAGGTTCTGCCCAACCAGGTAGGCCTCTCCCTTCTTTCTGGGATGCTCAGAATAAAACATTTCCCTTGGTCTTACTGTATAGGAGCAACCCCAGGGCTACTAGCAGGGACCAAAAGCAGAGTGCGGGAGAGAGAAAATGGAATGTAAATAGTGACACTCCATAACCATTATATGTGGCAAAGCACTGGATGATTGCTGTCACCTCAGTACCAGACGTTACTTCACTGTTACAAGTAAACTCCCAAAGAAGGGAGGGAGAAGAAGAGAGCCACTGCTGAGCAAGGATAACAAAAAGCTGTTAAGGATAACAAAAAGCACTTCTACAAATACATTAATAACAAAAGGAGGGGCAAGGAAAACCTCCATTCCTTGTTGGACTTGGGGATCATCCCTTGTTACCAGGGATGAGGAGAAGGCTGAGGTACTCAACACCTACTTTGCCTCACTCTTCACCAGTAGGACAGGTGGCCCTCATGATAACTGGCCTCTGGAGCTCACAGATAGAGACAGTAAACCAAATGGCGCCCTTGTGTTCCAGGAAGAAACAGTATGAATTACTGAGCCACCTGGATCCACACAAATCTATGGGACCTGATGGATTCCATCCTAGGGTGATGAGGGAGTTGGCAGAAGAGCTTGCCAAACAACTCTCCATCATCTACCAACAGTCCTGGCTCTCTGGGGAGGTCCCAGATGGTTGGAAGTTGGCAAATGTCAATCCACAAAAAGGGCTGCAAGGAGGACAGCCTGACCTCAGTGCCTGGCAAGGTTATGGAACAGATCATCCTGAGTGCAATCACACAGTACCTTCAGGATGGACATGAGATCTGACCCAGCCACGGGTTTGTGAGGGGCAGGTCCTGTCTGACCAATCTGATCTCCTTTTATGATCAGGTAACCCTGGTGGATGAAGGGAAGGCTGTGGATGAAGTCTATCTGGACTTCAGTAAAGCCTTTGACACTGTCTCCCATGGCATACTCTTGGATAAACCGGTAGCCCATGGCTTGGACAGGTGGTCTCTCAGCTGGGTTAAGAACTGGCTAGATGGCCGGGCCCAGAGAGTGCTGGTGAATGGAGCTGCGTCCAGCTAGCGGCCGGTCACCAGTGGTGTCCCCCAGGGATCAGTGTTGGGTCCAGTTCTGTTTAATATCTTCATCGATGATTTAGATGAGGGTATTGAGTCCATCATGAGTAAATTTGCAGTTGACACCAAGCTGGGAGGGAGTGTTGACCTGCCGGAAGGCAGGAGCGCTCTGCAGAGGGACCTTGATAGGCTGGAGAGATGGGCTGATTCCAACAGGATGAAGTTCAACAAGGACAAGTGCCGGGTCCTGCACTTTGACCATAACAACCTNTGAAAGGAGGTTGTAGTCAGGTGGGGGTTGGTTTCTTCTCCCAGGCAACCAGCAGCAGAACAAGAGGACACGAGCTTAGGCTCTGCCAGGGAAGGTTTAGGCTGGATATCAGAAAAAAGTTCTTTACAGAGGGAGTAATCAGGCATTGGAATGGCCTGCCCAGAGAGGTGGTGGATTCACCATCCCTGGAGGTTTTTAAAATAAGACTGGATGTGGCACTTACTGCCATGATCTAGTAATCATGATAGTGTTGGATTAAGGGTTGGACTTGGTGATCTTGGAGGTCTCTTCCAACCCAGATAATTCTATGATTCTATGATTCCAAGACAATGCTAGGGTGTTTCTGGCCTGCATGCCTGGCCTCATAAAAACTGTGGGTGTAAAAATGTGGGAGTATCTGGGGCTGTCTCCCCACTCCCAGCACTCAATGCAGGCTGGCAGATAAGCTACCACAGGCAGGTATTTGAGCTAGTGTTTTGTCAGGCTCTGGGGTTGGTGGAAGCGCAGGCTGCCAGGCAGGTGGTAATGATGCCAGACACTGCCAGAACACTCCTGTCAGCAGAGATTGGCATCAACTGATCAGACACTTGTGAGAAAAGCTGTACCTGAGGATGTCCTTTTCTCTTATATGAGGCACATAGAACTCTGTCTTCACTGGGACAAGAGAGCAGCCAATTGCACCATATGTGCTGGATTAAAAAAAATGTTAAGGAAGTCAGTTGGAAGATTTTAATAGGACGTTTTCCAAAAGAATCATAGAATCATCTGGGTTGGAAGGGACCTCCAGAGGTCATCTAGTCCAACCTCCCTATAGTGAGCAGGGACATCCCCAACTAAATCAGGTTGCTCAGAACCCTATCCAGCCTCACCTTGAATGCCTCCAGGGACAGGACCTCAACCACCTCCTTGGCAACCTGTTACAGTGTTCCACTACCCTCATGGTAAGAAACTTTTTCCTAATATCTTATCTAAATCTACTCTTCTCTAATTTAAAGCCATTGCCCCTTGTCCTTTCACTACAGGCCTTTGTAAACCAGCCCTTTCTAGCCTCTTTGTAAGCTCCCTTCAGGTAGTGGAAGGTGATTATTAGGTCCCCCCAAAGCCTTCTCTTTTCCAGGCTGAACAATCCCAGCTCCCTCAGCCTGTCTTCATAGGGGAGGTGTTCCAGCCCCCTGATCATTTCGTAGCCCTCCTCTGGACCCGCTCCATCAGATCCATGTCCTTCCTATGTTGAGGGCTCCAGAGCTGAACACAGTATTCCAGATGAGGTCTCACCAGAGCAGAGCAAAGTGACAGAATCGCCTCTCTCGATCTGCTGGTCATGCTTCTTTTGCTGCAGCCCAGGATGAGATTTGCCTTCTGGGCTGCCATCATGCACTGTTTGCCTATGTCCAGCTTCTCGTCCACCAACACCCCAAGTCCTTTTCTGCAGGGCTGCTCTCTATCTCCTCATCCCCCACCCTGTATTGATAGTGGGGATTGTTCCGACCTAGGTGCAGGACCCTGCACTTTGGTCTTGTTAAACCTCATGAGGTTCATCTGGGCCCACCTCTCCAGCCTGTCCAGGTCGGTCTGAATGACATCCTGCACCTCCAACTTATCAACAGCACCAAGCAGCTTAGTGTCATCAGCAAACTTGCTGATGGTGCACTCAATCCTGCTGTCAGTATTGTTTATAAAAAATATTAAAGAGTACAGCAAGAAGAGACATTATTCGAATTACCTTTTAACATAGAATTGCCCTTAAAAAGGTCTTAAAACCCCACCTGGTCAAACCAAACCTCACTTAAAGATTTTTTTGCTAATTTACTGGGCAATAAATAAACCCTTGTACCAGATCTAGTCCTCTTAAATGTGCAACTCTTTGTGCAAAGTGGCCTTCTTTAGCCTTGCAGTAATATAAATACTCCTTTATCAAACAGCAAGACTACTCAGATGGTTTTCAGTTGATCTCAGGTTGAACCAAGAACTGGTGAGCACAAAGCAGGGGTCTTAGTAGAATCATAGTGTAGATTGTAATCAAACGGTAAAGTTGGCTAAAGTATAGATGGAAACATCCCACTGTGAAAGAACCTGAAAAATCACCAGGGATTATGCAAATTGCCTGCATCAATAACCAGCAGTGGAAATGACCACAAAGTGAAAGGCAAAGTGAAAAAAACTCTAAAAAATGCAGTGTTCATTCCGAGCCCAGGGAGCCTATGCTCTTCTAACAAGAAGATTATGCTAGCATCATTCTGTGTCCTGTACCCTGTGTCTTCCACCTACCCCAAAACTCTGATAGATAGCAGCAAAAAAAGACCCCCAAAATGAGAATGAACAGACAAAACCCAGCAGTTTCATGGAGGATGAAGTGGGCAAGATTTGAAGCTGAAAGAATCTGCAATAGTAACTTCCCAAAACCTGCCCCAAACTATTTTGTCATTGCCAGTTGAGCAGATCCCACATAGACAGGACTTGACTTGGCACCTCTGGCCTCTGTGTCTCAGAGAGAAGACCTGGCCATAGACCTTGTGCAAACATATCTGGCTGGGGGAAGCTGTGAGGGTGAGAGAGACCAGCAAGAGGTGTGAGAGACTGAGTCAGTTTTGTTTAAAATAAAAATCCTGTCAGCAAGGTCTGGCACTGAGTTTTGTTATGTGCTCAGAAGTAAGTCATTGCTCCTCTTGCATTTATGCTCTAATCTCTACCAGAGCAATTTGATCAGTGCTGCTGCCCTGGTTAGGATGTCAGTACTTCACTGGAGACGATTCCTGCTTTGAGTCAGAGTTTTAGTCCCAAATGGTCCCTCACACTTGGGGACAGGTCTTCTATTTCCACTATCCTACATGGTTTTTTTAGTCTGTGATGCCTATCTCTACCCATCTCACTTCCTCTGTCAGTGGCAGAGGTAACTCTGGTCCCTGACAGAAACATATTTTTAGGCATCTCTTTTTATGATTTAGGCATCTCTTTTTTGTTTAAATGGCTCTCTATTTGCTGAAATTACTTTTCTCTTTTCTCTATCACAATTTTCTCACTTTTCTTCCTGTCCTTTATTCAAGGATGCTGAAGTTTTCTGATCTTAGCCTGGAGAATGGATGGACCCTTCTACATCCACTGATCTTTTCCCACTCCATGTCGAAAACTGGCAAGAAGCATTAACTGCTTGATACCAGCCACTCTGTGCTTCTGCAGTTTCATTGGAGTCTGCTTTGGACGGGTGTTGAGCCTGAGACATCTAGATGGGGTCATGCTAAGTAGTCACTGCATGGGGGCCAGGTCTCAACAACCATATGCCCAGCCAGCCCAGGGTCAGCATGGTGGCAGAACACCCAGAGGGTCCAAATGGCAGCAGCCTGTTGGTAGATAAACTCTGGGAGAGCTGTGAGTGGGAAGACCAGTGCACAGATGCAGAGAGGGAACTTTCTCCTCCCAGAAGAACAAGAAGCCTGCATGATCCATCTAGTGTAGCTTCAAATCTGAACCCATGATGGTACTCACTGTCCTCTCTTTCCCTTTTCCCTGTCTCAAACAAATTTCTGACCTTGGATGGCAGAGTGCAGGTTGACATGCTCACACCTGCGCCTGGCTGTGAACATACACATCACCTCTGTTGGGACAGTGGTACCCTTTGTGCAGCTCCTTTTTCCTACCAACCACAGTTCCCTGCATGGGGGAATGACACAGCAGAGATATTCTCCTGTCCAGCAGGGTTAGAGTATTTGGCTGCCTGGATGCTCTCTCAAGCATTATCTTCCTCTTGTAGTGCTAGAGACAGGATAAGGAGAGCACTCCTGAGATCTACAAAGCAGAAGTAATGCTGCCTGCCAGGGAGGAATGACATCAGAGGTGGCCGCACTGCCCGAAGGAGACCCCCCTCTGTATGGGCCTCCATGTGTCTGGGCAGGTTTAAGCACACAGGTTTAAGCATCTAGCAGCCACTGCGGTGGCTCTTTGCAGCTCTCCATGACTACATAAGGGCCCTGCCTTTGTGGGATCCAAACTTATCCTCTAAGAGTGCATCCCTAGCAGCTGCTGGAAGCAGTAGAATTAGCCTGGCCAGCACATTATCGGCTCCTGAGATCCCAGTCAACTGAGCTGGGCAGATGCATTTCAGTTCCAGGAAAACACCCAGCCAAGTCACCAAGTGGTGTTGCAGAGATTGAATACACTGATACCGCTGGCATCTAAGCTCCCCATAGCCTAGGTGTAGAACAGCCTTAGAAAAACCCTCCAAGGCTGTTCCAGTGGTGCACAGGCTGGGGCATGTGCTTCCACTTCAGCAGTACCTGGCCTTTGGTCAGGCACACCATAAAGTGTTGATGTAAAAAAATTCTCTGGGGAAGGCTTCTTTTATTTTAAACCAATTTTACTCGTCCTCACACCCACCCATACAAAGGATTTGACCAGATTACCATTGTGGAGCACAGAATGTGAAAGATGCTAGCAGATAGGTCTTCCTTGTATCTCATGGGCTTCTCTTCATCAGCTGCAGCAAACCAGTGATGACAGGTCATTCACACCCTTTGGGAATCAACTATGTTAGTGGCAGAATGTTTAACCTCAGATCCTTGCTCAAGTCACCTTCCAGGAGCCTCAGGCAGGATTGTTGTCCCGTGTCTGAGCTTCCTTGTTATGGGTGTCTTTACAGGCGCCATCATGGTGCCGGGAAAGGAGGAAGGTGTAAGGGATGTGCTTTTATATTTTTTCCATTCTCCTACCAAAGCCTAAGTCTTTTATTGGTGAGTTATCTGCATCCAAGCCTTATCAATGCACAGACATCTGGGCTGATGCAAACATCAGATTCCTCAGCATCTGCCTATTATTGATTATGCCCCTGGTTATCAGTTCAGACCATTGTCATAATTTCCCCTTTGGGGTTCCTTCTGCTGCTTTCATGCCCAGCCATTCCCACACACACTTTCTCCATCCCAGTCCTAAAATATCTGTTTTGCAGCTCTACAAGCAGTACAACAAATCTAGTATTTGTGTTTCTGGTGACCATAACAATTGCTTGGACAGGGAAAACAGCAGCATAAAACCTGCAGCAAAGGTTATGTGCAAAAAGAGGGACATTATTAAAATGAAGAAACTAAGAAAATGAGGAAATTAAGAATAGTGACAACCAAAAATGTAAAATGTTGGACATAATAGAAGTATGATACTGAAGGCACAGTGTAAATGTACACTGTCTGTCCAAAGAGATTCTAGAAGTATTATATAATATGTTTTTAAAAAGCAAGTATGGGAGCCTGTTGGAGGTAAAGTGATATCTTTGAATAAGCCATAGCCGTGTCCAAACAAGGCAAAAAACAGAGTCTAAACCTGGGCAAGTGAAATGTAAAATCACAGTAAGGTGAGCCAAAATTTTTTTTGAGGAACAACTTGCTAAAGGCTTAACTACTAACTTGAATTTTTTTCCTTTAAGTACACAAAATATGTTTCCCTGCCAAAGAGGCTGGAGTCGACAAATGATGAAGTAGAACAGGAGCACTCATGCAAGGTAACCTGTAAGAGAAGAGGGATGAATTCCTTGTATTGTTCCCTGTAGAGGCACACCAAGGTTCTTCCCAGGCTGGACTCTTTCTTCACAGTGAAGAAGTTAGATGAAGTCCTTTAGACGGGGATGCCAGTACAAGAAAATTTCAGAACATGATACTTTACATGAATGAAGTGAAAAAATGCTAGGACTGTCACCCAGAGAAATGTCTTCACATAGAGGCTCATGAAACTCACTGGTGGTGTTACTGACTAGCAGGGGATCCATGGCATATGGTCTAATAGTATGTTACAGGGAAGACCCACAGTGATTTTGGCAGAGAAATGGTCTCTAAAGATTGAGGTCATCAGCTAAGTCTGAGGGGGATCCTCTCTTGTGCCAGTGCTGTTGATAACACTAAAAGCTACAGAAAGACCCTATGGTAACAAATGATTGCCCATTAAGTCAATACATGTCGGACAATACCAAAGACAGAACTGCTCAGGAAAGCCCCTGTGCAGGTATAATGAAGTAGGAGAGGACCTTTCTGTTGTCATGTGCTACGACTTAGTGCCACAAAGTGGTATACAATAAGGAGGGAAGGAACACAAGTGATGCTTCACACCCATTTCCCCTCATTTTGTCCAGTGCCTCTGCCTACTCATGTGCTTCTGTCCTGCTCTGTGTCTGCTGCACAGATTGAGCTGCTCCCTTCCACTGCTCTCCTAAGGAATCAGAGATACTGCTTAAAGTTCTCAGGATTGCAGCCAGGAATAATTCTCCAGTTCTCCACCTCTACTCTTTTGTTTCCTCAGGCTCTGGGGCTTGCTCAGAGATCACAGAGTAGAGCAGGGAAGACAGGGAACTGATGTTTAAAACCTGGTCCAGGTCTTTGATGGCCTTCCCAGGAAGGAAGCAGTGTTATCCTCACCTAAAGGTGTGGCACCAATTCCTGCACCAGGGATGCACATGCCTGGGCTTGCCTCTCATGGCATGCACCCATGGGGTGAACTAAGGGAAGGCTCTGTCCTCTCCTCAGGAGTTGGATCCACAGGAGACCCACTGCCCTGTTGGCAACGTGCCCTGTGTACACGTTCAAGAACATGGGACTGGGGCAACTCCACTGGTGCTGTCACCAATCCATGGGTCCATGCAAGGAATGGGGATGGGATCCTTCTAGTCTTCCATGAATTGGGGGTCCCTGTAAGCCAGGGCCAGGACGTGGACATAGGTCACAACTGTGACACCAGCCGCTGTCCCAGACTGCGATGCAGCAGCCAGTGAAAAACTGGTCATGTAAAAGCAGTAAGACTCTAGGAGGGACCCAAGCAGCCGATCAGAGCCAAGCTCTCACCAATAAATCCTCAGGAGAGACCCAAACAACCAATCAGAGACTGCTCGTTGTTGCTGCACCCATGGGAGTGGCAGCTGTGTTCTGACTGGCCCTGGAAGCCAGCCTGTTCTGCACTGGAATCAGTCAAAAGTGATTGGGTCACTTGGGGATCTGAATTTTGTCATGATTATGGAGCACGGCACCAGAAGCATAGAGTAAGCACGGTTCCCCATAGGAAAGGAGCCTACCCCATCCCATACCATGCTCCCAATATGCTCATTGGTGCATGTCCCGATGCCACTGTGCTGCAGGGCAGTGATAGCCTGAGGGAACGTGGCAGTTGATACACATCAGTTCTGGCCTGCCATCTGAGGGGAGAGGCCACAGACTGGAGAGTCACATGAGTGGGAAAACAGGAGCAGCAAAGGACCTGCCAGATTTGTTACTGATTTACAGGCATGGTTAGCCCCTGGATATGCTGTGCAGTGCCTCTCCCGTCTCCTCCAACACCCTCTGATTCCAGGGATGCGTGAAAGAATTTATCTTGCAGAAGCCAGAAACCTGCCAGGTGCTGTTGCAGCAGAGAGGCTGCAGGTCAGTCCAAGCTGTGGGAGAGCCACTGCAGTCTAGGACTGGCAAGGAAGGGGTGGAGGCTTGGGCTGGATGTGCATCTGGGGACCCAAACAGAGAAATCAGGGACAACCCTTGGGCACTGGCAGAGAGAAGTGGGTGCCCGGCTGTTTTTCCTCCAACACTGCTCCTGCCGGGCTGAGGACACCAGTTTTCACTTACTGCCTGTAATGTATGCTCCTGCCAGTCTGAACCTAGTTTGGTCACCAAGCAATGAATATCCCAGGGACATAACGCAGATTCCTTCCCAGCTGTTGGCACTGGGAACTGACATGAATCACACAATGGAAACCAGCCAGCAAGGAGGCCAGCGGGAGATGAGCCCACGTGTGGTTTTCTCTAAAGGGCCCAGTCTTGCCCAGAGCCAAACAAGGTTAACTGGGAACTGCATTTTAAGGTTAACTGCTGAAAGAAGTGAATTTGTGCAGCATGACAAAAAGTTCTGACTGGTCAGGCGTGAGCAGAATTAAGGAGATTATGGTATTGCTCTGCAGTTCCCCATATCTAGTGTAGTGGTGATCAACATGGACCTGTTGAGAGCACTTGAGATTTCCACTGACAGTTCAAGATTCTCTTTTCTGGGAGTCTGTATGTGCCAGGTGTTCCTACCCATGGTACAGCAGGTGTTCCTGATTGCAGCATGTTGCAGGACCACTGGTGACCATTGCTGTTGGGTATTCATCCTCAGCAGTGCTGCAACAGCAAAAAGAAGTTCACCTACAGAAGAAAGCAGGGAGGTAGGTCATCACCTGACACCCTCCTTTCCAGGTCATTGCAGAAAGAAATGTTGTTGTTTCTACTTCTGACCAGCGTTTCTTGTCTCAAACTCCACGAGAAGATAAAACGAAGTAAAACATCTGTTTGCATGTCGTCCTTGGCTTTACTCTAAGGAAATTTTTCAAAGTAGCACATTTTGCTCCAAAACCATTAATAAAGAAGAACTTGCTCCTTACTCTCTGTGTCCTGGCCTCACAAGATATGTAACCTGCTTCTGGCAGAAGGTGGCTATGGGGTTGATACACAAGTTAGCAAATGGTGTAAGGAAAGCAGGGGAATTTTTCTCTCTCTCCCTGGGATGACATCATATATATATAAATGCTCTAATGTGCCACCACCTTCCTGTGGGTTTGGGCCACGTTTCAGTGCACCCGGCAGTTTTCGGCTGCCCTGGGAGCATGTTCCCCGACCTCGGCGTGGTGCATCACTTTCCCCTCGGGCAAAGGCAAAAAGCCAGCAGCAGTGCTGGAGCAGGGAGCTGGCTGGAGGTTCTTCATTCATCTCCCCGCCATAAGCCAATAAGGCCAGGGTGGAGTCACAGTCCCTGCTCTGCCTGGCTGAGCCTGGCAAGCAGGTTCGGGACTGACGGGGGTGGGGTGCCGGTACTGGAAGGTGCTGGCTATCCAGGTCCTGGTAAACACATTGCGAAATTCTGTGTTTGTTGGAGCCTGAGCCTCACCTCCTCACATTGCAGCTGAGTCATTACATGCTCCAGGCTGCTCCGCACCATCCCTGCTTGGCCAGCCTCCCCTTTCCTCTGCGGGATGGCCCCAACAGGGTTCCTCTCCTCCTGCTGCAGTGTGGCATGGTTCAGGGTCCTGACTCCTCCGTAACAGTGCCTGAAGATGGGAGTGAGTCACAACCTCTACCCTGCTTCAGTTTCCCCATCCATGGTAAAAGGTCTCCTGAGCAGAAGACGGCTGATTCAGTTTACCAGCAGCCTGCGAGAGGGCAGACACATCAGACACAGACTCTGCAGGGCTAAGCACATCATGCACTACACCCGTGTTGGGAGGACAGATTCCCAGAGGGGTTTCGAGTGGGCAATGTTTTTTTCCCACCCTGCAAAGGTTTGACAGTAAACTCATCCCAAGTACTCCCAGAATGTTCACCTAGGGCCAGCCAAAGCTGCTGGGAGATTAAAATACCAAAGCACAGAGCAAGTACAGTTCACAAAACAAGGCACAGAGAATAAAAAATGCAAGTACGTTGCCTGTTCTTCCTGGAGAGTTTGACTCTGCCTCTCAGAGCCGGCAGGCACCATCTCCCAGGAAGCAGCACTCAGCTGGTCCTACCTCTCCTTCAACTCTGGCATCCAGGCCAGGACAGCTGGTGGGATACCTCCACATTTTTCACTGCTTTGAAGAGCCAGCTCCACCAAGATCATGTGAGGGAGGACTTTAGCTCCTCTTCATTTGCTCTGAAGCAATGCATCTCCCTGGCACAGAAACATGGCAACATGGCAGCATGCCAGGATGGTGCTGCCACCCATCTCCCATCTGGTGCAGCATGACACCAGGACCTTTGGCACAGGGCACTGGGCTGTCAGCAAGCACCTAGGGAGGCCCCCAAAGCAGTCCTAGGCAAGGCCTCTCTAAGACCTCAAACAGGGCTCTACTCCCCAGGACAGAAGGAAAGGCAGGCGGTGGTGGGGATCCAGGCTGGCCCCCAAAGCTGGTAGCTGTGAAGCAGGTGCCAGGGCTCATCCCTGCCCATTGTGCAATTCCTAGGCCAGTGAGCTGGATGCAGTCCGGTGCAGGTTGCCAGTGCCAGATTTATGAGGGAAGCAGTCTTTGAAGGCAGCAGCAGGACTCAGCTCTTGGCTTAATCCAACACCGGACAGAGCCTGGGAAGTCTTGTGCTGTGTTGGGCAAGTGGAGCTGGGCAAAGCCACTGGCTCACTCTTGTGCGCCCTGAGCTGGTCCAGGCACAGCCCAGGAGCTTAGCAAGGTGGAGGCAATGGGCAGGCTCAGAGACCAGAGCTGCCAGGCACTTCTCTCTTAGGCAGTTGAAGCTCACAGTCATGTCCTCTGCTTTACTGCTCTGCTTGCTATGTGGATCTCCTCATCCCTTGGCTAGTGCACTGCAGACTAGATATGTGCAGCCATGCTCTGTGCGTAATGGTATAGGCACTTTCACTCACTGCTTTTTCCAGTGTGAGGATGTCCTTGGCTATGAGTAGCCTTACTGAACATGAGCCATGCTGCCTGGCACTGAACAAGACACCTGTCAGCTTAGAAACCTGCTCCAGACCAGGTATGTTGCTAGAAGATGCCCTGGAGCAGGCTTCCTTCAGCAGCCATAGATCTAAATCTGGTCTCAGCAACAAGCTAGGGTTTCCTTAAACTCTTCTCACTCAGGAGCTGCCAATACTAGAACTCCAATAACATCTGGGGAGATGGAAATACAGCAAAGGTGCCAGACATGGCTCTGCTCCAGGTGCTCTGATCTCCCTGTCTGGCTTTCCCTGCTCACCTCTGTGCCATGCCCCCAGATATGTAGCAGAGCTCTGCCAATTAAAGCTGCATCCCCAGCTCAAGACAACTTAGTTTGCCCTCAGGAACAAGTACCAGACCTGCCACCTGGGCACTAATCAGTCACCTACAAAATAACCACCAGCTGGAGGTCACCAATGGCAGAGAGCACTGTTCAGGCTATAACAGTCTGGACCATCCACCAACAGACAGAGTCTCTTGGGCTACAGGGCCAGTGTGCAGGATCCACAGCCAAGGAGAGCCTGTGCTAGCAGTCCCTCAAGACCTCTCCAGGAAGCAGCGCCCCTGGGCAGCTTAGATTCTATCCCAACCCTTCTGCCTAGCAAGGGGCCTGGAGTACAATGTACACCAGCTACTGCCTATACCTATACCTTACCCTTAGCGTCCTCCAGAGACAGCTACATGATCTCATGCCATGCTTCAAGGTTCAAGGTTCAAGGTTGGCCTGCCCCTCTTCTTTTCTGACCCACTTATAGGGGCTTCAAAATGACACTGCTTATCCTATGATTGCAACCCCAGCATGCCTAACAGCCACATCTGTCTTGATGGCCCTGTTCATGTTATGTCTGTGCTCTACCATGCCTTATCTGCTTCTAATAGATAATAGGTTGCTCAAACCTTGGGACAATGAAGGCACAAGCTCCCCTTATTTCAGGCACAAAAATATCCCACTCATGGTTTTGCCCCATTCTATAGACTTCCTGCTCCACTATGGGCTGTGCCGGTCTGTGTGTAGTTGGAGCTGCAGAGGAGAGGCTGGGCAGTGTTTGTGGCTGAGGGCATCCAGACCCCACACATCCCTGTGAAGTTTAGCCTTTGGATAGAGGGCTTTTGGGAGCTTGGACCTGGATTACACTAGCAGACAAAGACAATTGGGATAGTCAGGCTGGCTCAGGGGAAAGATTTACTTCAGCCACTTCCAGGCTGTCTGCTACAACTAGATCTCAGACCCTGCAGCATGGGTTGCCTGAAGCCAGGCAATCAGGAGATCTTGCGGAGTCCTTTCAATGGGAATCTATGGAGAAATAGTACAACTTGCAGCTCTTGAGCAGGCATAACCTAATCCTGTTCTCCATGCATCCATCCCTGCAAAAAGCACACAGAGCCAGGAGAACATGCAAACACCTGCAAGCAGCTTGGGTACTTATTTGCATGAAGGCTCCCACCCCTTAAGGCACATACATAGAGGCATATGCATCCCCAAATGGACACAACACCTGCAGCATCAGACATGCATGGATGGATTCATGTCTGTTCTGACATGATCTCAGCTGGATCTCAGCCTCCAGGAGAAAAATCACCCTCCTGCAGAACTGTTTCATGTGAAGTGTGGGGTGAGATACACCTGTCCTAAATTAGAAGATCAATTACCCAGCTCAAACTGCCACATGTAGTGTAGGTTGATTTGTCTCCAGGCTTCCTTGATAACATCCTTGCACTTGCAAGGACATCTGTCAGACCTTGCTGTAGGGTGAGCTGTGGCTGAGAGCAGCCACCAGAAGCCAGTGCATGTCTGACCAGGCTGTAGGCACTAGTGGAAAGATGCTGCAAGGAACATGGTGGATATTTTATCACTCCAGACATATTCAGGGATCCAGTCTGATACACCTCAGCGTTGCCTAAGTGAGGTAAACAGCTGCTCTGATGCCCCGAACCTGCAGTGGACCCTTTATACACTCTGACTTCCCTGCTGCTGAAGCAGCTGGGAGCATTGCCTCAGGGGCTGCAGTAGGGAGGAGCAATCAAAGAGCAAGAGAGGTTGAAGCAGCTTATGGGTGTCAATGTTTAAAAACTGTGAGTTGCCCTCCAGCTTGCCTGTGTAATAAAGCAGCTCCCAGCCAGCAAGGACACTTGCAGAGGCAACAAAGCAGGAGTCTTGGCACCATGGAAGTTCTTGGGCCCTGTCCATGGGGGGCGCAAGCAGTGCCCACGGAGTCCTGGATCCTCGAGGTGCTGGGTCTGGGTCAGGAGGCTAGTGGCACCTGCAGGAGGCCAGCACCTGGGCGGGTGTTGTTGTCTGGAGACTGGGAAAGAGTTAGTGTTCCTGGTGATGCCTGTATCCAGGTATGCAAACTATGTGCTGTCTCAAGCATGCCAGACTCAGCAGGGGAGAGTCGCTGGTTGGCTCTGACTTTGTTGCCTGGAGATAGCTAGAGTATAGTGGGGAAAGGGAGTGGGAGTGGGGTGGGGAGTTGAGGATGGGTATGAGAGTCGAGATGGGCTCCCACATTCTGAGCTCCACTGATTCTGCTGGCTGTAGCTCATGCTCTGCTCCTTGGGGAATTTACCTGGCAAATGAGCAGGTGTCCCTGCTTCACCACCCCTGCACAACCAGGATTTGCTTTGCAAAACCAGAAGGTGACATTCAGCACGAGGAGAGGGCAACAAATACACCCAGTAACCACACACGAGGACACTACTGGCTCTGTTCATACTATCCATTAATCAATAAGCCAAACAGTCAGCATATCCACAGTCTTCACAGGAGCTGCTGCCGTAGGATCAGTCCTCTGGCTACAGTATGCCTCATCCCACAGGGTCTGCCAAGCCTCCATGGGTACAGGTGGGGTGGTGTATGACAGTGTAGCCAGTTGCTGCTGGAACACGGAATACAGTGGCCAAGGCTACTGGCTTCCCCAGGGACAACTCATTTTGTCCCTCAGGCTGAGGACACCCACGAGATACTTAGCTTCATCATGGTGTATGAGGACGATAAACATACAGAAACACAGCCCAGAGGAGTCTGATTGGCCCCAGATGAGTGAGTGTCCTGAAAGGACTTGTGGGGACTTCAGGGCTCATCTAGCCTTCAGAGCTCAAAATCTTGCCTTGATTTCATTTGCCATGAAAATCTATCACAACCAAGGGAACGTGCACAACCAGTCCCTGTGCCTGCTGCTGAAGAACAATGTGTTGCTTTGACAAAGACAAATGGAAACCACAGCCTTCAGCAGGCCCGAGCCAAGCTGGGACCCACTGAAGGGTGGAGGTACAGACCCCCATGGTAGACAAGGGAACCATCAGGGAGAAGAAGACGAGATGAAGGTGACCCTGCAGATTCCTGGGCTGGGCAAGTCTGTGGAGCTTTAAAAGGCACATAGATAGACCATGTAGGCCATGAAGATCCTGATTTTCCAGCTCAGAAAAAGTCCCAAAGCAGGACAATATCCAAGAGAACACTGAGTGGCGTCACATCTCCAAGTCATTTTCTGTTCTTGGCCTTGTCCCCAGTTGACTGGCTCCCAGGTTCTGTAGCAGGGCTGTCCAACCAGCAAAGTCCATATCGCCCTGTGAAATACAGGCTAAGGACTTTCTCCTGGTGCCTGAGCATTAGCAGAGCACAGGGGGTTAGGCATGCAGGATCTGGAGCAGCAAGGGAACCCAGGAAAATGCCTAGGGAATATTGTTTCAGGGGCAATGCCAGGAGCCCCCTCTGAAGGCAGCATGCAGCAGAGGTGCCTACCCTGCAGTGCCCAGGCTCAGGGACCTTCAAGAGTTCTGACATGTCCTGCTCCTCATGGTGAAGCGTTGGGTGCAATGCACAGAAATCCCTCATGAGCAGAAGCTCTGTGTGCACATCCCAGAGGCTGGATTTTGGGTTAGCTGCTGGTGCTGGGGCTGCTAAAGGGAAGCAAGAAGGTTCTGGTACATCCTGGGGGCAAAAGTCTCTCTTCCTGGGCTATGCATTGGGAGAATTTGACCTCCCTGTACTAAAAGCTTCCCACTTCCCTTGGGAAATGAGGATGCTGAGATGGGTGTGTTTCTCCCTCTTTGTGTCACTCACTTGGAGAAGAAGCTGACCCTTATGAGGGTTTATACGGCAGCCCATCTTCCCCATGCCAGTCCACTCCTCACAGGGAGGATCTACCATACATGGCAACATAAAGAGCTCATTGTTCCCAGATGGAAATGATCATCCCAGTGACCTGGAAACACAGAGCAGCTCTGTCAGCGAAGCTATAGGGTTTCAAAGGCTGAGATCAAAGGGGCCCCTGGGTTGGACTCTGCCAGGCCTTCAGAGACACCTGTAATAAAAAGCACCTCCTTCTAATTATTCTCATTTTGCCTGTGACAGCCACTGGGGCTGTGGGGCTCGGTGTTCATGCAGGGCGCAGCGGCAGGAGCAGGGACCTCATCCCCGCTGTGATGGGCAGGGACAAAGGGCCGTTGTGTGGGGAAGGGTGGGTGTGGGGACTTTTGGCGGTGCAGCGTTCTTTTGTCTCTGCCTGCCATGAGCCCCTACGGTGCCTCTTGCCCTCTCCTGCCTCCCACCATCCCCAGCCAGGCACCCTCCACTGCTCCCA
Source organism: Galbula dea (assembly GCA_013399015.1). Lineage (NCBI taxonomy): Eukaryota > Metazoa > Chordata > Aves > Piciformes > Galbulidae > Galbula > Galbula dea. The sequence continues at coordinate 92,534 of VWZX01000326.1, read as the reverse complement.
GCACATCTCCCCATGGTGTCCCCCTGTCCATCTGCCGCGGCTGTGCTCTGGTACTGCACAGCTGAGCAGGGTAAAGGCAGTCAGAGATGTGATAGATCGGTGGCCGGGGGGACCTGACCCCTCCCAGCATGACACAGCGGCCCCGGCATGTGCATTGGGAACCTGTTCTGCACCTTCTGCAGGACCCTGAAATCCCTCCTGGCAGCCACTCCTCAGACTGCTTCTTATCTCCTGGACTTCAGACCCCACCGTCATTATCTGCAGACACACCTCATGCATGCAGGTATCAGCACGTGAACGCTGTATTTCTCTGTCTGCTTTAAATTGACTGAGTTGGCCCTGGAAATGCCAGTGTTCTTATGCAAGCAGGCCATGCTCCCCAGGGCCATATTCCTCCAGTCGGGGTGAATGTTTCTCCTGGCATGGCAGGGACACTGAGTCCCCTTGGCTGGTACCTGAGAGGTACATCAGGGAGTGGGGAGAAGATATTTTGGGCTCCCTTTTGAGAAGTGTGAATGGCTTCTAAAATGCAAAGGTCCAGGTCCAGGCCCAGCAGAGAGCAAAGTCTGCCGTGACACACAGATGGTGTGTGGGGTGTGTTTTCAGCAGATGTTAGGATTAAAACTAGGATTGTCTCTGACCTGGGATGTCATATGCGAAATTAGGACGGCTCCCTAGCAAATTGACATGCTAATTATAGGAGAAGGAGGTGATTTATATTGGCTTATAGACTGCTACAGCCAAGGGTGAGCCATGTCCCGGGGTGGCACGGGGTCAGCTCTGACTGTGGGCTGCAGGTTCGTGAGGAGTTATATATGTATGGTCCCAGCCTGACCCTTTTCTGGTCAAATGGGCATCTGGTCTCCTCCAGGTGCTGCTGCCTTGGTGAAGCCAGCCCTGCCAGGCATGGTACTGGAGAGCTCATCTGTGGGATGAGACCAACGCAGTCTCAAATGGGAACATGAGACTCCATTGCTGCCACCTCTGGTTTGAACCAGCCTGTCCTTACCCAGGCAGTGCTGGGGAAATGCTTCAGCCTTTCCTTTCCCTCCCTTCTATTGGGGCAGCCAAAAGGAGCTGAGAGCAGAAGGGACCAGGGGTACATGCGTGGTGCGGAAACACTGCCAGCAGGGCACAGAGTCACTTCCCCACAGCAAGACTGACCAGTCCAAGCTCTGCTCCTTAGGATAGGGCATGAAGATGGCAAGTTTAGTATGATGACATTAAACATTGTCCCACTGGGGACTATCCCTCTGTCTTCAGGAGCCAACGTCTTTCTGGTCCTGGGAGCTTAGTCCACCTGGCTCATATAGCACCGTTTTAAATCTACACTCTGTGAATGCAGTTTGGTGCTGATCAGGGGGATATTGCTTTGGCTGCTAGAGCTGGAGCCCCTGGGCTGAGGTCTCTCACTCCATGGATCATGCAGTTCTCTTGGGACAAGAGACCCTTAAAAGGTGGTTCCTGTGAGATGTGTTATGAGCTGTCTCAGGGAAGTGGTCGGGGCTGTCAGGCCACTGAGGTGCCATCAGCTCCATCCTGTGCCCTGGGAACACCCCCATACATTGTGCGCTGTGGCAGGAGGCTGCAGGCCTGTGCCAGCCTGTTTGCCTTTGTTTCTGCTTCTTCCAACATAGATGCGTTTGCCTTCATGTGGCACCCAGTGCTGAGCAAACACTGTGTAGGGGGAGATGAGGAACTGTCAGAGAGACCAAGCACTGGCCAGGCAGGGACACCACCCACTAGATTAGGTCACCCAGAGCCCCATCCAGCCTGGCATTAAAAACTTCCAGGGATGGGGCTTCCACAACCTCTCTGGGCAAGCTGTTCCACTGTCTAACCACCCTAACAGTGAAGAACTTCCTCCTAAAGTCTAATCTAAATCTACCCTCCTCTAGTTTACATCCATCCACCCTAGTCCTATCACTACCTGACATCCTAAAAAGTCTCTCGCCAGCTTTCTTGTAGGGCCCCCTCAGATACTGGAAGGCCACAATAAGGTCTCCTCAGAGACTTCTGCTCTCCAGACTGAAGAACCCCAACTCTCTCAGTCTGTAGGAGAGGTGCTCCAGTCCTCTGATCATTCTCCTGGCCCTTCTCTGGATGTGCTCCAGCACTTCCATATCCCTCTTGTAATAGGGTCTTCAGAACTGGACACATTATTCCAGGTGGGGTCTCATGAGAGTGGAGTAGAGTGGACCTGTTGGCCACGCTTCTCTTGATGCAGCCCAGGATACTGTTTGCCCTCTGGGCTGCAAGTGTACACTGGTGGCTCATGTCGAGCTTCTCATCCACCCACACCCCCAAGTCACTTTTCTCAGGGCTGGTCTCCAGCCAATCTTCACCTAGCCTGGATCAGTGCTTGGGATTGCCCTGACCCAGATGTAGGACCTTGCACTTGGTCTTGTTAAACTTCATGAGGTTGGCATGGGGCCACCTCTCCAGCCTATCAAGGTGCCTCTGGATGGTATCCCTCACGTGCAACATCTCAATCGCACCACACAGCTCGGTGTCATTGGCAAACTTGCTGAGGGAGCACTCGATGCCACTGTCCATGTCACCAACAAAGATGTTGAACAAGACTGGTCCCAGTACTGATCCTTGAGGGGCTCCACTCATCACTGGCCTCCACTCGGATATGGATCCATTGACAGCCACTCTTTGGGTGCAGCCATCGAGCCAGTTCTTTATCCACCAGGCTGCCATGACTTTTGAAACACAATAGAGAGTGTCTTAGCAACCTCATTTGCCAGTTCCCTCAGTATCTGTGGGTGTATCCCATTTGGTCCCATGGACTTGTGAACTTTCAGGTTCTTCAGATGGTCACGAACCTGATCTTCACTTACCATGGGCAGTTCTATCTTCCAGCCCCTGCCATTACCTTCTTTGACTTTGGGGGTGTGGCTGTAGCCTTTGCCAGTGAAGAGGAGAGGCTTAGGGAGCTGGGGTTGTTTAGCCTGGAGAAGAGGAGGCTGAGGGGAGACCTTATCGCTCTCTTCAGCTACTTGAAAGGCCATTCTAGGGAGGCGGGTGTTGGCCTCTTCTCCCTTGTGACTAGTGACAGGACTAGAGGGAATGGGCTTAAGTTGTGCCAGGGTAGGTTTAGATTAGATATTAGGAAGAATTTCTTTACTGAAAGAGTGGTGAGATATTGGAATAGGCTGCCCAGGGAGGTGGTGGAGTCACCATCCCTGGAGGTTTTTAAGAAGAGGATAGATGTGTTTCTTCAGGGGATAATTTAGGGGTAAGAGTAGTGTAGGGCTATCGGTTGGACTAGATGAACTTGAGGGTCCTTTCCAACCGTAATGATTCTGTGATTCTGTGACTGAAGTGAAGAAGCTGTTGAGAACTTCAGCCTTCTCCATATCACCCATCACCAGTTCTCCCATTTCTATTCTGAGGGGGCCCACACCTTACCTCGTCTTCCTTTTTCCATTAACATATCTATAGATTTTTTTAACTATTCCCCTTGATCTACCTGGATAGATTTAATTCCCACTGAGTTTTAGTTTTCCTAACCAATTCTCTTACTCACTGGACAGCTTCCCTATATGCCCCCCCTTCTAGCTGTCCCTTCTTCCACTCCTTCTATAGATTCTTTTTATGAGACAGCGTGTCCAGGAATGCCTTGTTCGTCCAGGCAGGTCTCCTAGCATTCTTTCCTGCCTTTCTCTTTGTTGGGATACTTAGCTCCTGGACATGGAGAAGGTGATCCTTGAATACTGACCATGAGCCTGTTGCTCACCCATCGCATGGTGTGATTATCAAGATGAACACTATACATTTTGTCCAAAAAGATACTGTGAGAGACAGTATCAAAAGCCTTGCTAAAATCTAAAATGATCACATCAACTGGTTTACCCTGATCAACCAGTTGAGTTATGTTATCATAGAAGGAAAGCAGATTGGATAAACAGGATTTCCCCTTCATGAAACCATGCTGGCCAAACTGTTTAAGTCCAGAAAAAGAACATGAAGACGTCTACAGACCAAAGTCAAAAAACCACCCCAGTCTCAGTCTGAAGTGAATTCAACTCATTGAAGTTATGATGGTTGCTGCTGGTGTCTTTTCTCACAGTTGAAAAACTGTAGCTCATATGCTTGTTTATGTGCCTTGTGAACTGATTTAAGACAAATATAAGTCTATGGGACCTGACAAGATGCATCCTAGAGTCCTGAAGGAATTGGCTGATGTAGTTGCAAAGCCACTCTTCATGGTATTTGAAAAGTCCTGTCAGCCAGGTGAAGTCCCTGGTGACTGGAGAAACACCGCACCCATTTTTAAAAAAGGTAGAAAGGAGGACCCTGGGAACTCCCAACCTGTCAGCCTCACCTCCCTGCCTGGAAGGGTCATGGAAGATGTTCTCCTAGAAGCTATGCTAAGGCATATGAAGGTCAGAAAAGTGATTCAAGACAGTATGGCTTTACCAAGGGTGAGTCCTGACTGACCAACCTAACGGTCTTCCATGATAGAATGACTGCATCAGTAGACAAAGGAGGAGCTATGGATGTCATCCGTCTGGATTTCTGTAAGGCCTTTGACATGGTCCTCCTTAACATCTTTGTCTCCAAATTGAAGAGATATGGATTTGACAGATGGACTGTTTGGTGGATGAGGAATTGTTTGGATGGTCTCATCCAGAGGGTAGTGGCCAATGGCTCAATGTCCACATGGAGATATGTGACAATTAGTGTCCCTCAGCACTCTGCACTGGGACCAGTACTGTTTATTATCTTCATCAGTGACACAGACAATAGGATCTGGTGATCCCTCAGCTAGTTTGACACCAAGCTGAGTGATTCAGTTGACATGCTTGAGGGATGAGATGCCATCCAGACAAACCTGGACAAGCTCAAGAAGTGGGCCCATATGAATCTCATTAGGTTAAGCAAAGCTAAGTACAAGGTCCTGCACCTGGGTCAAGACAACCCCCAATATCAATGCAGTCTGGGGGATGAAGGGATGGAGAGCAACCCTGTGGAGAAGGACTTGTAGGTGTTGGTTGGTGAAAAGCTGGACGTGACACAGAAATGTGTATTGTCACAGCCTAGAAGCCAACTGTGTTGTGGGCTGCATCCACAGCAGTTTGGCCAGCAGGTTTAGGGAGGGGATTCTGCAGTACTCGGTCCAGCTCTGGATTCCTGAGCACAGGAGAAACATGGACCTATTGGATCAGGTCTAGAGGAAGCCACAAAAATAATCTGAGGGTTGGAACTCCTTTGCTGTCCGGACAGGCTGAGACAGTTGGTGTTACTCAGCCTGGAGAAGAGAAGGCTCCAGCGAGATCCTAATGCAGCCTTTCAGTAGTTAAAGGGGACTTATAAGAAGGATGAAGACAAACATTCTAGGAGGGACTGTTGTGGCAGGACAAGGGGTGACGGTTTCAAACTAAAAGAGGCAGTTTTAGACTAGATAGAAGGAAGAAATTTTTTATGATGAGGGTAGTGAAACAGTGGCACAGGTTGCCCAAAGAAGCCCCATCCCTGCAAACGTTCAAGGCTAGGTTGGACAAGGCTCTGAGCAACCTGAAATATTTGAAGATGTTCCTGTTCACTGCATGGGAGTTGTACTAGATGAACTGTAAATTTCAAAAATTTGAACATAATCAATTCATGATTCGATTCTGTCATTCCAAACTGAAAGAAAGCCACTGCTGCATGACCAAATGAACAGCCTAAATCTGTCCTTGAAGGATGACCCACATGGTTATGTGGGGTCACCAGCTCTGTGTAGGAGGGATCTCAATCCATATAGTTTGTTACAAGCACTGGCTGGGTGTCCCATATGGTCATTGCCCTCCTGTGGCCATCTCCAGGCCAGCCAAGTCCAGCAGTGTGTCTGTGGAGAAGGCTGGAGGTTGTCCAGGCTGACTTGAGCCACCCCATTACCAGTATGGACTGCACTCAGAGAAGCAGCTGAAGTAGATCGGGGTGGTTCTACAGCCCTCCCCTGCTTTGCTGAACCCACTCCTACAATCACCTTCTTCTGATGATTAACTTAACTCTCACCTGCTTCCATGGAACCTATCCCAGTCTTGCTAGATACAAGGGCCATGATGGAGTACTGCTGGGAGACCACCAACCAAGCTGCCAGGAGGACTTATGGGCATGACCACACACACTCACACCATCACATCCTACTGCTCATTAGTGCGTACCTTAAAGCCTCCCACAGGACACCAAGTGGCTGAAGAGTTGGAGTGTTCCCAGAAATAAACATTCCCCTCCACAGATCACTAGCACTGAAGAATAAGCATATGCTGCTGAAATACCTTGGGTCTCCTGTGGTGCTGGAGAAGCAGCATTGGGTCCTGGATAGAAAATACCGCACTTTCCAGACAGAGTCGTATCTGCAGCCATGACCAGCACAGGGCTGTGACTGCCTGTAAATCCCACAAGGATCTGGTCATGCTCCTTATCACAGAGTCATAGATTCATTATGGTTGGAAAAGACCTCTGAGATCATTGAGTCTGACTCTCCACCTAACACTAGCATGTCCACCACTAAACCACGTCCCCATAGGCAGGACTGCTATCCCTTCCCCACTGCTGGAACAAGGTGGACCAGGCATGGGATGACCAAGGCAGAAGCCAGGGTGACACCAAAGTTAGTGGGATGACAATCACTGAGAGAGGATAAATGTGAACATCTTAGGAGCTTACCTCCACAGCCTCAGGTGACACATAGGGATACAGTTCCCTTGAAGAACTCTACCAGCTTTCCACATGGCCTGTCCACCAAAACACACAGACACTCCAGTTTGCAGCCAGGATTCACAGGCAAGCAAGTTATACCTTGCATAGTGGAGTGGGTTTGGCCATCTAAGCTCATGCCATGAAGAGCTCTGCTGCTTCCAATCTAGTGGGAGTGAAGTCTCATGGCAGCCAAGATCTGTTGTTTGGGCCTTAGGTAGACATAAAATTCTCCTAGCCACAGGATAAGACAAAGCTGACCAAGACTCTTCCTTTTCCTAACAGTACCTTCACTTATTTTGGCTCTTGTTTTTTTTTCCCTGCCCACTGCCTCCAGTCCTGGGATTAGAGGAATATGACATCGGGTGCCATGTGAACAGTTTGTCTTGGTTACGGTCATGAGCCAAAGGCAGGGAGTTGCTGCCTGATGTGGGTACAGCCACTCCACAGTCTGGTCCAGACGTGGGATGAACCCATATGAAGGCTGGGGCTGATTCAGACAAGCCCTGAAGGACTGATTGTGGTGTCTGCATTGAGTTTATGACCACAGGGCAGCGCTGCACAAATCTTGGGCTTGGGGTTTTTGCTACCCTTCACTTCTTGCTGCAGTCTCACCCTTCCTGAACAGCCTGTGGGGGGGCTGGAGTAGGCCACCACTTCTGGGCTGGGGACCGGGTGAGACCTGAGTGTTCTGAGCCCTTCCCACACACCAGGGCTCGCATCCAGCCCCACTGAGGCACCTGGCTTTGGCGTGGCAGAGGCCGGGGACACAGGCACAGGGGAGGAACAGCTGCCTGCAGGGCAACTGAGGTGCACGTTTTCCTTTCAGGCAAGCATTCACTTCAATAAATAAATACTAGGAGCCTGGCACTTGCCTGCTCCCAGCCATTACAAAGAGGCCAATGTCTGCAATCAGGCTCCTCCTCTGGTGCTGTCAGGGCTTGTTCCTCCCTGGGTATTGCAGAGTCAAGATGTAGGCTGTTCTCCAAGGCACAAGATCCACTAGGGAGAGCTTGCAGGGCTGGCCGGGAGCAGAGCCCTTGGTATGCCTGGGTGATGGGGAATTTCCACAGCCAGGCAGTCAGCAGCTGAGTGGAGCCTGTTCCTTTGGAAGCCCAATGGCACAGGGAGATGTAGTGGCCAGCCCAAGGTCAGGCTATGAGTCACCAGTGCAGGTAGCAAGGTGCAGGATGGGAACAAGCCTACAAACTCCATGGCACATGTAGCAGAGTCAGACAAAGCCTGCAAGGCTGCAGGGCTCCTGCCCAAAGATGTCAGTTCCGAAGAAGACAGGAGTGAAATTTAGAGGGTCCTGCAGTCCTCCTGCTCCCTGCAAGCCTGTCCTTTCTGTGATGACTGGGGACAAAGTGATGTCTTCATCCAAAGTGGATATTTTATGCAATCCCAGAGTAAACGGTTCTGCCGTTTACTAAGTTAGTTTTTTGCTAAGGCTTAGATCTGCTGTCTGGGGGGCAGGCTAGGGGTGGGAGATGCACAGGCTCTGTGCCACAGCAGAGGGCAGAAAGCAACTTGACACCATGCAAAAGCAGGATCACAGGGCTCCAGGCTGGATGGGAAAGGAGGGCTTTCAAAATGTGGTTTGGTTTGAGGTCTCCACTGCCACTTTCTGTGTTGGTTTTTATTTTTTAGCAAAAGAATTTACTGGCAAATTTGTTTCAGGACCAGTACATGTCTGAAAAGAAACAGAGCTTTCCAGAGCCTGAAGCCCCAGCCCCCCCATTATGCTGCTTGTAGGGGACTGCCCCAACAATGCAGGGTCCTGTCCATGTGGCAGACCTGAGCCACAGACAGACACAGAGGCACCTTTGCACCTTAAATGCCCTCTGCAGCTAAAAGATCTCCCAGAGTTGCCAGAGCAACAGGGTCATGTCAGGTCTGACACAACACCACAGGGTGGAAGGCTGGGCCATGACTGGCCTTCTGCGCTCATCGCTCCTGTCCTAGGGAGCTGCCTGTTCAGGTTGATGAGGTGTTCTGCTATCTTTTTATGCTGTGTTCTGATGTCCCCTGCTGCAAGATGGCTGGCATGGGAAGGCAGAATAGCAGAAAGTATGGTTTCCAGCCACTGTGGCCACAGACTGTGGCGAGGGCAGGGAGGGAGCTGCACTCCTAAGTCCAAGGCAGACAGGGGCACCTTAACCAGCATCTCCAATTGTTTGCTTTTGCTGCTGCAATCAAGAAACCCCTGGGCACCACTACAGCTAAGCTGAGTTAAAAGGCTCACCACCCCCAGCAGCGTGGGAGACCCAGCAAGATTGCAAGATCTTTAACTGACCTGGAGATATGGGTGGGTGCCGGGAACGTCCTTGCTTCCCACATACATGCTGGAAGTCCAGCCAGTAGGTGCTGAACCCCAGGTCCATGTACCCATTGCTGGGTGAGGTGAGAGAGAATGTAGTCCTAGCTGTTACAAACCTGCTAGGCACTTGACTGAGGGGAGCCCTCAGTCTCAAAATGTTTCAGTTCCAGATGAGCTGGTGATATTCTTTATTTGTCTCAGAGCAGAGGGGTCTGCTGTGTCCTCCCATCCACCCTCTGTGCCCCGCTGCTGCTCTGCTCTCCTGGGGTAACCTGGGTGTGGGAGGTGTGGTTTGGTCCAGGCACTGGCAGAACCCACAGCTGCCCTTTATGTAGTTCATGACCCCATGTCTGTTTGCAAAATGAATATCTGGGTGGTGCCACACCTGTGGCTGACATGACGTCCTTGCTTAGCTCCATGCTCAGGGGCCCTGCCCACGCATACATGCGCGTGCACACACACACACACACAAACCTCCCACAACACAAACAGTACTTGGGTTACACTCACCCCGGATCAGTAGCGGTAGTGTGAGGCTGCAGGTGGATTCCTCCACTCACCAGGCTGGGCAGGGAGGCACCCAGGGCTGTCTCCACAGGACATTATGCTGCTCAGCCACGCCTGGCTATGCCCCTGAGAGGAGGTCAGTTTTGCAGCTGTCCCAAACACTCTCTCCTTCTCACTGCTTTCATGCTTATCTCACTAGGCTGGTGCCCTGCGAGCTCTCTGTATGAGTTCATGTCTTCCTGCCCCCAACCAGGGCAGGTGCCCCCAGGGTCAACAGTCTCTCCCATCCCCAGATTCTTGGGGTCTGAGTGCAGCCCTGTCCGATGGACTCACAAAAGCTCACAGGAGTTGGGGACAGCTCTTCTGGCTATGGACAAAGGTTTCACAAGCAGATAGGAATGCACAACAGTGTCTGTGAGCATATTTCAGCTGGAAAGGAGAAAATTTCCAATCATCAACAGAGTAGGAGGGAGTTGCAATCACTTCCCAGGCAAGCAGCTGGAGCAAGGACCAGGCATGGTGTAAAAGCATTGCTTGATCTGTCCACAGGAAGGAAGATCTGTGGGGTCCTTCAGTCCATCAGGGCAAAGGTCCCTGCTGGCCCCCTGCCTTGGGCTGGGGATGGAGCCAAGGGTAGCATGGCCAGACCAGCCCTTCGTTGGTGTCCAGCTGTGTGCTGGTGGCAGGGCTGGCTCTGCAGCCACGGGGCAGGCCTGGGGCAGTGTGGGGTCAGTGGACCCTGAGAGCATTCTCAACTCTCACAGCATTTCCACACTCTCTCCTTTTTTTCTGGAGGCCTTGGCCAGGGCCAAATCTTCTCTGCACAGACCACGTGTGGTACCAGGTTTCCATCCCTGACTCCTCCAAGGGGACCCTCTGGGTCAGCAGCCAAGAATCCCTCCAACACCTGAACAACCAGCTCAAGGAGTAGAGCAGGGAGGGACGTGGACTGGGGGCACAATGTGGTACCTGGGAGGATCCTTCCCTCTTTTTCTCTTAGGTTTTGATTCCAGAGAAGAGCCTCAGGCTTGCTGAAACCTGCAGATGTGTTTTGAGTTACCCTGCCTCAAGCTGGATTCTATCACCCACTCTCGTTCATACTGCAGGGGCAGAAAACAGGTGTTTTCAGGTTCACTGTATTTATGGTATCCCAAAAGTGAGAAGAACCGGACAATCCCAGAGGCTGACACACGTATGTGTGCACAGAAAATATATATGCAAGGATGGGGAGTATGCGTGTGCAGAGCTGGGATGTACACGAGAGGAGCAAGGAGTTTATGTGGGCAGACAGAGGTTTGTGGTGCAGGGGAAGAGGAGGCAACACCGCAGACTCCCCAGTGGCACATGGGGTGGGTACGAAGTCCACAGGGGCTGTGGCTGTGGCACAGCTCAGTGAGGAAAACAGATATTGGAGAGAAAGAGGATAAATATCTTTCCACGAAGCACCACCAGGTCTCCAAGAAGCTCAGGTCCAATGCCTTAAAATGGCTGACTAGAAGGGCTACTGTGCCTGGTCCCTGTACCCTGCAACCTTGTAGTCCCACCAAAAGGAGTTTGGTAATCAGATGACAAAGGAGAGCCTGGGGAAGGCAGGAGGAGGCTTCTAAGGCTGTGGAAAATGTTCTGGTCCATCTGGGGACATTTAACCACTGGTTCTTAGGCTAAGAAGATGACAGTGAGTGGAACACTGACTGCCAAGGAAGGAGGACCTGTCCCAAGTAGCAGAGAGATTCTTTCATGCTGCAAAACTCATCACAGAGGGGTTCTATCGATCCCATCCGGGTCAGGTCTCCTGATCTGACACAAATGTGACCTGTTCTGACCCCAGCTTACCTTTCCTGGCTTTGATGATGATTATGCCCTTGAGACTGCTCAGCCTCTCTGCCACACCTGGTAGGTGGGGGCAAAGTCTCCTCTACCCCTGCTCCATGGCTGTACTACAGTGCATTGCTCTGGGCTCCTGAGCCCCAAACTCCCTAGAGCTCCCATGGGAAGAGGAGGGGACTGCACCCTGCTTGACTGCCTCAGTCTCACATCCCCAGACACGCTCATCTCCATGCTCACCTCTGCTTGCCCTGGGCCCTGCAGACCTTGAATAACTTGTTCCCACTCCTCCCTTTGCCTTATAACAAATCACCTGGCATTCAATGAGGAGGCCAACCACAGTGAAATGAGCTCATCACCACCCCAGGGACAAAATATGACAACCATGGGGTCATGGGAGCTGCAGCCAAGGGCCCTTTCCCCATCCAGCTTTCTCTGTGGCACACTCTGTATCACGTGCCTGTGTCCTCAGGATAAAAGATATTTGCTTTCATTGTTTGGGGATAGCAGGGCTTCAAGCTAGAGGCTGTTGTAGGCTCTGCACCTAGATTCCCAAAGTGTTGTTATAGATCCAGAATGAGCATGTGGTTTCCCCGCCACCCTCTGAACTAGCAATTTAACCTTGATGTCTACACAGTGCCAAGTCACTTTGTGCTATGCTGTAACTTCAGCCTTCCTCACCTTCCAGTGGCAGTCATTTTGCTTTGAACCCTGGCCAGCGTGTCTGCATCAGGGTAGACCTGACAGCTGCTTTCAGCCAAGTGAGCTCCATCACCTTATCCCTGCTTTTTGGGACCCACATGTCCTGCTCACCTTACAGCCTGAGGGATGCTTGGTGGCCTTTGCCTGGGTAAACTAAGATAAATATTGTTTAGTTGATCTGATGTGTGAACAACCCACTCTGGTCAGCTTGCAGGGGCAGACGGGTGCCCACTTACCTCTCCATCTTGGCAGCTGTATGGCACTCTCACACCAGCCGGTGGAGCACCCAGGGAGCTGGAACAGCTTCAGTAGCACCCTACAGGTAGCAGTGTTGGCACGTCAAGCAGGGGCCCCATGGGATCTTTGGGTTGTATCTCACAGGCAAGAGCAGCAAGAGGACATAAGACCCTCCTGATTGGAGAAGAGATGGGCAGCCCACACTTCTGGTTTATTTGTAAGATTGTTGGGATGTCTGCAGACAGTCTGCAGCCACTGGGAGACCTTGAGCTGTTTGGCTTATTTGCAAGTGGCTGAGCAAGATGCTGAGATTTGTAGCCTGGGGCTGGAGTGGTCTGGATGGGTCTTGGAGGCTACTTGTGACATTCAGTTAGCTGCTGAGATTTTTCTGAGTGCTGGAGGTCTCTGACCCCAGGCAAATCTGTCCCTGCAGCTCTGAACTCAGGTCACCCACAGGTCCCTTGGAACAGAAAGTAGGAAAATAATGTGTGCGGTCACATGGCCCTTGGACACTGCCCAGTATTCCCTGAAAGGGCCCTCATGGGCCTTGCTGGGGACACACTGGGTGGATGGGTGCCAGAGCAGGAAGAGTGCTGGCAAGCACTCCCACAGGTACAGGTCTGGCATTGCCACCTTTTGCCAAAATACCACAGATGCATGAGACTTCGCCCATAGTCTTTTTCTATCTTCACCAGACAGGGCAGCTCTTGACTGTTGGGGGTTCCTGCTGCCCCCAAATAAGGAGCACTCACCCTGTATCCTCAGATGTCCTTGTCTGTTGCTCCAAGCTGGGCCATAGCTGGAGCGGGGCATAACATATCTCCATGATTCCTTGGCACCATCAGCCCCCAACAGGGATTTCTGCCAACCCCAAAGCTTTTCCATCCAAGGGAGCTGGTAGCAAGAAGACAGGCTGGGAAGTGAGCAGCTGGTCACAGCAGGGCCAGGGGCTGGGGGGCTCCTGGGTTTCTTGTGCAGGAGATGCTAATGAGATGCAAGTGCAACATGGGCTACTATCATCCTGGGGGCAACCTATCTGAGGGAGTATGTATTCCCACAGGTGAGAAGTTGTGTTGGTGTTTGTGTGAGTAACTGCATGTGAGTAACCTTGTGTGTAACTGCTTACACGATTGTCTGTGTGTACACCTGAAACTCACGAACTGTGCATCTACCTGTGTGTACGCAACACACTGTGCATATCTGTGTGTAACTGACCATGTCTGTCACCATCATGCTGTGCATGCATCTTTTGTGTATCTGTGTTTGTGACTTCTACTAGTGTAACACTGCACACAGCTGCATGCATCTGTAACTCTATGTATGCACGTCTGTCACCGTGTAACCCTCTGTGTATGCGGCCACACATGTGGAACTGAGTGTGCTTGTGGGTAACATGTCAAGGTGCAGGATTTCCCCACCTGACAGCATGTCATCTCCCTGTTTCACTCTGTGCCAGGGGCAGAGTTGTGCTGTCCCTGCAGGGTGGCACTGCTGGCCAGAGACACCGCTCCTCCTGCCCTATGTAGCAGGGTAACCCCTGGCAGGGCCCCAGCAGGTTGGGGCAGGTGTGCAGGCAGTGGGTACCAGCAGCTACCTCCACCCTTGCTCTACCTGTCAGACAGGTGGGGCTGGCTGCCCATCACAGTCTGCCACTGTCACTTCTGGGAAGGGAGGATGTGGGAGGGATAGGTCTCACAAAGGCTGAGGACCTGCCTGCAGTTAGAGCTTCAGATGTCTCTAGGATGGCCTGGGAAGGGCTCTCAGCACCAAGGACCCTGGAAAGCCTCATGGCTGCAGTGTGCCCAATGAGAAGGTACTGCAGCACACACTCAGCCCTTCTGTGTGCCCAACTCTCTCCTGCTGTGCTCATAAAACACAGGCACATCCCAGATCCTCTTCCCTCACAGCCCCATGCCTGGAGCAAGGTATCCTGGACTTGGGTTCCACTACATTGTTGGGGTGGGGAAGGTGAAGGGCTTCCCTTGAATGCTCCTGGAAACTCAGGCCCATCTGCCCCTATCCAAACCACCCTGGCAACTGGCAGAAGCTGACCTGGGGCCCGATAATTTCTGTCCATCCTGGTGGATCTGCTGCCTGCTCTGACCCCTGGCTCCTGGCAAGGCCAGCACCCCAGAAAGGCACCAGCTGGACCATGATGCAAGACAGTGCCAGATCTTGTTGTGCTCACCTGGGTACACTGGGAATTTACAGAGAAGGAAACTGGGTCACCCAGCAGCTCTGACATCTCCACATCTGGAAGCCTGTGCAGATCACCTGATGGGGTCTAGCCACACTCTGGCTGCTGTATCCCATGCTGCTCATGCACCAGGAAGTGCTTTGTTCCACTGACTGTCCTCAGTGCAAGCATAGAGATTATCTTAGTGCAGTACATTGCTGGGGCATGAAGATCTCATTGGGATAGTGCAGCTGGAGCTGCAGGATGTGGCTTCAAAGTCCCTCTTCCCCCTCAAGCTCAGCAGCACCTCCAGGCACTGGACTTCTTGTCAGTTCCACCTGCTGAGCCCCTAAAACATGCCTTATGTAATGGCAGTCATGGAGGTGGCTCACACAAAGCGCACTCTGAAACTCAGCTGATTTTGAAAAGGCCTGGAGCAATGAGATCCTCTTGTAGGACCCACCCTTTGCCTGAAAGCAGGCTCAGGCCTGGACTTGCTCACCTACAGTCCTGAAGGCAAAAACTAGAGGAGCGTCTGCTCTCTGGAGTCTCTGAGGATCCCACAGGATCTGCCACGGCGTTATTCCATGAGGGCAGTACTTCTGTCAGCTGGATGCACACCAGCTGAAATTGGCATCTGTGGCCTGGACACTGTGGCTATCAGAGTTTGACAGCAGATGGAGGTCACCTTGACCTGGGATGTGCTGTGACAGCAAAGACCCTGCCACCCTAGGGGTCAGTCCCCTGAATGAAGACATCTAGTTAAGGGGATTTGCTCCCCAGCCAAATCAATGGGAAGGATTTTGTTTAGGGATGACCAGGACTAAATCCTGAGCTCATCTCAGCCAAGACTTTTATCTCCCTGGCTCACCCCATTCTTTTGAGATGGAGGCAGCTCTGCCACCTCCACCCTGAGCAGACCTTCCCCCTGGGCTCTGGAGGAGAGCACAGCAGACACAAAAATGTCTCATGCTCAGTGGGTGTGCCCACAGTTCAGCAGGGCACCACCATCCCTGTCTCTGTGGTACAGACACATGAGACAGATGGAAATTTCTGATGTTCATGGCCAATGAGGATATATCACTTGGTTTGGTGATGGTCACTCTGCCCTGTGGCACAACTGTGCTCATTGGTGCTGTACTTTTCTAGGACCTTTGGAAAAGCTTGAGTTGTACGATGCCCCCATCGATCTAGCAATCAAGTTAAGGGGCCATACCATACCATACCTCATACTGCAGACTGAACATTTCATGAGACATGTCCGCCCTCTCAGCTGACTCACATCTTGAGCTGTGCAAGAAATAGACACAGGAGGGGAGTGGTTTTGTGTCTATTGCCATGGCAGTAGTGACTTCCCTGGCCCACTGTAGAGTGAAATGATGACTGTGTGTTGTTTTTCATTTTCTCCCCAGGTGCCCTTGAAATATTGCTGGCCAATGGCAGCCCTCATGCCATACTTGTTGCTGGAGGCCAGGAAGACCCCAAAGCCCTTCTTGGAGCACTGAGGGAGAGATTACACGCTCTATCCAGGCCTGATGGAGACAATAAAATGCTGAGCAAATGTTTCTCTGTGTGTCTGGTTTCTTAGGCACCCAGGAATGTGGCATTGCAGTGGGGTGGTCAGCTTCCGTCTTTCAGCTGCCATCACCCCCTTACATCTTTCCTCAGGTGTTTCAGACACCAGTGCTCGTCATCTTTCTTCCCTCCCCACCACCTTGTTCCCCTCTTCCTTCCTATCTGACTGTAGGGGTTCATATGCTCTGTCACAGAGTGCTGGGATGCTTCAGCAGGGCAAGGCATAGAGCTGTGACAGCCTTGTTCATACATCTTCATGCTGCAGCAAGGTAGATGCAGGAGGACTGGCCATGGCTTTCAAAACTGTGGCTTTCAAATGTAGCTCAATAATAAGTGCTTCGCTGAACTGGAGCCTGAATGTATCCAAAATGGTTCAGTGGTCTCAAACACTTTAATTTACTACCTAGATTCTCAGCTGAAACCTTAAAGGTGAGCACGTGGCCATGGCTGGGCAGGAAGGTGAGCAACAAACAGAATAGATCAGAGCTACCAGAGATCTCACTGTGAAATGAATCTGAGGAGGCTGGAGAAAAGAAAATATCAGCTGGGAGTTGCAGCCCATGGGTTAACACACCTTTGTCCCCCACAACCCACCGCTGCAGAGTCTGGAACTGTACCCATCCCCATGTGCTCTTATCACCAAACCTAGAGGAGGCCTTTTAAGGACACAGGGCTTTCATGATCATACATCCTGACAATTTGACAGATGGGTTTTGGTTTTGCTTCTGCATGGTCTGCTCAACAGGAAGTGGGGAGAAGAGCTAGAGGTGTATGATTGCCTGTGAGAAGGTAGATCTCAGGAGGTGCAGATTTAAGTGAAAGGTATGTGTGATGGGAGTTGAGCAACTCTGGGCAGATTCTTCAGCATCTGCCAAGATGCCACTTATGCCATGAGCTTAGTTGGGACCTTCTGTTCATGCTTTCTTATTCCTGGACTTCCCAGCTAGCAGTCTTTGCCTAGTAACTCCATTTTCAAGATGGTGCAGTGCCAGGCTCTGTGCCGTGTTTGGTGGCTAACAAAGAGTAGAGTCAGCCAGGAAACAAGAATGCAATGGAAATTTCTTTTTTGTTTCACAATGATACAGGACTGGAGTTTGGTGGCAGTTGGTGGAGGAAGAGGAGGGGAGCTCTTTTAAGGATGCTGGAGACCAAGGACTGAACATTCATCCTGATCTGGACTGTCTGAGACCTGACATTTTCTGCAGGAGGGGAAGCATCTGCCAGGGAACACAATCTAGGGAGGAAACAGAGATGCAGCTTTGTTGGACCCGGGTGGGAGTAAAGCTTTGGGCTGGGAGAAGGTCCCCAAGTCTGTTTGAGAGGCGCAGGGACAAGCCAATGTGGCCAGCGGGAGCCATACATGCAGCACCGACAAGCCACATGCAGAGCCCTGGTTCTGCAGAAGCAGGAAGCACAGCACAAAACTGGTAGAGCTGGCATGATCCCTCCCCATGGGTGACAGGGCAGCTTCTGCTTTGCCCCTAGAGAGTCGGGAAAACACCTGGTGCTGAATCACCATAGGGGCAACCAGGAGCCAACTGTCTGGGGAACCTGAATCTTCCAGTGCCATCCTGGATGTGCCAACATGCCAGGAAGGCAAGCAGAAGACCTCCTAGTACAGACCTCTAGGAGCTGTGGAGGCAAGGCATGAATAGGATGTAGAAGCTTGAATGCAATGCTGACCACAGGGAAAGGTGAAGATGAGCAGGCAGAGGCATGTGACTTGCCCCAGGGTGTCACCCCCATGTCCTGAGGGTGCTCCCTGGCATGCCCAGCCCACTGGTTTCCTGCTGTCTCTGGTTCCAGGCAGCCCCTGCAGTGGGCTTCCCATTCCTACAGAGAGAACAGACATTGTCTTGTTTAACCACCAAACAGCTCAGGGTTTTAACGGGTGAGTTAATCAGCAGTGAGGAGCTCTCGTGGACAAGCTAGGCACCCACGGGGCTGCTAGTGCTCTAAGCAATTATCAACAGAACTGTTGGCCAGCGAGGCAGGGGGCAGCTTTGTTTGGGAGCCCAGGTAACTTCTGTTACCCTGGGGAAGAGGGACGCAGCCCTGGGGGGCCCGCCCAGCCCCAGGCATGCCAGTTCAGCCCTGAAAACAGGCTGGGTTTGAGCCTGCTGTGGCAGCACCTTGCTATGAAACACTGACATCCCTGTCCCTACCAGCTCCTATGTGGTACATATTTCCTGGGCAATAACTCTGCCCTCCATATCACACCTGAGAAATACAACATAATTCAGCTTCCATTGATGCAGGTACATAACACCCCCATCTCTTACAGCATCTCTCCCAGCAGCATTCGGCATCTTGCCCCCAGCACAGCCCCTAAAGCTCCACCCAAAAGATACTTTCCAGGACTGTGACTTGCAGATGTGCAAGGTGCCCCTCACCCTTCACTCCTCCCGTGCAGTGTGGAGATCCCCTCCTATGTAATGCCCTTGGTCCCTGAGGTGTACCTGGTTCCTGGCTCAGTGGATGTCTGTCCCCAGAGCACAGGCCCTCCTGTGATGGTGGGTGCCCTGCTCTGTTATCCCTGTTAGCTGATAACCTCATCTGCTTCCAGGCCAGCTCAGGGATATGCAGATAGGGTCTCCAATCAGGAGGATACTTCTCCAGGCATATTTATATATACATATTTATTAGAACCATGCTCGATTCCGCAGATAGCAGACGTCCTGAGCGTTGTTCTGCCCTGNAGGTGGCCTAAACAAAGGCCATCTCCACCCTCACCCGGTTGGTCCACCGCTGGCCAACGGGCATCATCTTCCAATGCAGTCGCACAAAGATCAAAAGACAAAGGCATGCACCTGCCTCCAAAGGTGTACCTAAATTAACTCCAGCATGTTGGAATATTAGAACCATGCTCGATTCTCAAGATAGTGGACGTCCTGAGTGTCGTTCTGCCCTAATTGCCCATGAGCTGGCTCGTGTCAACATCCACATTGCCGCTCTCAGTGAAGTTCGCCTTCATGAGGAAGGCAGCCTCAGGGAACATGATGCCGGTTACACAGTTTTTTGGTCTGGTAAGCCCAGAACGGAAAAATATCTCCCAGGAGTCGGCTTCATGATCAAAAACTCTGTTGTTCCTAACTTGAAAATCTGCCGACAGGTCACTCTGACCTCATTATCTCCCTACGCCTTCCACTAAACAACAAGCAACATGTTGTCTTCTTTAGCATATATGCATCAACTCTCCCAGCAGACCCTGCTGAAAAAGATAAGTTACACTGACTNAACTCTCCCAGCAGACCCTGCTGAAAAAGATAAGTTTTACACTGACCTGCACTGCCTTACCCAAAAGGTGCCTGCAGATAAGATCATTATCTTTGGTGATTTCAATGCCAGAGCAGGTAAGAATTGTGAAGCATGGAAAGGAATATTAAGCAAGCATGGTGTTGGAAACTGCAACGATAACGGTCGACTTCTGCTAGAATTCTGTGTGGAGAAACAGCTCACCATCACTAATACCATCTTTCAGCAGAAAAATTGTCTGAAGACAACCTGGATGCACCCCAGGTCTAAGCATTGACACCTCATTGATTATGTCTTGGTGTGACAGAGAGATGTTTGAGATGTCCACCATACCCGCGTGATGCCCAGCGCAGAATGCCAAACAGACCGTCAGCTTGTGCGCTGTAAACTCAATTTCAATCTCAAATTCAAACATAAAAGGGGCAGTATCCCAAGAAGACTCCAAGGTAACAATCTCCAATCAGCCACAGTAAGAGACAGATTCCAGGCAAAGCTTCAAACTAGGCTCCAGAACCATTCCACAGACTCTGCAGATTCCTCTCCAGAAACAATTTGGCACCATATTAAAAACAGCATCCTGCAATCCTCTGAAGAAACCTTAGGGTTCTCCCTCAAGAAGAACAAGGACTGGTTTGATGAAAACAATCAAGAGATCCAGGAATTGTTGAGGAAGAAGAGAACTGCCCACCAAGCACACATTGCACTGCCATCCTGTCACGCAAGAAAATCAGCCTTTCGTCTTGCTTGCAGCAAGTTCCAACAAAAACTCCGTGACATCCAGAACAAGTGGTGGGTGGACCTAGCTGAAAAAATTATGTGCAGATACAGGTGATCACAAAGGATTCTATGAGGCCCTGAAAACAGCATATGGGCCTACATACCAAGTCCAAAGCCCTCTACTCAGCACTGATGGTCAAACGCTTCTAACAGATAAAACTTCCATTCTGAATCGATGGTCTGAACACTTTCAGACTCTGTTCAGTGTAGTCCAAGACTCAGCAATTCAGTCCATCACAAAACAACCGGTAAAACACGAATTGGATACTGCCCCCACTTTAGAAGAAACCCTCAAGGCCATACAGCAGGTGAAAATTGGAAAGGCAGCCAGGGTTGGTGGAATTCCACCCGAAGTCTGGAAACATGGGGGCCTTGCACTCCATGCTAAATTTCATGAGTTCGTGGTGCGTTGCTGGGAACTAGGCGAACTACCATCAGACCTTCGTGATGCAGTCATCATCACTTTGTATAAGAAGAAAGGTACTAAA